>OY101449.1:86038500-86373460 GCA_956483635.1 Panzeria rudis | reverse complement strand
CTAAATTTGATTTTAAACGGCCAAAAATTTCGGACTTCAAAACGATTTGATTACAAAGATTTTTCAAAAGCAAGTGAAGTTCTGACAACAATAGCATGGGGTCGTTACTTTCGAACATTTTGTTTACTTTTTGAACATCAGAAGTAATGGCTTTAAAAATTTCAAATAGAGTAAAATGCTCTTAGAGCTACCCTATACTGCAAAACGGATAATTTTATTTATTTTATCCCGCAGAATGGAAGGTTTCGCTGATTACCATGATACCTAAACCAGGCAAAGCTCATACGAAGGTGGAGTCCTATAGGCCTATAAGCCTATTGTCTCACATGTTAAAACTATTTGAAAAGCTACTTATGAGTAAGCTAACACCCATACTGAATCGTACTGGATGAATTCCAGTACGATTCGGTTTTAGGAGACAACATAGCACTATTGAAATAATACATAGACTCGTAAACGTGGTTAGAAAAACCTTGAAGAAAAGAAATAGTGTTCTGCGCTCTTCATCGATGTTTCGCAGGCATTTGATAAAGTATGGCACGAAGGTTTAATATATAAACTAAAGTAAAACCTACCCGAAAACATCCTTAAAATTTTAGAAAACTGAGCGAAAATTTGTTGTTAAAGAAGGTAATTTTCTAAGCCCTCCGCAAACCATTGAAGCCGGAGTTCCTTAAGGCAGCATCCTCGGTCCTGTATTATATCTGATATATGCATCTGACTTGCCGGTAAGCAGTAACATACACATATCAACATTCGCTGATGATACAGCTTTTCTAAGTGTTCACAAAAGTCATCAAGAAGCCACCCGCAAACTGCTAGATTATATACCCCAGTAGGAACAATGGCTAAAACAATGGCGGATAAAAATTAACGAACAAAACTGTCTACACATTACTTTTACATTGTGCAAAGAAACCTGCCCACCTATACAAAAAAAGAACAAACTTTGAAGTTTTATAAAATTTAGAACTTTCAAATTTAATATAAAAAAGCAAAAACGCGCGTTTTAAAAACGCCCGTGTGGCCTGGCCCTAACTTATAAATATGTAAAATTAGTTCAAAGAAATAACAAAACTTAAAAATTCATTATTCAAAATTTCTTATTGCAGTATCTAATATAATTAGTTAAAGTTTTACTTGTACTTTTCAGATTCGTGAACTTTCTTTAAAATAGCCTCTTTTGATTCATAGTATGTTGCGAATTCTTTACAGCTTTTATTCGTGTTGACCTTGATTGTTATTATTGCCTCCACACAATCAATCGATATATTAACTTTCTCTTAAAAAAAGTGTTAAAAGCAAAAGTTTAATAAAAACAAACATTGATCATTCTTTTAATATTAAAGATGACTAATAATTAAAAAAGATGACAGAAAGAGGACACAAATTTTATAGATGACAGCGACTTAAAATAGATGATTGTCCTCTAAAAAAGAGGACGTATGGCCACCTTACAAAAGCATGATAATAAACACTGCAAACAATCTGATAAAAAGAGTCTTAACTATCAGTGATCATGAATTTCATAACGAAAACGTTTTAAAAATTATGACAATTTTAAAATCAAATGATTTTCCAGAGAATTTGATAAAACAATTAATATTGGGTTTTAAAAGGAACGTAAGTTCAAAGAATAATGAGTTGTATCAACCAAAAATTTTCAAATCAATGATCTATATACCAGATATATCTGAAAGATTCAAAAATTCAAAACTTTTTGATGCCGAAAAGTATAAAATTGCACAATAAACGTTCAACAACATCGGCAAACTCTATAGAAAAACCAAAGACCAGATTGAAAAGTTTGAAAAATCTAATGTTGTATATAAAATACCCTGTAGTGGCAATGATGCAGAGAAATGTGAACTGGTATATGTCGGAACAACCAAAAACAAATTAAAAAACCAGGATATCAAGACATAAATCTGACCAGCGTACACGTAATAACAATAGTGTGCAAAAAACAGCTTTAGCGGCCCACTGTGCACAAAAAAACACTCCAGATTGTGAAGGAACTAAAATTCTACAAATTGAGAATAATTACAGACGCCGCTATATGTCAGAGATGCTTAACATTATAAATATGCAAACAAAAGAGAGAATTAATTACAAGGCTGATACAGAAAATTGCGCTCAAATATATAGACATCTAGTTAATAAGAAAAAAAAACATAAAGCAATGTGCAATAATTAATGCACAATATTAAGGCAATGTCAGATAAAACTTTTGCTTCGCGTTGCGTTACAGATTCGCTTTGACATCTAAGATGAAATGTACATACTTATTTGAAACATGCTACATAAAGCACTTTTAACGCAGCGTGAAGCGAAAAGTTCGGCAACTCTCATCTTTTTGCTTGCTTTGAAAATCAGCTGGAATAATTTTATTTTATTATATTGCCAAACGAAACATATCGTGCGTTAGAATCTGTTTTAATAAGAGGTAAACATGTATGTGCCATTTATTTATTTATAATAAATCGTAAAATAACATGATTGACTTTTATTTTTATAACAAAAAAATAAATAGCAAAATTATCAACTACTTTTTTTTTGGTAAACGAGCGATGCGCGAGTGTTGTCAAAGTTTTCATTGTGTCATACACCTTTTGCTTTACACTTTTCTATCAAAGTTAGAAACGTCACGCAAAGCGACAAAGTTGTATCTGACACGGCCTTTAGACTTAATTTTTTAGTGTTATTATTGACGACTACTCAGACACTTCGGTGTTTGTTCACTAGTTCTGGTTGTGTGTAATACACTGAATGTAAGCTTTGTTGTTGTTGCAGTATTGTTATTGCTTTGTTTTTACATCTTTTTACTTTGTCCGTTGTTTACAAAAATATTAAATATTGGCTGACTTCCAAAACGTTAGTTGCTTTGTATTCGAACAATGTATAGTGTTTCATATCGTCGCAGTACAAAACATTGACAATGCAAACCTTTTCAAAACGTCGTCGACAAGTATCAGAAACGCCGCAAAAGAGTAATCAGGGTATCGGTTTCAAAGTTGATGCAATGTTTGGCAACTTCGCATACATATACGATTTAAATGCCGCAGCATAACTGTATACAAACTTTGTATTGATACGATTTGGAAGTCAGCCATTGTGTATATTTGTATTTTTATTTTTGTATCTTTTTATTGCATTGGTATAATTGTATTTATTTATTGGTTTTTAGAGCATAAGCCCTGATGATGCTACGCGATGTGCAGCGAAATATTGGCAAAGTTGAATACAAATATCACTATATTTGACCTCGAGCTTGAAGAAAATTTTATATTTATTTTTATTAGAATAAAAAAAAGGTCGAACAACAAACTAGTTAATTTTTTCATATATAATTATGTATAATCATGTATAATTATATAAAATTATATGCAATGTTTTTGTTAATGTTTGTATAATTATATATAATTATGTATAAATCATATATAATCATGTATAATTATATAAAATTATATGCAATGTCTTTTTTTAATTTTTGTATAATTACAGTATTTATCGCTTATATGCATTCCAAATTTTGCACAACTTTTTGTGCTTATAAGCGAGAAATGCATTTATAAAAACTCCCTTATATGAATCGGCAGTGCTTATAAAAAAAATCGCTTATATGCTTCAGCGGTGCTTGTATAAAACTAAATTACAATGAGTTAATAAAACCCCGAATTTTATTTTCAAAATAATTGATTAATATTTTCACAAGTTTTGCCACAGCAGCCTGATATTAGCTTTCTTGATTAAATGAAGCAGCTGGTTTTACACAGACATGTAAAATTAAAGTAAATTGAGATTGAACTTTTTGTTTGCGGTTGAAAAATTGCTCCACAAATTTTTTAAAAATGTACATTATATGTACGGTGCATATATGAGTATTTTTTTAATACACTTTAAAATGATTTATATTTCTTTACGGTGCATAAACGCGATAAATGCATATAAGAGAAATGCAAATACGAAAAATAATTACGGTTTTTTAAGTACAAATAGAAAATTGCTCATGTTGGGATGCACATAAACATTAAATGCAAATAACCAACGTGCATATAAGCGATAAATACTGTATATATAATTATATCATTATGTACAGGGTGTTTTTTTTAGAGGTATAGAACTTCGAATTGAAATAAAACACAAGAAAATCGTTTTAATGTCCATCAATTTGGCTTTATTGGAAGGATAATTTTATGCCATTAATGTTTAAATATGATTTCGGGCATGTGGCCGCCGCGGCTGGCTCGAATAAAGCCAATTCTACAGGTCCAATTTTCAACCACTTTTTCGAGCATATGGGGCCGTATGTTGGCAATAACGCCACGAATGTTGGCTTCCAAGTCCCCTAACGTTTCTGGTTTGTTGGCGTAGACTTCACATATCCCCAAAGAAAATAATCCAATGGTGTCAAATCACACGATCTTGGTGGCCAATTGATAGGTCCATTCCGCGAAATTATGCGCTCATCGAATGTTTCCTTCAATAAATCGATTGTGACGTGCGCTGTGTGGCATGTAGCGCCGTCTTGTTGGAACCACAACTCATCCACATTCATGCCATCCAATTCGGGAACAAAATAGTCGGTTATCATGGCTCTATACCGGTCTCCATTAACGGTAACTGACTCTCCAGCATTATTTCGGAAGAAGTATGGCCCAATGACTCCACCAGCCCATAGAGCACACCAAACAGTCAGTTTTTGTGGATGTAATGGCGTCTCAAGGGTCTCATGTGGATTCTCTTCACTCCAAATGCGGCAATTTTGCTTGTTGACGTAGCCATTCAACCAAAAATGAGCCTCATCACTGAACAAAATTTTGCGATTTTGCTTGCGGTAAACTTCGCGAACTGAACCATTATTTTCGAAATAAATTTGCACGATTTGCAAGCGTTGTTCTTTTGTCAACCTGTTCATGATGAAATGGCAAACCAAACTAAATATTAATCACTTGACAGCTGACAAAATGGCCGCCAGTTAAAAAAGTGATGCCAACTTAAAGTTCTATACCTCAATAAAAAACACCCAATATAATCATATATAATTATATAAAATTATGTAGTGTTTTTTGTAGAATTATGTATCATATACATATATGTAGAATTATTATATCATTTATAATTATATATAATTTTACCAGCATTTACCCGCGACTTCGTTAGCGAGTCGCAAACAAAAAAGTACCAAAAGCACCAATTTTTAACCGTTTTTATTCTTAAAAAGCACCCTTAAAGCGGTTTTCGCGTGATAGTTGATCAAACATAAAAAAAAAACTTTTTAATTTTTAATATTAGGATATTTATTTTAAATTTAACAAGTACAATAAAATTACCAAATTCTCTTAGATTTATGTGGCCTCTTCCGTATGTAGTTTCCTACTCTTACAAGCTAAAAAATACATTTCAAATCTTTCATTTTTATTAACAAGCAATCTCCAGATTCTATAACAGGTACGATATGTTTCACTACTGCTTGCATGTTTAAATGACTCATCATTTTACTATGTTCTACTGTCAGTTGTTCAATTAAAGGAATGATCAGTTTTTCTCATTTCAACAGTATAACTATTTGTTTGAGTTATTTTGTACAGTATTGATGTGTAAATTTCATTGAAAATTTTTACTCGAGCATAAATCTTTAAATTTTCACAGGCGAATTCTTCAGATGCAATTACTTAACTATCATTTTCGTGAATTAATAAATAGAGTTCCCTAGCAACGTATAATTCGCGAACTTCTTGAGCAACATTTGTTCCTTCTTGCCTACTTTTGAGTATGTGAACTCTTTGAAAAATTTTCAAACTATTGCTCATTTCTTAACCTATATTTTTTGTTCCATGAACGGAAGCTATACATATATCCATTTTTATTTTCCCATGGGAAAGCCGATGTTGATCGGAGTGGACCCCATCGTCTAATACAAAGTCCAAGATGTCACAGCTGATGAAGATTGTATGTCATTTCGCTATCACTGACTAACTGTGGAGTTTTTTCCACAAATAAGTCGACCCAACTTTGAGCACGTTCTTAATTCGGTTGGACGAGAATTTTGTCTTGGAGTAAGTCGTATAATGCCATAACTAATAGTGCCAAATATTGAAAGTATTTGTCTGGTAAAAAGTTAATTAAAGTTGGTAAACAATAAAATAAAATCCAATTGGAGAATTCGGAAGCCTTGTAATACTTAAAATCAGTTATCGCTCTTGGCAATCGGTTGAATGATTGAGGAGGTTTGATGCTTTTCAAGAAATAATTTATTTCCTTACTATGTTTTTTTTTATATTCCAAGCACCTGGTTTATTCAATAGCGAATTGGTATAATGTTTAACAACTCCAAGAAGAACTGAGTGCATATATTCCGGTAGGACACAGGATCCAAGATCTAGTAATGGCAAAGTTGATAGTACAGAAAATCCTCTCGCATTTCCGCTTGTCTATTCATTCTGTCACCAGTTCACAGGGTTGATTGATTGTTTTCATATGGATATATACGAGTAGTTTTTTTCCCTTAAATTTTCTTACACTTTTTAGTCATTATTTCACATATCTTGCACCCGTAAGTTCCATTATATAACTGAATATTTTGTAAGTTCGCTCTTGCTGGAGCATCTGCAATAAATAAAGTAGCTACCTCTTTCGAAATTACTTTTTCTTTTGTTTGCGGATGTTTCCACTCGAAACCTTTATCATAAAGCTGTTCCAATTTTGTGCAAAACGGTTGAAGAAAAGTATTCATATTTGGTTTGCAATCTCAATCGTACCATAAACTAAAAATTATTATGAATGATTCTCAGAATCCTCGGCACTCGTATAAATTAAAGGCCAGCAATGATTGCTTGCACTTTTGATCAAATATAGCCCGTCGGTATTTAATATTAAAGTTAAATCATATTTTCCTCTATCCTCACGAGAATTCTCTCTAATATACTCTGTACCATCGGTTATATTACTTATTATATTCGTACCACGTAGTTGTGATGGTAGCATTAATTTCGATGCGAGATTATTTTTTTCAAAAAAATATTTTAGTTGGTCTTCAAGATTAAATTCGAAGAAAAAAGGAAAACTCTTGTTATCTATACTGCAAGAAGAACACTTTAAGATATTTTCTAACTCAGTTAACTTTAAGCTAACTATTTTGCAACTAGTGCTGACGGACACTTGGATTACTTTCCAATGGAAAAAAACTAACTATTTTAACATCGCGATGTCCTAGGCGGTAGTCAATTGGTCCACTATTCACTACTTTTCAACTAACATTATTTGAGTCACCTGGTAGTTAATACATTTGCAAAAGGATGTTGCTGGGGTTCGAACTATATATCACACGTTTTATATTCAATGCGATAACCACCCAGCTAAGGTACCATTTAAAATAATAACAGCAAAAAGTTAATCGTGGAGTTAACGCAACATTCGGTAACTGCTTATGCTGACTTTAGACGACATGTATTTTACATCTGACTTGTCAAATTTCCCACTGCAAAAGTTGTACATGCCGTGTGAAACATATGAAACATTGTCAGACGACATTTTCAGAAGCAAAGTCATATGAAAAATTTTCAATTAGAGCGTGTTCTATTTTCATCTGACAAGGCATATGACATCAGCTGTATTGAATTAACAAAAGTGTGGTTTGGCTGAAAAAACATTAAAAAGCATAGTGCGCTTTATATATTTATGAAAATTGTGCAAAAACTCAGCTGTTGTGAACAGTTAGAGGTTATGTCAGATAAAATTGCACATGTCATGTAAACGCAAAAATTATAAACCATCTGTAAATGTACAATTTTGACAAACATACGAAGTTACATATGTCTCACATGCCTGACAAGCCATATGTAAAAAACATGTCGTCTAAAGTCAGCATTACTTGTTAAATTGGTAAATTTTCCCATACATTTTACTGTCAAATTTTTTTTAAAATAAATTTTACAGCAATAAAATATATGGACAATTTTACCAATTTAACTAGTAACAGTTACCGAATGTTGCGTGAACTCCACCAACAGGCCTGCCATATTTGCCGATTTATCGGCATTTTGCCGATTTTTTGCCTTAAATTTATCAAAGTGCCGATTTGCCGATTTTTGCTCCAAGAATGCCGATTTTTTAATAAACACAACACAGGGTAACTTTGTTTGTTTTATTATAATTTATTAATTTTGGGCAACACTGGAATAGAATAAATACACTGTTATATTAAAAAGAGACAACAGTAAATCAGGCAGCGCTTTTACTAAACAGAAAAAAGGTTAAGGCTCCATTACTCATACGTAACGTTGATGTAGTTGCATGTTGCTGATCGTTTCTGTCACATTGAAAAGCTATGAGACAGAAACGATCAGCAACATGCAACTACATCAACGTTACGTATGAGTAATGGAGCCTTTAGGTTTATTTACAACTACCCAGTAATCATTATTTCTAGCATGTCTAACGTCAGTTAAAATCTGAGACTTTTCCAGAAATTCAACCAAGTTGTATAAAATTCCCTTAAACATATGGCAGATTAGTCGGCAGTTTTCTGGCACGATGTTTCTGATGTTTTCTGAAATATTATCCGATTAATTTCCTTTAAGATATTTAACAGAATAGTCTGCACATTTTCTGATCTACGTCTTACGAGTTTTAGCAGTCACTTCCGCACATTGTCTGATTTTAGTTCTTGTAATAGTTCTCATTTATCTCTTTAGAGTTTGCGCATAAATGTTAGAGTTTTCAAACTTACAAAATGTGGGTAAATGTTTTCTGATGAGCTGCCATTGGCAGCAGAAAAATGTATGCCAGAAGAAGAGTCAAAGAGGTCGTACAACATTCTGATTCTATGTGAGAATTTTATACGACATTTCTGATAAATTTCAATTTTAGCTCCGAGTTTTGTCAGATATTTTCTGATGTTTTGACAGACATTTTTCCGACATTGTTCACACATATCGAAAACTCCTTTTGAATTTCCCCAGAAAACTCTTCAGAGTTTCTACAGAATTCTTTGAGACATTTCGGCAAAGTATTTAGAATTTCCTCAGACAAAGAGTTCCATTTTCTTGTCAACAATTTCTATTTTTTTTTTTTATTGATTTTTACGTTATTGAACATGTTATAAACATTAGTTAATCCTGAATCGTTCTGTTTGGTTATTTTTTTGTTAAAAAAAATATCGTTTATTGTATTTAAAATTGGTATTTTGAATTTGCCGATTTTTTAAAATTGAAGTGCCGATAATGCTGATTTTATTTGAAAAATATGCTGATTTTTTGTCAAAATTTTCTGGCACCCCTGTCCACCAATATAAAATTGAAATGAGTTTCAAAGTACATGAGAGTAAAGTTGTTGGCTCTCACCAAATCCGAATATGTACTCAACTTAAGAATTGATTTTGGGTCAGTTCTGGATTATATAAGTTGATTATTTTTTTAGTCGACTAGTGATTTTCCGACAGGGCATGGACCGATATACATATATCGTCTTCCTTCATTTTTAATATAACAGACAATTTTTTGAAGTTATACATTTTGACAATTGATCTAAAAAATAGATTATGCCTATTATTCCTTTTTTATTAACTTTTATGCGAATCTCAATTTATGTAAAGTTTGCCAAGTTGTTTTAAATTAGTAGTTAAATTAACATAGTACGGTCCAAAAAGTACATTTAGTTTTTATAATTCGTAATATATCAAAAACTCATTAATATTATTAAATAGATAGTAGTTACATATATACTGGGAAATTTGTCATGTGGTTTCTGAGTGCAGATCAACTTTTCACTATTTCTTGACCTCGCTGATTATTTATACATATTTGCCGTAGGTTTCAAAGTATTTATATTATCAATATGGTTTTCCCACATATCTAATAATAGTTGAAAGAGAACCCGTTATTGAAATTTTTACAGAGAATGGATATTTCGGTCTGTCCTTCCTTTTGCCTCTCCAACAATGAAAGATGTATTACTCCCTCGGTTCGGTTCTAAATGAAAAGAAATTTCTACTAGAAGAATATGGTAATATAATAAACAATTTTATTTTTAAATTCTACCAAATAAGTCGCGGTAGTACCGCGGTACCAACAAGGTCCGAAATGTACAAAAACAAAAATACAATTGTACCATGATTTCCATCCGTGTTTCTTATCTATAAAAAAAGGGAGACAAAATACTGATTACATACATAGATATGTACATTAAAGCTGTGTGAAAGTGGCAAAAAAACTGCTATTGGGGTTTATGAATATTTCCACTCAACAGATGCTGATTTTAGAAGTTTTTTTTTTCTACAAGCGGGATGAAAAATTTATTAAAAAGAGAAAACTATTATGAAGGCCATTTTTAAAAAAATTTGCAACATAGGTTCCTTTAGTCTAGGGCTGTCATACGTCTTGGTTTTAGACAAATAGTCCTGGTGTCCTGGTCCACTCATAAATTGTCCTGGTTTTTTGATACAAGTCAATGCAGACAAAAATATATTTTCTGCTGATTTTTGTTATGAACAGGGTTAAGCATTCTGTTGTTCACGAATCAATTTTACCAGCATTTGTTGCCTGGAGCTTACGTCGTTCAACTACTCGATGAAATAAACACAGGTGGCCTCGCGAGTCCATGTGTTTATTGTCGCCCCTTGTAAATTTAAATTAATTTTTTATCTTTATTTATTGCTTTTTATGTATGAGTTACATGTTAAGTTTTGTATCTACTGTTTAACTCCCAGTTTTTGACTTAATAATTAAATGGTTTTTAAACTTAAATCGTTATTAAATATAAAATTCGTTTTTATAGATCATAATTAAATATAACTTATATCACCAATCTTGTACACTTAAATTCGATTTAAGTTTTATAAATTACCATATGATTTTGACCGCTTGTTGTTCTTGTGCAAACAAACAAATTGTGGCCGCTGAAAATTCAACTTTTGTTGGCGTAAAATTTGGGCTTTCTTTGGGTATATTTGTCTTTTTGTGATTTTGTAAGCTGTTTTTATTATTTTAAAACATTGCAGAAACTCTTGATTATTCTTATTTTTTGCATGAAGAAAAATATATATTTGTTGGATTTTGCTTTGTTTATATTGAACAGCTGCTTTTTTAGGAAATTTATGGGAAATTTATAATAGTTGATGGTGCTACCATATTTTTGTCACAATTAAATAAGAACAACTAAATACGACTGAAAAACAGAAGTTGTGTTTAATTACAATTTAAATTTATATGAAAATCAACTAAATAAATATTTAATTGCTGAGTCAAAAACTGGAGGTAATTGTTGGACATAAATTTTAAATATATGGTTGATACATGTATCAAAATAAAAATTTGTTGGGATTCCTTTTTATATGATTACTTCTTGGAATATATCTGTGGTCACAACCGTTAACAGCTTAAGTCGAGTTAGGACAAAATTAAATTTTTGGTGTGATCGAGTACATTCGTGTCCAAATCAACTTGCTGCCAATTTTTTAAGTTTTTAATTTTAAGACGCCAATTATTTATAGATAAGTTAAGGAAAAACAAACTGACGGACTGGCTGGATGCGAGTTTTTGACTCTTTAAACAGCTCTCCCGAAAATTTTTGAAAACGACTTAAGCAATTAAGGCTTGTGACCACAGATATAAGTTGTTGTACGTTCGTTTGTGATACGTATTATAAATGTCCTGGTCGACGGGTTCAGACTTATGGCAGCCCTACTTTAGTCACACAAAACCTTCCACTTTGTTCCCTTTAATATGACACCTCAATGGAAAATCTAGGATAAGTAGGTTTAAATATATACATAATTTTGTAAAGTCGTTTTAGTATATTTTTGTTGAATTTTTTTTTGGTTTAGTACATTTTTGTTAAATTTTTCTTATTTTAAAGTCACTATAATTCGCGAACCAGAAAGTATAATGAGTCAAGATTTTGCAATAGTACTAGTTATACCAGAGGCATCTATTATACCAAATTTTATGAAAATCGGAAATGCAAGACGACAAATTTTAGAGACAAAAGGCCAGTAAAAATTTACCTCTGAGGACTGGAAAATAAAATCATAACATATGTATGTATGTCATTTTATGCCCTTTAATATGACACCACCGTGGAACATCTGGCGTAAGTAAGTTTAAATACATACATATATTTGTAAAGTCGGCCTAATAAATTTTATGTATTGTAATTTAAATCAATTATTGGTCGCGTTCATAAGACGTAAAGGGCAATACCCAACAGCTAAAGTTACAACTAGTAACGCTTTGGGACAGTCATATTGCTAGTTGTAATGACACTAGTCAAAAAACGACAGTCATATTACTAGTTGTAACAAGACTAGTAACGTTACTGGTCAAAAAAGAACAATCATATTACTAATTGTATCGAGACTAGTAACGATACTAGTCAAAAAAGGACAATCATATTACTAGTAGTATCGAGACTAGTAACGATACTAGTCAAAAAGGGACACAATTTTCAGGTATATAAAACATATTTTTAGCTATTAAAAAAATAAGTAGAATGTGGCTCAGTGGGTAGAGTACTTGGCTTAAAGTATGAGGAATGTGTGTTCGTACCCCGGTTGAGCCAAAGTGTTTTTAAGAGTTACAAAACTCTTAATAAAAAAAACTAGTAAGCGCACTAGTTTACAATAACTAGGATTCCAACTGGGATATAACTGTATACAAATGAACTAGTTGGTCTATTATGACAACCTAATGTTGAAATCGATAGTTCGATATATGAAAAAGGATAGATAGGCAACTAGTCTGAAGTAAAAATCAACTAGTATAGTTCCAGCTACATACCAGTTACTTTGTCTGCAGGGTATACCATCAACATGCTTGAAAAGCGTTGTAATATTATGTGTGTAATTTTGTTAGTATTAGTGACACCGAAGACTCTTGATGGAAAATCTACTTGGTTTTGATTTTTCGTCAAGCACACGTACACGAATCTGACATCAAGCTGATTGATGGTGTATTTTGCCCTTAACAGTTGTGCAACTGTTGCGTGTTTGTCTTAGAAACTCACAGTTGACTGGTTTTGCTACACATAACAGTTGTGTATTTGCTGCCATTTTTTCCATCATAAAATTTTTTCGCTGCCTATGGTCAACATGTTGTGCTTATCATGCACAGCTGATCAAAAGAGTTATGCCGTTTATATTCTAATACAACGCCGCTTTATTATGTGGCCGCTGCAAACTAGTTTAATAAATGTTGCATTTCAAATGTGATAGAGTAAACAAATAAAGGAATATAATTAAAGTAAAACTAAGATCACTAAATATATTGTTACGAAATGAAAAATGCAGATTCAAATATAACGACATAAAAATAACAGCTGTGATGATAATCTGTATTTTGTACCACTAAATACAACACTGCCTATGTAATGTCAAAATAAAGCATTGGCAACACTTTTTGGATAGCCGTTAGAATAAATCAAAATAACGGAAAATGGAAGTTCCCGGAATCTTCAGGAAACGGTAGTTAGAACCTACAAGATTATTCGAGACTGCTTAATTGCAATTACAAACAGTGACATTAAACTTAAACTGCAAGAGATGTAAACTTGATGACAGCGTAATTTGTTAAGTTGCAAACATTAAAGTATGTGTGTGTGCGAAGATAAACAAACAGAAGAAAAATCGCATGCATCTATACACGCACATACATTACACCATAGCAAGACCAAATGATCATGCCGTACACTTAAAGATGAAAAGAGACCTGAATTACAGTACAGTTAAAGATAAAGAGAGACGGCTATATTCCAGAAAGTTAGCGAAGCTACCAAAAGGTTTTATAATCGACTATATAAGGGGAGGCTGCCAGACGACATGAAGAAGTGTGTTTTTAAACTTAGACGAGTAAACATCGCGAAGAATAGTTAGTGTGTACATCGCGTTTAGTTGTACGTGTTTTTAAAGTAATAAATAAAGTGTTACTGAGAATTTATTTGTAAAATAAATATCCGTGTTTTATGTTATTGCAATTCAACGAATCCTGTGAAAATAATAAAACCGTTTTTATGTAAAGGACTAAAAACGTAACAATATGTTTATTGTGTTGTTTACTTACTATTTACATAGTATTTAATTTACTATAATGTTGAACCATTTTTTAACACGGTGGCGGCTTAGCGTTAAATTAAAAAAAAAAAAAACTATCGGCGTATCCTTCTTATTTTATTGCAGTGTTTTTTGCTTTGTGGTGAAAATTTTAAAATAAAATGAAAATGGACAACTCGTATGGTGCTGACTATCACATTGGATAGCATGTTTACAGAATATTATATGGAACCAAAATGCACTCAAAACTCAGTGCTAAACTAATTAATTTAGATAATTTTAGCTATGTCTTTTGTGCTTGTTTTTAATTGTTTGCATTTATCAGCTGTTCATATTACAGTATATCCATCAAGCCGTTTCTAAGACGTAACTGTTGGGCGCAACAGTTGCCAACAGTTTTACAACAGTTGAGCTCAACAGCTACGTCTTATGAACGCGACCATTATCGTTTGGAAGGTCAAAGTCATGCCTTAATTAATAAATAATAAAATAATAAAAAAAACAAAATATTTATTCCCTTGTAAGTTTGCTTTTACTATTCTCTTACTTATTATTCTCTAACCCCCATATTCATAAATGATTAGTAAAGTTAATGTGTGCATTAAAACCGGGTTTCCCATACAAAATTCGTACAGTAAACCAGAGGCCAAATTACCGCATTCGTTATCGAGTAGGCTTTCGTATGGGATAAAATTTTGTCACGTATGGAATGGACGGATTACCGCATTCGATAGTTAACGTATGGAAATGTTTAAAAAGTGTACAGTTTATGTTATACCGGATGTTGAATCGACTAAGAATATGTAATACATTAAAGAAAAAATTTTGTATTTCTAGTAGCTAGTACAACAACCAAGTCGATTGGCCAACTGTAATAAGGTTTATAGGTAATGTAGGTAAGTATTTGTTGTTTGCATTATTTGACCAATTTTGTAATTTTTTTTATTGTTGATTAAATAATCTTCAGCTAATAAGGCCTAACGCAGTTTATGTCAGTAAAAAAACTTTTGATTACATATCGAGCCTTTGCTGCAATAGAGTCATAACTCAAAAAAACTTGTTTTGCAGAAAACGAGTTTAAGATTTTGAGTTTTCTAACAACTTAATGGTAAATTAAGATTTTCTTCTTCTCTCATATTTTGAGCATACTAGATATTTGTATGAAATTTTTACACATAATGAACAACTATATGGCGATTAATTCTACATTATTAACTCAAAAATCACGTTTTTTGAGTTATGATTCTATTGCAGCAAAGGCTCGATATTTACCCAACGTTTCGTCAATTTTTGTTGACTTTCTCAAGGGTTTCGTATATTTTAAATTAAAAACTATTTGTTATTACAAATAATACCAGTTAAATACATGGCAAACTTACAAAATGATATTATATCACACTACATGTAAATATTGTTTTTATCTATACATATAATAATACATACTAGTGTGGCCAACGGACGACACAATCGTCCGTATTCTAGATATAAATAGTTTCATTAAGATTCACAGAAAAATTATTCAATGCCATAAGAATCCCTTTAAAAATAGCCACATAATATATAATGCAACTATGTATAATTATTTAATGAAACATATTAACTTTAATACACTGGATATAATTTAATTCAGTAAAGTGCGATTTTGACTCGCACACGAAGACTTATGTTCGAGTAACACACTCATTACTCCTTTTTCGTTTTGCCGATTTTTTTTTGTTTTGTGACTTTTTTTGGTTTTGAGTTTTTTGTATTAGCCTTTTTTCGTTTCAAGGAATTTGTTTCATATTTTTGCGATTTATTCGGTTTTTGGATTGGTGTTTTTTTCGTTTAAGTGCTTTTTTCGTTTTAACAATTTTTTATTTTTTTTAATTTAGCGATTTTTTTTTTGTTTGTTTAACCGCGCCTTTGTTTGGCAATTTTTTTGGTTTGATGATTTTTTTATTTTTGGCGATTTTCTACTTATGGTGGTTTTTTTCGTTTTTAAGATTTTTTAATTTTGCTGTTTTTGACTATGGCGATTTTTGTTTTGAGGCTTTTTTGTTTTAGCGCTTTTGTCATTCTGACGATTTTTTTCATATTGTCTACTTGTTTAGTTTTGTGGGTTTTAGATTTTCTTTTGTTTAAGGGCTTTTTTCATTCCAGCGATTTTTTAATTTTGTCTGATTTTTTAGTCCTGGTGTTTTTAGTCCTTGTGCTTTTGCCGATCTTTTTAATTTTTGGGATTTTTTTAGTCTTGGCGATGTTTTGTTTTGGTGATTTTATTTCGTTTTACTGTTTTTTTTTTAATTTGGCGATTTTTAGTTTTGGCGGTTTTTTCATTTTTTGTTTAACAGCTTTTTTTATTCTGGCGATTTTTTAATGTTGTCTACTTTTTTAGTTTTGGTGTTTTTTTCGTGCTTTTCTGTTTTAATTTTGGCGATTTTTTTAGATTTGGCTTTTTTTCTTTTGCGATTTTTTTTGGTTTACGAGTTATTTTTTTTGTTTTTGAGTTTTTTTTTGTTCTAGCGATTTTTTTGCGATTTACTTTTCGATTTATTGGTTTCATTACTTGCAGGGATTGATATCCTTTAATTATTAATTTTATCTGTTTCAATTGCCTAATTATTGCGGTTCATAAGATACATCTTAATTTCAGAATCACATTACCTAACATAATACTCTTGAATTTTTAGTCGTTTAGCATTCATCACTATTGCCTTTAAAATACTGCACTAACTGTAAGATATTTCATGTACAAACACGCCCCTTTTACAGTTTTATTATATGTATAGATTTACATAACTTTTCCTACATTTTTTGTTGACTTTCTCAAGTGTTTCGTCTATTTTAAATGAAAAACTTTTTGTTATTATTAGGAAAGAAAAGATACACTATGAACTTAAAAGAAGACACCAATAACATAAATGCAAGCTATAGCGTTGCCATTAGTAAATTTCAACTGTGATATTAATTTTTAAGTTGTGTTTAACTTATAGCCTTTATGTAAAATTAAACAGTTTTTATATTCTTTAAAAATCTTTATATTGTATAAAATTAAACAGTTTTTATATTCTACTAGATGTGCCCGTCCGCTTCGCGCGCTTAAAGTTCGCTTTATGTCTATAAGGTGTCTGAAAAATATAATGATATAACGTTCTTTACATATTTTTTAATATTCCCGTTATACAAAATAAACAGTGCTACCAACGTTAAAAGAAACAAAAACCTCTTTCCAATTTCCAACAACATTTATATTAGTAAAATTGGGTATATTTTACTATTTTTCTATTTTAACGTAGATATAAGATATTTTATCGCGGTAAAAAGTACCCTATGTTTGAATCAGGACTCTTAAAGTACCTCTATACCAAATTTCATGAAAATCGCTTCAGAGGTTTTTGCGTGAAGCGTGTTCGGACAGACAGACAAAAATTCCAAAATTTGGTGTTTTGTTCTCTACATCGACAACTGTTTACGCCACAATAAAAATTTTCAACAAATATTTCATGTACAGAAATGCCCCTCTTACAGTTTTATTATATGTATAGACTAGATGTGCCCGCCCGTTTATGACTATAAGGTTTCTGTAAAATATAATAATATAACGTTTTTTACACATTTTTTAAGTTCCCGTTATACAAAATAAACAGTGCTACCACCGTTAAAAAAAACAAAAACATCTTCCTAATTTCCAACAACATTTGTATTAGTAAAATTGGGTGTATTTTGGTTTTTTTCTATTTTAATTTAGAAATAAGATATTTTATCGCGGTAACAAGTATCCTATGTTTGAATCAGGACTCTAAAGTACTTCTATACCAAATTTTATGAAAATCGCTTTAGTGGTTTTTGCGTGAAGCGTGTTCGGACAGACAGACAGACAAAAATTCCCAAATTTGATTTTTTGTTCTCTACATCGATTACTGTTTACGCCACAATAAAAATTTTCAAAAAATATTTCATGTACAGACACGCTCTTTTTAGTTTTATTATATGTATAGATAAAAATTTTTAAAGAATATAAAAACTGTTTAATTTTACATAAAGGCTGTAAGTCAAACACAACTTAAATATTAATATCACAGCTAAAATTTACTAATGGCAACGCTATAGCTTGCATTTATGTTATTGGTGTCTTCTTTTAAGTTCATAGTGTATCTTTTCTTTCCTTTATTTTCTACATCGAGTATTTCGACATGAAGCTAATTTTTAGAATGTAATAACAAAAAGTTTTTAATTTGAAATAGACGAAACACTTGAGAAAGTTAACAAAAAATGTAGGAAACGTTGGGTAAATATGTAATGAACAGTTTTTTTTTACATAAACTGCGTTAGGTCTTATTAGCGGAAGATTATTTAATCAACAATAAAAAAAGTATTTGCTTTTTACTTAAAAAGTTGTTTTAAAAGACAAAATTCTGGAAATTATTGAATATAAAACTAAGAATTTTAGGGTTTAAAACCAATTTTTAAGTAAAAAGCAAATATTTTTTTATTCATACTACTCATATGTTTCCTTATTTCATTAAACGAGAATCTAAGCTAATATGAAAATGTGAAAAAGCCGTTTCAGAGAACAAGAATCCGCAAGGGTTGTTATCGGTAAAGGTGGATTTAGACCATATGTGTTTTACATCTGACTTGTCAGTTTTCAGACCCACATGTAACTTTGCATGTATGTCAAAATTGTCAATTTATAGACGATTTTTAGTTTTTGCTTTCACACGTCTATGTATAATCGCATCTGACATAACCTCTAAGTGACGCCAACACATACTTGTTAACTCAAAACAGCTGATGTCAGATGAAAATAGAACGTGCTCTAATTGAAATTTTTGTCGCCTGACTTTAGTTCTGTAAATTTCAGATGGCAATGTTTCAAAAGGTTCACACGACATGTATAGCTTTTGCAGTGGGAAATTTGACAAGTGAGATGTAAAACACAGATTGTATAAAACCACCTTAAGTACAAGTAAGTTACAGTACTATACTAAGCTGCGCCGAATTTTACATACCCTGACTCACAGTCTCTCTACATGTCTTTGATTTTTTATTTTATTTATCTTACAGATCTCCTTCAGGGTTTCAATAATAGCGTCGACTTATAATACATTTAAGTCGTAACAATTAAAGCTTTTTACAGCTTCTATGAGCTTAAAATTTACACTAAAATTTCCAAAATGTTTTCATTAATTCTGCGGAATATTACTCAAAGTTCGTTTAAGATCGAATTATTTATTTTAGGAACGATTAGAGCACTGCGATCATTGATACTTGTACAAAGTATTCCAACTTGTTCTGATATACACATTGAACGACACTTTACTAAATTTACCTTGCAAAAAACTTGTTAGGAAATTTTAGTGTTTAAAAATGTTTTAGTCGTACATTCAGGCAAACGAACTTTCGTAATAAACATTGAAAATTTTATTGATATTAAAGAAAAACGGGATTATATTAAAATTTCTCACCTCCGACATTTTATAAATATGTTGAATAAAGTCTATATAATTATTTTTACGTAATTTTATTTTGAACTGAATAGGTATAAGTCTGAAATTTTTATTATTTCGGCTTTTTAGTTCAATATTTGAATTAATGTAAATTCAAACTATCGGACAGACAGGCAGACAGACAGACAGATAAAAATTCTAAAATTTGGTTTTTTGTTTTCTACTTCGATTACTGTTTACGCCACAATAAAAATTTTCAAAAAATATTTCATGTACAGACACGCCCTTTTTTACAGTTATATTATATGTATATGGGCCTATATATTTATGAAATAATGTGTGGTTTTAATTTCCCGTTTTCCCAGGAAAATCTCATTAACAGCGATTTAGCGAAGGTCAATAAATGGGCTGTGCACAATGGACTTTGCATCAATCCTTCTAAATCAAAGTGTATTTATCTCAATAATAATAACAATAGAACTCCAAATGATGACATTCAGATAAAAGTAAATAATGATATTATTGAGTTCGCAAGTTCCTGCAAGAACCTAGGGGTATATTCAACACTAAGCTATCCTGGTCTAACCATATAGCGACTGTAGTTGGGCGAATATACGGAATGCTAAGGAGCCTTTGGGCCGTCAAGCATTCAACGCCTCTTGATATACATACGTACTCTGCTCGCTAAGACGTACCTCTTACCTGTTCAACTATATGGCTGCAAAATATATGCAAACTGCTCCAGCAGTGACTTCCATAAACTTAAAGTTGCTTACAATAATATAGTAAGATATATTTACAACAAAGGAAGACGTGAATCAATTTCCCCCTTTTCGTATCAAATTAACCAGATGAGCTTTGAAAATGTCCTAAAATTTAAGAGTCTTATCTTCCTACATAGAATAATAATTACACAGCAACCGAATTATCTTTTTAATGTCTTAAGATTTGGAATATCTGTGCGAGGAAGAAGATTAATTCAGCAAAAGTATAAAAGTGCTTTTTCGCAGCGAAAATTTTTTAATTTATAGCACTAGTCTTTGGAACCAGCTACCAACTCTAATTCAAACTATTAGCAACGAAAACCGGCTTACAAATGAGCTTCTAACGTATTTTGGTTAACTATTATATATAACTCAATCCTTAATATATTTATTTATTTTTAATGTATAATTAATTTATTGATTAATGGTTTTGATTCTTAATCGATAACTTTATTTTATATTTTTTTTTATTTAATCTTCATAATTTTGTATCATGAAATAACAATCAAATTTATATGTAAATACACACAAAAAAATATAAGAGGTAATATTGACTAAGCTTGCATAGGTAATTTTTTTTATATGAAAATAAAAAATATTGGTATTATTAACTATTCCTTTAAGTAATTTGTACAATGCACTTTACCTAAAATCCATGTTAATATAACTATTACATTTAGGTACCTTCTTCGAAACTATTTTTGTTGAATTGTTTTTTTCATTGTCAAATGGAAATAATAATTGAACAAAAACGTATGTACATGAATTTTTCAAAATTAGTAAATTGGTGTAAATAAAATTATTTTTATTATAGATAAAATTATCTAAATAAACCTATCTACTGCAAAAAAATCACCAACCAGACAGACGATAGAACGGCTGCAAAGGAAGAGGGGATCAGAAAGAAGAGATAAAGGTATAAAGAATATGAACTGGGGCAGCCTTATGGAGCCCATGATATGAAAGGTTTTCCATTTTTTACCAGTCTAATAATATGTATTATTAGACTGTACATGATACAGCAAACAATGCAGTTTGAATTACCAATAAAATTCTACGGTTTCAGCGGTTGGTTGTTTACGTCTCTCGTGTTCGGCTGAGAGCAAGAGTGTCCCTCCTTCTCAGCCGAGTGTGGCCTCTAAAGTTAATGATGTTTCGGGCTAGGGGATTTGGGTGCAACTCAAGTCTTTTTATGTAGCTTGTCACGTGTTTAGGAAACACTGTCTTAACCGGCGGCACATCTAGGTCTTTATGAATTCGCTTGTTTCTGACATACCATGGGGCTGCTGTAATCGTACGGAGTATTTTATTTTGTTGCCTTTGAATTTTTTCTACATTTGATGCCGAGGCAGTGCCCCATAACTGGATTCCGTAGGACCATATTGGTTTTAGAATGAAGTTGTATATAAGAAGTTTACAATCTAGGCTTAGAGTAGAGTTCCTTCCAATGAGCCAATTCATTTGAGCTGCTTTTAATTTCATTTGGGTCACCTTTGCATTTATGTGTGACTTCCATGTTAGACGACGATCAAGATGAACACCGAGATATTTTACTTCAGTGTGTTGAGGTATAGTTTGGTTATTTACTTGTATAGGTGGGCAGGTTTCTTTGCACAATGTAAAAGTAATGTGTAGACATTTTTGTTCGTTAATTTTTATAAGCCATTGTTTTAGTAATTGTTCCAACTGGGGTATATAATCTAGCAAATTGCGGGTGGCTTCTTGATGGCTTTTGTGAACACTTAGAAAAGCTGTATCATCAGCGAATGTTGATATGTGTATGTTACTGCTTACCGGCAAGTCAGAGGCATATATCAGATATAATACAGGACCGAGGATGCTGCCTTGAGGAACTCCGGCTTCAATGGGTTGCGGAGGGCTTTGAAAATTACCTTCTTTAACAACAAATTTTCGCTCAGTTAAGTAGCTTGCTAAAAGTTTAAGGATGTTTTCGGGTAGGTTTTGCTTTAGTTTATGTATTAAACCTGCGTGCCATACTTTATCAAATGCCTGAGAAACATCGATGAAGAGCGCAGAACAATATTTCTTCGAAGGTTTTTCTAACCACGTTCACGAGTCTATGTGTTTGTTCAATCGTACTACTTGTCTAAAACCGAATTGGTGGTCTGGAATGCATCCAGTACGATTCAGTATGGGTGTTAGCTTACTCATAAGTAGCTTTTCAAATACTTTTGACATGTTAGACAACAGGCTTATAGGCCTATAGTACTCCACCTTCGTATGATCTTTGCCTGGTTTAGGTATCATGGTAATCAGCGAAACCTTCCATTCTGGGGGATAGCATTTGAGGCGCAAAATACTGTTAAAAATAAATAGAATTATCCGTTTTGCAGTATAGGGTAGCTCTAAGAGCATTTTATTGCTTATTTTAGCAGCGCCTGGGGCTTTTTTTCGAGTTTAAGCCCGCAATATAGTGTTCAATCTCACGAATGTTGAACCTCAAAGTAACATCTGGTATAGCGAGGACTGGTGGCAGCTCAACTATAGTATCAGACGTATTTGGAGTAAATACTTTCTGCAAGTGGTTTACAAACAGAGTACCTTTTTCAGCGTCAGTTCTTGCCCAGTTTCCATTCGAAGCTCGCAATGGAGGCTTATATATCACTGATCTTTTGAGGCCTCTGGCTGCTCTCCATAGCGAATAGTCTGTTTGAGGTGTTGCGTCGAGCCCATTCAGAAAGTTTTGAAGAGAAGCGGTTTTCTGATATTCTAGTAGAGTTTTCAGCTGTTTAGTACATTCCTTCAGCCTAGATTTTAGCTGAGGGGATCTGTAGCGTTGCCATTTTCTACGAACTCTTCTTTTTTCGGATAAAAGCCGTTCTACATCTGCTGAAAAAATTTTATTATATCTCACCTGAAGATTTGTAGTAGTAGCATTTAGAGCAGCTTGCCTCAAACATTCTAATAGAGTCATCTATGTCAGCAGGCGTTTTTAACGGAATATCTTCTGGGCAATGAGCACTCAAATATTTTTTGTATTTCAACCAATTTATACGTGTGGTTGTCATCGTTAAATCACAAGTAGGTGAATATGTTGTATGTGAATATATAGTGACAATAGTTTGTAAGTGATCTGAAGACAAATCTAAAGATGCTTCAACTTGGATCATTTCGCTGGACACACCCTTTACTACTCCAAAATAAATAACATCAGGTATTTTTCGGCGATCTGTTGGCCAGTAAGTTGGCTGCCCACTTGATATAACATTTAACCGCATTTTTGAAATTGTGTCAAACAAAACGCGACCCTTTGGCGTGATGAGGCGAGATCCCCAGAACGTGTGCTTAGCGTTGTAATCACCGGCGGCCAAAAAGCGTGGGCCTAGTGAATTAAAAATCTACTATACTGATTTTCTGTAATAGAGTACCTGGGAGGAGAGTAAATTGATGAAATCACTAGGTTTTGATGAAAAGCTTCAGTGCAGATGTTAGTTGCTTGAAGATAGTCTTCACAATGATCACTCATTAAGTAGTGTTTTAATCGCGATTTTATTAGTATACCCGAGCCACCACAAGCTCTACCTTGGGGGTCCTTTGTGTCGTAGAGAGTATATCCGTTGATTTTAAAAAAACTTCTAGCAGTCAAGTGCGTCTCAGAGATAAGCATAACATCAATTTGTTTATCCATCATGAAGTATTCTAGTTCGTTTTTATGTTGGCGGATGCCGTTTGCGTTCCAGAAACAGATTTTTAAGTTCATGGTTTGTTTAATGCAGCCTGCAATAATGTAGACTGCATTTTCAACACTTCCTGCATCATGCAGGTCATGTTGGTTGTAAAAAATTTACGGTTTACAAGAACTGGCTGTTTGGTATGTTTTGCGCTATGGGTGGTTAGCCTTAAAAATTTTGGCGTATGAAGGGCGGCTGGTAGCTGGTTGGCGCAAATGGGGATAGTTTGTATTGTCGAAAGTATTAGGTTGAGCATAGGTGTGATTACGTCTGTTAGACAAAGACTGCCCAATTCTTTCTGAATATAACGTTACGAACCTTAGCCTAATAATCAATTTGGATTCACAAAGCAAATACTTTCGAAATTATCATATTAATAAACAATTAGCTACTGGCTTGAGCTTTTCACATGTTTACATGTTCATATACACTTAAGTATA
Organism: Panzeria rudis; assembly: GCA_956483635.1. Lineage (NCBI taxonomy): Eukaryota > Metazoa > Arthropoda > Insecta > Diptera > Tachinidae > Panzeria > Panzeria rudis. Next base: position 86,349,088 of record OY101449.1, on the reverse strand, counting down.
AAATCAAACCAAAAAAGTTTGTCTTGAGTAGAACAAAATATCAGAAAAATGGGAATGAAGAAAAATAAACCGATGGCAACGCTGGGAAAGTGCACTTTAATATCAGCTTGAGAGTGATTTAATTCTGGTATTAAATTTTCACGAAAAAGTTGTATATATAAGAATTAAAATCATATTCAACAGAACCACCTGACAAGTAGTGATAAGCAAATACACGTGAGCACTGACGATGGAAGTGTAGCGGCTTCCGAAAGTGGCGCTACTCTGTTCTGCTGTGTACGTTGAAAAATTAAGTTGATGTTAATTTTTCCCTTGTTCCTTGGAATATTCATCATGCCCAATTCTTTCTGAATATAACGTTACGAACCTTAGCCTAATAATCAATTTGGATTCATAATGAACTTTCTTCTGGAGGCATTAGCAGGATATCATGAACTTCCACTGATATTTGGCGGCGATTTCAATATTGACTTCGGTAAAGATGAAGGATTGTTCTTAGCGCTGTTTTTGAAAAAAGAGCCAGATTTAGACTTAGTTTCTGGTGAACACTTTAGGAGTAAACTACAGTCGCGCGTCGGAGCTGACACGCACAATTTTTTCATGAATTTTTCAAACATTTATTTCGTAAACAAAAAATCTTAACAGCTGTTTGGCTAATTCCTGCTAGTAAAAAGTTTACTAGCAAAAACTTGCAACAAATTTTTTTCTCTCAACTTTTTATGCACTTTTTCACTCTGTCGTTGCTAGTTTTCGAGTACGTGAACACTTTCCAGTAACAACTAGTAACAACTTTCAGTTATTGAACAGTCCTATAATAATTTTTGTAGACAATTGGCAAATGCAATGAAATATAGAACAATGGCAAATGCAATGAAATATGGAACAATATGTAGTAGGCCAAAAACAGCCGAAAAAATTTCAAACATTTTAGGAAAAGGTAATTTCTTAACGCCAAGCGTAACGAGATGGAATTCCTTATACGATACTGTAAGCAGATTGCTTACATTAGAAAACAAACTTGAAGACATATGTGAAGCACTTAATGCATCCCCTTTTACAAGCATTGACATACCTTTTGATAATGGAGCCCATTGCTTTGGCAATTGACTTTTTGCAGACAGATGGAATATTTTATGCCTTTTTATTGCCAACTTTAATGACAATAAAATTAAAGTGCAGAAAGATTGTACTTAATGATTGTAGAGTTATTAAAAATATCATATTGGAAAAATTTTCAGCACCTGTAGAACGTCGCTTTAATGATTTTTTACTTTAAATGAGATGTCTTATCACGCAATAATTGCATCTGTAAGTCACCCCGATATAAAACTAAAATGGTACAATACAATTTCTGAGACATCTAAGTTACAAAAATTTTATATATTTAAAATGAACAAATTGGAAGTGGCGAGAACTTTTCAAGTGCATAATGCACTCAAAGCTCCTACATCATTTTTGGAGTATGACACGGGTAAGACCAAAGAAATCATTATATTGTATAAAAATAATTTATGTGCATGTATTTACAATTGTTTTTTTTATCAGATGGATAATTTCCACACCATCAGAAAGTGAACTGTTATCATATATCAGTGATACCAACATATCAATTAAGATTTTAAAGAAATATTCAAGGATTTACGAATTTTTTTTTAATATAACACCGCAATTACATCTTCCGCTCCAGTTGAGAGACTATTTTCGCTAGCTGGTATTTTAAATAGTCCAAGAAGATGTTCCATTAAAGATGATCATTTTAAACAAGTCTTGATTTTGATAACAACTCCAACTCCACTGAGTTGTCACTAGTCTAAACCTACCACACTGGCAACTTGTCATTTATTCACGGCTATGGCTCGTCGGGCATGGGCGGGTGTTCGTTGCAGGCATAGACTAGGTTGTGGGTACCGATTAGTTGTACCAGTGTGACCGACCAACCTATAAACAAAAAGAGAAAATGGCTTGAACCCACAAACGACTTTGTTGAACGGTGGCAGTTAAGATGTTTTTTAACTGCCGGCTACCCTCTCGCGCTTCACTGAAATCCTGAAACATTGTACCTTGGTGATCACGTCTGCCATTTATCGGATTCACCCCTATGTCCAAATCGCTGTCACTCAATACTCACCCACCAGACCTAAATTCTATTCCTCCATCAAATAAAAGTTCATATTACTTCAATTCAAAACAAGTGTTATTATTAATTCAAGATAGTGATACAAAAGTATAAACTTATGCCATGAACGGCTATTACCTATTAAAGTTCCCTAAGTTCGAACCTCGATACAATTAAAACCTATACTGAATTTCGCTTAAACTTATTATGTGTCTGTTTCCTATAATTCACAGTTTTATATCTTTTTATTTTCTTATCTTATTCAGTTCTTTTTGTTTTTCACTTAGACTTAAAGGTTAGTATGTATTATTGTAAAATATGAACTTATTCTTTAATAGCCTTCTAGGCTCACAGAAATCTTGGTAATGGCCGGTACTTTATCTTATTTTGAACTACAACTCTTGATTAAAATGGATCTGCACTAGACGGCCACATTCACTGACCAGCAGTAACTTTTATTCAACAATAAGGCAAGAGTGGTTTTCCAAAAGGCAAGATAAGAAAACGAAAATTGTAAATAATCGAGTAAGTATGAAAAGGAATGATGAAATGGGACTGTAGCTAATTACCGAAATCTAAACCGGAAATGAAATTAATCTATGGTAAACGAATTGATAATTCAGGACTGTAGTTCGTAGAAGCGTTCAACAAACGTGTCTTCGAAATGAATTTGTGGTTATAGTACGCGGCGGAATAATGATTCGGAGATTACAATTGTAGAATGAAATAGTGAACAGAAATGTTCAACGTGTAGTAATTCAACAATGGGAATTACCATTAGACTCCTGCAAGGGATTGTGACTCGTCACTGGCGATCACTAAAATACACTTTAACCGGATTGCAATTCAACACTGGGAATTACCATTAGACTCCTGCAAGGGATTGTGACTCGACACTGGCGATCACTGAAATAAACTTTAACCGGATTGCAATTCAGAACTGGGAATTACAATTATACCCTTGAGCGGAATTGTGAATCGGCACTGGCCATCACCAACTGTAAACGTTGACCGAATTGTAATTTCCGAAACGAATCCCGATACCGAAACCAAAACGGTAGATTAATCTCCAAAAAGAATTTTGATTGTGGAATCAAAATCCCAATTCTCACAAAATTATCACCTACCGAACCGAATTTATAACTGCAATCCACTAATAATCACGCAAAATAAATTCACTATCACCAATTACGAACAGCGAAAGAAAATGAAAGTTTTTGTACCCAAACAACAGTAAAGTTGTTCGGTAATTCACACTATGGTCCTTTTTCTTTTTTTTTTTAAATCCGCAATCGAAAGATTAAAATTCCAAAACACCTTCTAAAGCGAAAGTAAAAATGAAATTTTGTTCACTCAGAAATTTTAAAAGAAAAATTGAGCCAAACGCGTATCGTTGAACTAAATTCACACTGGAACCTCGAAAACGGAACTCTTAAATAAAACACTTTTATTTTAAATGCCCGAAGAGAGATATTAATTTTTCACTAGGCTGAAGTTTTGTTCGTTGTAAACATAGTTTCCAACTAATATAACTGTACACACCGGAAACGAAATTTATGTATGCATCAAATTGCAATTTTGAAAACCGGAAACTCTAAATACTAATGGTAAAAGAAACGCAAACTTATCTAAAAATTCCAAATCAACATCGTGATTCTAGGCCAGGTATATTCCTAAACTCGAATCACAGAATTCTGGCTTTCAATTGAATTTAGTTTTGAATACCGAAATCGAAATAATAGTTTCGAAAAAAGTTTTAATATTGAACGAGAATTATAATTTTACAATAGACAACCGTAATCGTATTCGCAATTAGGTAAGTATCAGAATTTAGCAAGAGCGATTACAGTTTTAATTCAAAAGGGAAAAGGTAATCCGAAAACCGAAATTTTGAACCGTAATTAGGCCGAAAATACAATTTTGAAATAATAACCAAAACCACAATTACTTTCCGAACCACAATTCTGAAATCGCACTGAAAATACTTAGGTAACTGAAATTTAACAGGGAAATTTAATATTTAAATTTTTAATCTTGATAAATCAACCGAATGACAAAAAGGAAATTTTGAAAATTTATTAATACGAATGAACGGTAAAAAGGAAATTTAGAAAATTTTGCAAATTTATTAAAACGGGGCTATAGGTTGCGCCAAATCGCGCAGAGCTCTTAGGCTCGCTAAGTTTTTGCCAGAGCAGTCCTGAAGTGAGGATGGGCAGGCTCCAGGGCTCGGGAGTTATAAAGGGCCCGTCCCTAGATCTGCCGCCTCACTACTGACACTTCTCTGGCGACCGCCAAAAACGGCCATGGCAAATTGATAAAATGATAGTTTTATTTTAATAAAAAAAAACTGAAAAAAAAATTCTTTTTTTTTACATCCGCGAAACTACCGATCAGTTTCTGCTAAGCTAAAGAAACAGACGAAGTACAACGAACCACGGGGCTAATTCACTCTACTGTGACTACCTTACCCTACTGCTATAAATTGACAAAAAGGTACTTATCTTTTTTTCTCTGGTGGTGTTGAGTGGCCGGGAACTATTGACCTGTACTGATGAACTAGAGATGTAACCCTTGGCTGACTAGGACTGATGACTTTTTTTATATTTTAGTCGATGACTGCTAATGTTGACTATTTCCTTTTGTAGACACGGACTGATGATTCTTTTATTTTACTAGTAGACTGAGACTGATGACTCGTTTCTGTATTTGACTCCCACTGACCGACCTTTTTTTTATTTTTGTTTTAGTTGACAATGACTGGTGATACTTTTTATTTTAGCAGACTTGGACGGATTACTTGTTTTTTCCCAGACTCGTACTGCATGCCTTTTTTATTTTATTTTATTTTATCAGACTTGGACTGTTCACTTGTTTCGTACCAGACTCGTACTGACTGACGAATGTTCCCCTGTTTCCCCGACGCTTGGATGGCCATATAATTTGTTCATTGCCCCTTTTGCCAATTTATGAGTGGCGTATTTTAGCTCGCTGTTTTCTGGCTTGGGCTTTTCCGTTGCATCACTCCTCCTGATGTGGCCAACCTTGCAGAATGCTACAGCGGAGGCCAAGACCATGTAGTGCTGCTACCGCTACGGTTTCGCAAAATGGCGTGATTTTTTTCGGCTATACCTGCTTTGATAGCTGCCACCTCGCCGCAAGCAGCGCCTAGCTGCCAACCGACTTGCTCTGTGCGGTATTCGTGTAGAGTTTTATTCATTTTTACTTACCGTTTTCCTTGAGTTGCGTTGTTTGATGCTTAATAACCTCCCACGATGTCTTCGGCAGCAAATTTTGCCTCACTTGCACGCTTCCCACACTACAGCCACCCCGCCCACACGGGACACACCCCCTTTCTTCGGTTCGAAAATTTTATCATTTTAGCAAATCATATTTGCTAATATGATAAAAATTGCATCCGGTAACTTCGTCGGTAGCGGTTTATGCTTTAAAATCCTTCGCGTGGAATACTCCCATTTTCTTTCCTTGCAGGCTCTCTATTTCGTATTAGTTATTTCCCACTAGCTTGGCTATTCTGCACTTGATGAATCTTCTGCAAAGTTTAGCACTAATCTGTTTCGAAAAGTCCGATAAAGGAAAATTCCGGCGGAATACTTCCTGTTCTTCTCTAAATTTTGTTTCTCTACTTCTGACGTTGAAACGCTTGGCGTTGGACTCGTAGCTTTTTTGTGTAATGCCTTTCTTACATTGTCTCTGACGAGCTCTAGGAATTCATTTTTGTTCTCTATCCTGTTTTCTGAGCCTTCCAGCAAGTTAAGCTTCCTAGCTAATTTGTACGCGGACGCATGAGTAATCATGTTCGTGCCGAATAATAAGAAGTAAGGTGTAACGCCGGTCGCTGAATGCACGGCCGATCTTAGAGCACATTCAATTTCGCACATGTGTATATCCCAGTCGACTTGACTCGTTTCCAAATAAGACCTGATAGCTGCTAACACGGATTGGTTCACGCGTTCGGATGCGTTAGCTTGCGACGCGTAGCTGGCTGTTCTCATATGCTGGATTCCAAATGTGTCTAACATCTCGGTGAAGTCTTTACTTACGAACTGTTGCCCGTTGTCGGAAATCAAAGTTTCGGGACACCCGAACTTATAAAAGATTTCTTGCACTAAAAAGTTCACCACATTCTTCGTGTTTGCCTTCGCCATTGCCTTCAAGAAAACGAATTTTGAGAAATAATCCACCACTATAAAAATAAAACAGTTGCCTTTCTTCGACCTCACATATGGTCCCGAAAAGTCGATGTATATGCGCTGGGAGGGTCTGCTAGCGTCAGGCTCTTGCCCCATAGGTGGTATTAAAACTCTGTTAGCTGGTTTGCATTCCTAACAGGTGTCGCAGCTGTTTATGTATTCTCGAATTTGGATGTTCATGTGTGCCAAGTAATACCATTCTCGGACTCGTCGTATGGTTTTACCCACACCTCCGTGTGCTACTGCTGGTGGACTGTGTGCTTGTGATATAATTTCTTCCGTGAGGCTCGAAGATACCCAAAGTTTCCATTCATGTTCTTCTCTTGTGAACTCTCCGTGGTGAAACTGTGTTCTCTTGTAAATTAGACCATCTATAATCTTGATATCAGGTAGACTCTCTTTATTTCCTTCAATTGTCTCCTTCAATGCTGTATATTCTCCTGACTGAAATTCTGTTGAGGATAAATCCACTATGCCCAGCATCTGCGTGTCTAAGCCGTCCATGTCGTATCTGGATAACGTGTCTGGCACTACATTTTGTGTTCCTTTGCGGTGCTTGATCGTAACTGTATAAGTTTGGAGTTGTAGGCTCCACCTGGCAAGTCTTCCGTGCAGGTCCCGCTGTGACATCAACCACTTAAGGCTAGAATGGTCGGTGATTATCACGAACTCCATTAACTTCACGTAAGGTTTAAATCTCTGTACTGCTGACATGCTGACTGTACATGACTGTACATGCTGAATGGAGACAAATAAAATGTGCTCAAAACTACAAATTTTTTCTTTTATTTACATATTTTTCTAAATAAAAGCAGCACTAAAAATGTGTGCTTACAAAGAAGAAAAGTTATCATAATAATATTTAAAAAATCCCGGGAATTCCCGCACAATTTTCCCGGGATTTATTTCCCGAAAAATGTGCGGGATCCCGGGAAATCCCGAATGAAAAACACTAGTTGCAGCATGCCGGGAATAGACAAAAAAGTCATAGGAGAAAGAAGATCGCAAGCGAAAGAAAGAAGTGAATTAGACGCAAGGAAATTGCGTAACATTTAAAGTCTAAGAGGTATAGAAAAAGTGGCTGGATTATCTACGCTGAAGGATTATGTTGAAATTTCCGACAGTGAATCAGATTCAACGCACGAAGAAGTTAAGTTTCGCGAAAAAAATACAACTAAACCAATAACAAGAATTTTGAAAATCGGTTCACAAATGACAGAGTTATGCGTGGGGGAAGAAATTTCCCCCTCCGATTTTCGAAACTGCAGCCAAACCCTTTCCAAGAATTTTAAAAATCGGTTCACAAATGACGGAGTTATGCGTGTACAAACATAAAAAAAGTAAAAAAAAGAACATACGCACGAATTGATAACCTCCTTCTTTTTTGAAGTCGGTTAAAAATTAAATCTGTTTTTACAAACGACTTTATTGGATCTATGTACCTTGTAAATCTTTCTGATTGGAATATCATGTATGTTGTTGGACCTGCAGTTCAAGCGTTAGGTATACCTGTACCCGAAATAGCCTTATCACGTACCGCAATACAACGAAAAAGAAACGATATCCGAAAAAAGATATCAGAAGCTGATAAGGACTCATTCTGTTTACAATATCCAGTCGTATTGCACTGGGACAGCAAATTATTGCCCGATATTTCTGATGAAAACAAAAAAAGTCGATTGAGTTGCTATACTCAATAGTGGCAATGGAAAAGAAAAACCTTTAGCAGTTCCGAAGATCACAAAAGGAACCAGTGTAGAACATGCTAACGCTTGTTTGGGTGTCTGTACCGATTGGTCAATAAAAAACCCGAATTCGAGGACTATGCTTTGACACTACCGCCTCCAATACTGGTTTAAAGCTAGGTGTATGTACTTTGATTGAAAAATGATTAAATAAAGACCTAATATGGATTGCTTGTCACCATCAAATGTATGTTTGAGGTCATGCTTTCCAATGTTTTTAAAGAGTATTTTGGCCCAAGCGGAGGACCCATAGTGCAACTATTTAAAAGATTTAAAACTCAATGGCCAAATATTGATAAAGAAAACTTCAAAGTCGGAGATGATACTCTATTTGATACAAGTGACTTGCTTCAACTCCAACAGCAAATGTATGAATATTATACCAATGCCATCAAAAGTCAACAGCCAAGTGACGATTACCGTGAACTCCTTACGCTTTGTCTAAATTTTCTTGCTGGTGCAAATAAAGCAGGAAGAATGAAAGTTAAATTTTATGCACCAGGCGCGTGCCATTTTGCTCGTTGGATGACGAAGGCGATCTATTGCATAAAAATATGTATGGTTCAAAATCAATTTGATCTCACAGACGAGGAAAAGAAAGCAATTACCAAAATAAGTTTGCTTGTAAGTCTTATATATGGCCGATACTGGAATGAAGCTCATTCAGCAATAAATGCTCCTCTTAATGACCAAAACCTCCATAAACAAATCGAAAACTATCTCAATGAAAAAATTGTTAAAGCTGCTGTAAAAGCACTTCATCGACATTTATGGTACTTTTCTGAATATATAATCGGGCTTGCCTTTTGCAATTCCAGAGTTACATATGAATCTAAAAAAAACAATGGTGAAAATCTCCAGCTACCACCAAAAGCTAAAGCCTTAAAGAGACTGGACGGAAAAGTATTTAGGGGAGACTGGGGCAGCTTCGTCACTTTTTCTTTAAAGCTCTGAATCTAAGAAAGTATTCGACAGATTTAAAAATGTTATCGCTTTTTGTTGTCCTTGGATATTGAATAATAAGATATTAATACAAAGTTTTATCAACACTTAGTATTAAATACTTATTTTTGAGAATTAGTAGAAAAAGTCATTTTCGCTGAATGTGCCCCATGCCGGGGTAGCTGCGGCTTTTGACGGGACACATTCATCGATCCTATCATAAATGCAATTGGTTAGATAAAATACCTTTTCAGATAAAGGGATTATGAGCCAATCAAGTATTTATTCATTAGATGGATTAAATAAATAAACACAAAAAAAAAATTATGATAGCTTTTTTTTAAACAAACACGTTTTTGAAACTGATTTTAAATCTTTATGAATGTCTCTATTTAGTTTAATAAATAATTTTTTTTTACTTATTATTTCATTTCATTTACCTACCGCTAATGTTGGCAACCTGATAAAATTATGAAATTCTTTGATTTATTTTTTATATTTCTCTAAAGCATTTTTTGATTGAAACAATTTGTTTATTGAAAAAATCAGAATTTTTTTCAAACAAATTATTACAAATTTTTGCATTTGAATTTACAAATTTCTTTATAGGACCTAAATTGAATAAATTTACATTTGATTCAGGGAATTTGGTATTTGAAGTGAACAAGTAGTTTTTTCTGTGTACTCTTAAAACGCAAAACAAAAAAATATTCCATATTAAATACTTATTTAATATAATAGAAGCTAAAGTCTACTTCAAATAAATATTTAGTGTGTCTGCGTGAAGTTGAAGGTAGTTTCGAGGAACTTGGTAACTTAAGTTCTATTTCGCCCCAATTTAAAACGCCCAAATTAGAAACGCCGAATCTACCCCGAAAGCGCTTGTACACTTTTTTCTTTTTTATAATTTTAATATTCAACAAAGATTTACATATCACTCATTTTTTAGGCAAATAGCACAATTCTTAATGTTGTTTTGTAAACTATATTTTAAATATTTAAAGTTTCCAAAGACAAAATACTTACAAAATAGAATCAAAATATAACAAAAACACTTGCAAAAATACTAAAACACGTGTAGCTAAGCTATGTAGTTTGTAAGCCAGAGATCACAAACTTTGTGGCAGTTCTTTATTTAAATGTTCGCTAAATTTACATCAATAGTCATTGATGTACAATGGGTGCTTCATAACGAAAACGTGTTTGCCGAAGGTACCCAGTCTCTCCTAACCATAGAAATCCACTTGAGTCCTATGTTACCAAAAGGTCAATGTTTTTAATTTACTATGCGATGATGGAAGAGAAAAGGCACAGTTATTTCTTTCAAAGGATCCTACAGAGTGGAAAAACGACGCCATTTTTATTTCGATGAAAGAAAATACTAGACTTTTAAAAGTTGTAAATGACTGTGCAGAGCGAGGTGTTGCTTTGGTGACCCAATTTAACAGCTCAATTACGAAAAATGAGGAGCAAAAGCAATATTTGCTTAGATTAGTTGATCACCATGGAAACAAATTTCCCGGGGTTTGTAAAGCTAATATGGCAAAAATGGCTATCGATAATTAAAAATAATAATAAAATATATGATAATTTGTACTTAATATACAGTTTTATTAATTCTTTATTTATTTGTTTTATTAAATATTTTTATTTTTAAATAAACAATTGGGGGATTCACAAGGTAGTCATAAAGTCATATTAAAATCATAACACGAAAAAATATGACGGCTGTGAGCAACCCCTCATAAGTTAGTGTGATATTTCAAATTTGTGTCAGCTGATACAAGAAGCAATTATAAATACTTGAAATCAGAATGCCAAGAACAAGTGAACAAATTAAAATAATAGCCAGTTTGTTTTTAAATTATTTAACTTGTTCATAAAGTAAATAAAGCCCAGCTGAATATCTTTTTTAAATTAAAGTAAAAACAAATTTCCACGTACACTGAAAATGAAATTGTTTCAATACATAAAAATAAACGAAACCAGCTGTTGTCGGTGACTGAGCCGACTAATTTTCTACGCGACTGCTAGCGGAAAAACGTTAGTTGGCTGCCCTCCAGCTAAAGTATACAAACAAAATTTTCTCACTTGCATATTTTTAAATGTCTCGATTTTTTTATTTTTACTTGTTACACAGCTATAAAAATGTAATCAAATGTGAAGTTATAAAACTGTGATCAATTTTAGGTCATACTTTACTGCATATTACTTACGTTCATTTATATCAATGGCGGCGGATTGTAAATATTATCGCCGGCTCGACTAAATAGTTTCGCCGGTTCGGCTCAGATTTTTACTGTGAGTTATGACAAAACAATAAACACAGCACAAAAAGTCTTATTATTTTAGTACTTTTTTATTTGAAGCACAACAACAATGTTTTTATCTTAAAATATTAGCACTTTATGACATTATGACATGATAAAACACCTTGTGAATACCCCAAATGAATATCACCATAAAAAATCATTGTACCGATTGTGCTCAAATTTGGACTGAACATTTTTAAGCACTATTCGAATAGGATCAGCGCTGTGGAGCGCGAATATTCGATGCTTTCGTATTTTGGGCCACCCTAATATACATATATCCTTATTATATGCCTTTCGAAAAGTGGTCTGCGATCGATGCAAAAAATATGATTTTAAAACAAGAAACCAATCATCGCATTCAGACGGCATTAAAAGAACGAATGAGCTTGCAAGTTGATTCTGCACAACAAGGATCTGGGTCTTCGAACGATGGCAATACCTCAACACTAGTGGTTTGAAACTATCGATAGTCTACACTATCGACAGCAGGCGATAGTTTTTGATAGATAACTATCGATAGTTTTCGATAGTCTTAAAACCACAATATGCCTAAAGCAAGCGGAGTGGTTTTACACTTCAGTAGCTTATTTTTTGTACACTTCGTATTTTTTACCGCTCAATCAACTAAAAATGAGCGGGGAGCGGAAAAATACCAATTTTGGACATGGTACTAGAGTTTCATGGGAATTTCCGGAAATTCCGCTCAATTTTCAATCCCAATTTCCCGGGAGTTTTTCGCCTTAACATATTTTACTTCAATAAACAGGATTTACAAAAATATTCTTCTAAGAAGTTGTTGTCTGTGAAGTTTGCAACAGCTTTTACCTTACCCACTTTTGTTTAATCGCATATATAACAAAATAAAAAGCAATATCGAAAAAAGCACATAACTATTAAAATTTCAAAATGCTTACAGTAACTTACAAGTTTCGGCAAATTTTGTCGTTCCCTAGAACTGAAAGTTGTTTTTGCTGTTACCGTAATTTTGAACATTTTTTTGTGGGGTTAATTCTTGGTTACTCTCATTTTACCAAATTTTACCCAAAAGATACGCTATCGGACCTAATAATTAAAAAAACAAAAACTATAATCAACTATCGATAGTATTGAAAACTATCGATAGTGTTTCGATAGCGAATAACCATCGATTGTTTCAGACCCCTACTCAACACGTTTCCTTTCCAACCCACACTTATTGCCGATATAACAGTTGTTAATGATGAACTTATAGATCGCTTTCGAATTCTTCAGATAATAGCATGTGGGAAGAAAATGTATGCTGTGAAGTTTCAAAAATTTGCGTGGGATACGGCTGAGCTATTTGTTCAAAAAATATAACTGGTACTTAATGCCATATTACTGTCCATAAGATACTAATAAATGGAAAGGACATAATTAATGCAGCAGTACTCGCTATTGGTATGCTCTACGAGGAAGCAGAAAAAGCATATAATAAAGATTACAGAACAAGAACACTGATGAGACGGAGTATCGGCCTGCATAAATCAGTAGTACTAATCCGTTCTGCTAATCTGATTTGAATATTCCAGCATTCCACTCTTAATAAAATAATTCGAATTACCTTTAATTCAAATATTGGACTAAAAAGCCGAAATAATAAATTTCAGACTTATACTTATTCAGTTCAAAATAAAATTATGTAAAAATAATTAAAGGTGCGACGGCCCGCGCAAAAAAGTTATATGCATGTTTACTTCTCAGTTGGCTGTCCGGAACTAACTACAGACAAAATAACTGCTGTCCGGAACTAAATACTGACAAAATAACTGAAAACAGTTTAAGGGACATTATTACAACTCGGCTCTAGTTATAATTAGCATTTTATCGGACGGATAAACAGTTTTTCATTATTACAACTTTAATTTAACCTAAAAGTGTGGGATAACTTACTGGCAAGTTCATTCTTTCTCTAACTTTTATCGGCACACATTTTCATAGGCTCCCATACTTGATTCTTTATCAAGTAGACACCAAGACGTATCTAACAGGTGAACTCACTAGAACACATGACCTTACTCGGCAAACTTAGTGGAGTGATGAAATTATCAGAATTTAGTCACTATATGGGGATTCCCTTCTATACGGTATTGGACATTTGAGTTACCTGCGCAGATAATTCCACCCATCTTTCAAATTTTTTTGACAACTGTAGGTATTTTCTACAACAAATTTATTCTTGTTGTAGACTTGTGTGTACCTGTTATCTGTGCCATTATAAATACATGTTTATGACGTTGCCACTTGTGCTCTGGTATAGCCATACTTTGAAAAAGATAATTTTTATTTTACAGGCAATTTGTAATAATGAAAAATTGTTGCAGGTCAGTTTACCGATCACTTCTGCTAATCATGCCAGTAACTTCCACTTTACTGCTGAGTTGTAATAATGGCCCTAAGCATGTATAAATCAAACACAACAAACAGATTTGATTGTAGGTATTGATAAAAATTCCCGTCAAAAGCGAAAACAAAAAATAATAAGAGCTTGTGAGTGTTGGATTATTGAACTAAAAAGCCGAAATAATAAATTTCAGACTGATATATAAAATTTTTGATTATTTTGGACTCATTTTGTTTATACTTATATATGGACGGTGGGCGTGGCTGATTGTGATGAAACTTTGTATACATATTTTGTTTATTTTAGAAAGTGTATGTACCAAATTTGAAGGTTTTTGTTCGGATAAGAACAATTTTATGCGAAAAAATTGATTTGGATTATATTGGAAGTGGGCAATGGGCGTGGGTGATGTTGATGAAACTTGGCATTCATCTTTCGTTTATTTTAGAAAGTGTACGTACCAAATGTGAAGACTTTTGTTTGGATAAGAAAAATGTTATGCGAAAAAATTGATTTGGGTTGTACGGGAGGTGGACGATGGGCGTTGCTGACATTAATGAAACTTGGTATGCATCTTTTGCTTACTCTACGAAGGTTGTATATGTATAAAAATTGAAGGCTTTTGCTTCGATAGGAAAAATTTTATGAGAAAAATCGACTTGGATTGTATGGTCGGTAGGCGATGGGCGTGGCCGATTTTGATTAAATTTAATTTTTTTCTTAATTTTCGAGCTAAATGTTTAGCTCGAAATATTTCATTTAGCTCTTAGCTCTTTTTCAGCTTTTTTCAACAATGCATTTAGCTTTTTCTTTAATTTCAATTTCGTGTAATTAATTTCTATTTCAAAATAAATAAAACAGTTTATCAGAATAAATTTATGTGCCGTAACCATATAAAGTAGTTAAAAAATAATAATAATAATCTGGCAGTGCAGAAACATTCACTGCGGTAGATTTGATCGACATCATGGTGTAATAAATATCCAATGGTTTGAATTAAAAACTCACTTTCAACTTGCATCTATTTCGGAATCCTGCCATCAAGCTAAAGTCTGGAAAAATGTGTATAGTGAAAAATATTTACTCTATTTGAAATTTTTAAAGCCATTACTTTCTGATGCTCAAAAAGTAAATAAAATGTTCGAAAGTAACGACGTAGACCCCATGCTATTGGTTTCAGAACTTCACTTGCTTTTGAAAAATCTTTCTAATCAAATCGTTTTGAAGTCCGAAATTTTTGGCCGTTTAAAATCAAATTGAGACGGTTTTCTAGTTCCAACTCCGTATTTTAACTATAAGTTAGAACAATATCTGATTTCAAAAAAAGACAATAGATTCTGAAACAGAAAAAGAAATTAGATTAACTTGCCGAAATTTTATTAAACATATAATATACCAACTATGACAACATTTTCCAAATAACTTTTCAACTTTACAAATCACAAACATCTTTTCATTAGACAACAGTTCTGTTTATTTTTCGAAATAATCTTCGAAAAAATTCTCATCAATGCTCTATGTTTTTTGAAACCATAGGACCCAACACAGAATTTTTCAACTATTTTTATATTTTTCCCTTACTATTTTTGCTATAATATGAAGCATTTATTCATTTGTTAACAATATATGTTGACAAATGTGATAAGTTGGTGTCTGTAATAACGCGCACTATAAAATCGCAATTTTTAAAGTAAACAAAAGTAACACAATAGTCGAAATAAAGCAACATACTTTTTAATTTAGTATTTTGTATTAAAATTAGGGGTTTACCCGGGATTTCCCGTCCCGGGAATTCTTATCTTCGTTTCCCGCTTTCCCGGAATTTTAACCGGGAATTCCCGGTATTAAAAATCTTTTATCTTTAAATTGTTATCTTTCATCATGAAATAATATTTTCGTAAGGGGAAAGAAACCAACGAAGCATCAAAGTGTGCATTAGTTTTTATTTAACTGCCTTTTTAAGCGCACTTTTTGATTTAACTGCACAAAATTATTAATTTGTGTCACTATTCCTTAAAATCTCATACAATTTGTTTTTTTAAGTGTACTTTCTATACCAGCACTTTTAGGATAAATGCCTTTAATTTTCGGCACTTTAACACTATTTTCATACAAAAATAACTCAGCTGCATTTTGACTTATGTATATGCACAAAATATTTGTTTTTTTGTGGTTATTTTTCAAAATCAATTTTTAAGTGAATTTTGTACATTTAACATATTTTTGGCCGTTTGATATTATTCACATACAAAAAATTTAAGTTAGCTGCACCACTAAATAATTGTGCGTACTTGCATATTAAGGAAGATAGGTATGTGCATTTAAGCTAACAGCATTTTTGACTTATCTGCACAAAAATCGTGAAAAGTTGATTGTGCTGCTAAGTCAAAATAACTGTATGTATATTTAATTATTTTGGATTCAAAAACGAAGAGAAACAATCAGCCCAATCACAAACAAAAATTCCGTGAGAGTTTTTGCACTTTTCCCTTTTCTCCTATTATGAATAAAAATTCCGTCGGAAAAAATTCGATGGGGGAAAAAAGTTGCTATTCTCAGTGCATTTGAACTTCGTTTTTTCCCCGGAATTTTTCACTTGTAAAACAGATAAAAATCGATGTAATATTTAAATAAAAAAAAATTCTATAAATAAAAAAATATTTTATTGTTCGTGTAGGTCGAATACCACAAATAAGGGGCCATTCACATATTACGTAACGCTCCAAGTGGGGTTAAAGATTTGTTACGGATTAGATACTTTATACTGAAAATTTTGTAAAAAGCGTTACGAAGGGGTGGGGAGGGGTATAAAACCTCCGAAAATAGCGTTACGTAATATGTGAATAGGCCCTAAAGCACAAACACAAAATTTTCTTAACTTTAATCGATCCATTGCTTTTGGTTTCCATAAATGCAGCAAAGAGTAACTTGCACGATTTTTTTCTTCTACAGCACCAATATCCTTCACACATGCTTGTACAGCTATGTTATTACTTTTTTATTCACTTTTTTAATTAATTTTTAAATTTAAATTTAATTAAAACATCAATTTTAATTATTTTTGGACACAAAAACACAGAATAAATAAATGTCAGCAGGCAAAACAGCCGCCATTGTTATTCAATGATGCCAATGTTTCATATTTTTGTTCCCGAAAAGTTTATGATTGGAGGAATTTTTTCTCGAGAAAAGTGTTTTCCGGGGAAAGAAATTCCTAGGGAATATTCATGATTGGACTGAATGTTAATGACGAAGCAAATGGGGAAACAGATATTAATTCAGACGACGGTGATGAAAGAAAACTCTTTCGAGGAAACTTTAAACGCTGCTATTAACAAATCAGCTGAAATTTTTTTTAAGCCAGCGGAAAAGGACAACAATTATTGATAATTTAAACAGCGTCCTCTTAACCATTCGGAGGGCGAAAAGCTTTTCTCAAGAACTGAAATTTGTGTTACTTGAATAATAAAATAAAAGATAAAACAATTAATACATTGGCTGTTTTAAAAAGCCATTTGAAACAAAGAATATAAAAGTCCAAATGTTCTAAGGGCAGAGAATTTTGTTTCAATCACTGATGAATTTGATTTCAGTTCATCAGTGATTTTACTAATAATTTCTATGATCTCTTTATATTGTTCTCTTTTACCTAGTTTACTTTGAATCTTTTTTTTCTGATTTGTTAATATTCTTTGGTTTTTTATCTTATTTCTTTAGAAACTGTTTTGTTTGTGAAATACTTTTAAAATAAAGCTCAGTTTAAAATAAAGAATAAATTAAAGATTCATTGTGCTCATATAAAAATCAATAAACTCCGGAAATTAGAATCTTTGGTATATATTATTACCTTCTTCAATTCCCGGGAATTCTCGAGATCCCGGGAATTTCTTTTTTATTTCCCGCTCTCCCGGGAAACAAAAAAGTCCGGGAATAAAAAACCCTAATTAAAATTTATAAAAATTTTATTTTTTTAAATTATATTAAATAGAAAGTTATAATTTTACTGGAATGCTTTTATTTTTGCTATTTGATATCAAATTTTTTAAAGAGCAAAGTTCACTCAGATTTCACTGTCCTCTTTGCTTGCAAATTGAAATATCTAAGTTTTTTGTGATTACGATTTCCAACACACCAGTTTAGTGAATTCGAGTCGAAATCGTATTTATTTTGCGAAATGCTATTTTCAGCAATTGGGTGGTTGTTATTGATTGAATGTTTAAACATAAAAAATTTTAAAATTATGAAAAGTTACTATTGCAAAGCTGTAAAAAAATGTTGCTTTATTTTTTGGCTTTAAAATTCTTTCTTTAGCTTTTTTAGCTCTATTTAAAACCTGATTTAGCTTTACATAATTTTAAAATCTGGTCACATTGTCTAGGACACCTCCTAATATTTTTTGCACAAAAATGTATGAAGCCATCCCTCTGTATGGCGTTCTTTAAATCAAAGCAGTTTCATACTTCTAGCTAAATGTTTACTAAAGTAGTTTTAAAAGGTTGGAGGTTTTTGGGAATTTTACTAATTGATAAAAGTTAATGGAAAAATTGTTGTCAGTTGCAACGCTGATTGCTACATATTCGGCCATGTTCGGGAACGGAATTCAACCTACTCCATTTTTATAGCAGATGGTGTCTAAAAAAGAAAACTAAAATACGAAAATTTGTCAGGTGTGTCCAGACTATTGGCGGCGCTACTATGCTGCGGTATGCTCCAGTTAGGGCTTGACTTGCTAGGGTGGATTGAATTCCGTTTCTGAACGGAATTGAACTCTGTGACATGGCCGATTGCTTGCACATGTTAGAATAGGACAACTAATGTATAATTCAGGGTTGCATTTCTTTTTAAAAAAAATCATTTTATAAGATTTTTTAATACCAAAAACTAAAACTTGTTTTACAAATTTTTACTCCAAAGAGGTGGAGCTCTTGTTCTTAAATAAGATGACGAGCTATTTACATATTTTAATATATCAATTATACTTATTTATATATGTATCTATTCTTAACATATTAGTTATTTTCTATCAGCAAGGAGCCTTCGAGTTTGGAAAAGGCGTTAGGAAGAGTGGATAAAAAAATAAATATTTAAAAATAATATATGTGAACAAAAAGATAAACATGTATAATAATTCTTGCAAAAAAACAGACTACAAAGTAGGTGTGGCACTGCCCCCAATATTTTATCATCATGTACTTTTACGAGAACTAATTGTGTGTGCGAAGTTTCATAAGAATCGGTTAAGTAGAAGTAGTTAAAATGAATATTAACTTTTAATGGGCGTTGCGCTGCCCGCTTTTCTAACCACAATGATGTATTGTAACGATAACTAAATGTGTATGCAAGGTTTCATAAGAATCAGTTAAGTAGAAGTAGTTAAAATGCATATTTACTTTTCATGGGCGTGGCACTGCCCACTTTTCTAAACGTTGTGTTGTGTTGTAATGGTAACTAAAGGTGTATGTACAGTTTCATAAGAATCGGTTTAGTAGTTGTTGAAAAAGAATATTTATTTTGCATGGGCGTGGCTCTGTCCACTTTTTTAATCATGGTGTAGTATTCAAACAGAAACTTAATGTGTGTGCAGTTTCATAAGAATCGGTTGCGTAGAAGTAGTTGAAAATGAATGTGAATTTACTTTGTATGGGCGTTACCATGCCCATTTCTATTGGGACCAATCTGGAAGCACATTCTTTTAAATAAAAAAAAATCAGAAATCGGTTCATAAATGTCGGAGTTTTGAGGGAACATGCATAAGAAAAATAGATGACAAATTTATAACCTTTCACGTTTTTTTGAAGTCGGTTAAAAATAATAAATTTGTGTTTTATTATATCTGTGACTAGTTAGTGCTAACCAATATTTTGATTAGGTGTGCCTAGTTAGTGCTAACCAATATTTAAGTTATCATTGACTAGTTAAATATAACCAGTATTTAGGTAATCATTGACTAATGGAAAACAGCAGAGTAAGCAGTACAGATATGTTACGTAGTCGGAGGAATTAGTTAAAGAAAGATGCAAAATCACACGTATACAAGAGTTTCGGTCATTTTTTTCATTTAGCTCTTAATAAAGTAATGTAGCACGATTTTTAGTTTAAACTTCTGTTCAAAAATTATTGGTCTACATGGTCCATTTTAGCTGATATGGACTACTTACAACATGGTCCTATGTACTGCAGCTATGGACCACTTTCAAACAAATCTTCGTGGTTTAGCACGATATGTAGTGTTGCCAAGAATTTTATTTCATAAAATATCATCAATTACCAGCAATATGGTAGCCCTGATGGCACAAAAGTTTATTTGTGGTTAAAATGAATGTTTGTAATTAAAAGTTAAATTTTTTTGGTAAAAGCGAAAAAATAAATAAAACTGAGTTTTGTTTATAAGAAATCAAAAATGCAGTGTAGCTTCCATCATAAAAGGAGACTTAATAAAGCAGAGGGAAAATCATTTAAGTAGACTACAAAGTGAAAATTAAAACTAGTTTTCTGTTTGTGAACCATGGAGCTGTGACATAGAGTAGTTTCAAAACTAGCCCCTGTAGGTGCTCCATGGAGTAGTTACATGGTCTAGTTTTTGGGTTAGTCCGATGTAATGCAAAGCTGGACCACGTGGTCCATTCCTAGGACATCGCAATGTAAAATGGACCACGTGTAATGCATATGTTTGGGGTAGTTTGGGACTATTCATAGTCCATTATGGAGTAGTCCTTACACGCATGTATGGACTAGTCACGATTTTTGCAGGGTTAGAGCTGTGCAGCGAATACTCGAACATGTGAAGTAGTTATGAAATGGTAAGGCATGAACACCTACTCGAAGTATCACAACAAAAAAGTACACATTTTATAGCATAACAAAGCTGTAGAATAAATCAACTTGTTGCTCTACTTTTTGTTTGTTCCTGTTACGCATATGCTATCAGTTGTTAGGTGCATCAAACAAACATTTGTAGGTAATATCCGTGAAGAAAACAACCTTTTTGGCAACCTTTTTTTTGTTTTGGCAACTTTTTCAACGTGGCAGCGAGAAAATGTAAACAAACTTTGAATAAAAACTGGACAAATTAAAACAATAATTTAGAAATGATTTTTAATTAAATCTTAATTATTAAACGCGAATGTACAACAATAAAAGCTCTAGAATCTGATTAAACGAATGTCACTAAAATATTTCAGCGATATTTTGATAAAACCAGATTGACCAATAATTATAGTTTTTCCCCTATAACTGAGGAACTAGACTTCGTGCGCACATGGCACTAGCCGCAATCTAAAGAGGACAAAAAACTAAAGAGATAACGGGTATTGCCATAGACCGGTTCACTTTTCTGACCAAATTATAGGCACAGCAACCTATTTAAAAATTAAAAAGTGGCAAAAAATATCAATTTTAGTTTTATACTGATATCTCCGAAACTAGACTTCGTGCACTCATGGCGCTACCCGAAATCGAAAGAGGACAAAAAACTAAAGAGATAATGGGTGTCACCAATCGAAAGAGGACAAAAAACTAAAGAGATAATAGGTAACATTATAGACCGGGTCACTTTTGTGACCAAGTTATAAGCACAGCAACCTTTTTAAAAATTAAAAACTGGTAAAAAAAATATCAATTTTAGTTTTCTACTGATAGTTCCGAAACTAGACTTCGTGCACACATGGCGCTACCCGCAATCGAAAGAGGACAAAAAACTAAAGAGATAATGGGTGCCATCATAGACCGGGTCACTTTTGTGACCAAGTTATAGGCACAGCAACCTTTATGAAAATTAAAAAGTGGTAAAAAATTAAATTTTAGTTTTCTACTGATATCTCCGAAACTAGACTTCGTGCACACATGGCGCTACCCGCAATCGAAAGAGGACAAAAAACTAAAGAGATAATAGGTGTCATTATAGACCGGGTCACTTTTGTGACCAAGTTATAGGCACAGCAACCTTTATGAAAATTAAAAAGTGGTAAAAAAATTAAATTTTAGTTTTCTACTGATATCTCCTAAACTAGACTTCGTGCACATATGGCGCTACCCGCAATCGAAAGAGGACAAAAAACTAAAGAGATAATAGGTGTCATTATAGACCGGGTCACTTTTGTGACCAAGTTATAGGCACAGCAACCTTTATGAAAATTAAAAAGTGGTAAAAAATTAAATTTTAGTTTTCTACTGATATCTCCGAAACTAGACTTCGTGCACACATGGCGCTACCCGCAATCGAAAGAGGACAAAAAACTAAAGAGATAATAGGTGTCATTATAGACCGGGTCACTTTTATGACCAAGTTATAGGCACAGCAACCTTTATGAAAATTAAACGATGGTAAAAAATTCAATTTTAATTTTCTACTGATATCTCCGAAACCAGACTTCGTGCACACATGGCACTAGCCGTAATCGAAAGAGGACAAAAAACTAAAGCGATAATGGGTACCATCATAAACCGGGTCACTTTTGTGACCAAGTTATAGGCATAACAAACTATTTTTTAAAAAATGATGACACCCATTATCTCTTTAGTTTTTTGTCCTCTTTCGATTGCGGGTAGCGCCATGTGTGCACGAAGTCTAGTTTTTGAGTTATTAATAGAAAACTTTTTTTAGCGCCTTTTCATTTTTATAAAAAAGTTTGCTGCGCCTATAACTTTGTTGAAAAAGTTACCCGAGTTATGACAATATCTATTTTTGCTGTAATTTTTTGTCCCCTTTCAATTGCGGGTAGCCCCGTGTTCGCACGAAGTCTAGTTCCTGAGTTATTAAGGAAAACCCATAATTATTGGCTAGTATGGCCTTTGCAAAATATCGCTGTAATATTTTAGTGACATTCATATAATTAGGTTCTAGGGCTTTTGTTGTTACACATAACGATTTATTTATTTAAAATTTAATTAAAAATCATGTTGTAATTAACGTTTTAATTTTACCAATTTTTGTTCAATCTTTGTTTACATTTTTTCTGTTTCCTGGAAAAAAAGTTGCTAAAAAGATATCGTGAAGAAAACATCGGCGTGAACAAATCAAACTCACAACAACAAACCGTAACAGCTGTCCGTTGTTCTTTCTGTTGTTGTTATTGTATTATTTGATAAGTGGTGAATTATTTTAACTGAGAAAAGATACAGTAAGCAATGAATATAATAAAATAAATAATTTAAAAGACTTAGATATATTTAAACATATCTTTATTTCGTACTCAAGAATTAGTTTAGATTTAACAACAAAAATACTTTTTTGGGGAATGTAAAAGTCTTTTAAATTTCATTTGAACAAAAAGGCTCACAAAGACCCAAACAGTATTTTTGCTATAAAATCTAAAATAATTCCTGCGCAAGATTGAAACAAAAGCCAAAATAAAGCTTTTTTTAGATTTTACAGCAAAAATACTTTTTGGGTGTTTTTGAGCATTTTTTGCGGAATGGAAAAGTTTGTTGGTGATTATCACCGCATAGTTTTATTTTTTACCCAAAAAACTGTACGCAGTTTCTTTTCTTTTAGTCTAAGCTTGATTGTGGCTTTTGATTTAATCTTGCACAAGAATTATTTTAGATTTTACAGCAAAAAATCTTTTTGGGTGTTTTTGAGCATTTTTTGCGGAATGGAAAAGTTTGTTGGTGATTATCACCCCATAGTTTTATTTTTTACCCAAAAAACTGTACGCAGTTTGTTTTCTATTGGTCTAAGCTTGATTTTGGCTTTTGATTTAATCTTGCACAAGAATTATTTTAGATTTTACAGCAAAAATACTTTTTGGGAGTTTTTGAGCATTTTTTGCGGAATGGAAAAGTTTGTTGGCGATTATCACCCCATAGTTTTATTTTTTACCCAAAAAGCTGTACGCAGTTTCTTTTCTATTAGTCCAAGCTTGATCATGGCTTTTGTTTTAATCTTGCACATGTAATATTTTAGATTTTACAGCAAAAATACTTTTTGGGTGTTTTTGAGCATTTTTTGCGGAATGGAAAAGTTTGTTGGTGATTATCACCCCATAGTTTTATTTTTTACCCAAAAAACTGTACGCAGTTTGTTTTCTATTGGTCTAAGCTTGATTTTGGCTTTTGATTTAATCTTGCACAAGAATTATTTTAGATTTTCCAGCAAAAATACTTTTTGGGTGTTTTTGAGCATTTTTTGCGGAATGGAAAAGTTTGTTAGTGATTATCACCCCATAGTTTTATTTTTTACCCAAAAAGCTGTACGCAGTTTGTTTTCTATTAGTCTAAGCTTGATTTTGGCTTTTGTTTTAATATTGCACAAGAATTATTTTAGATTTTACAGCAAAAATACTTTTTGGGTGTTTTTGAGCATTTTTTGCGGAATGGAAAAGTTTGTTGGTGATTATCACCCCATAGTTTTATTTTTTACCCAAAAAGCTGTACGCAGTTTGTTTTATATTGCTCCAAGCTTGATCTTGGCTTTTGATTTAATCTTTCACAAGAATTATTTTAGATTTTACAGCAAAAATACTTTTTGGGTGTTTCTGAGCATTTTTTGCGGAATGGAAAAGTTTGTTGGTGATTATCACCCCATAGTTTTATTTTTTACCCAAAAAGCTGTACGCAGTTTGTTTTCTATTAGTCTAAGCTTGATTTTGGCTTTTGTTTTAATCTTGCACATGAAATATTTTAGATTTTAAAGCAAAAATACTTTTTGGGTGTTTTTGAGCATTTTTTGCGGAATGTAAAAGTTTGTTTGTGATTATCACCCCATAGTTTTATCTTTTAACTTAAAAACTGTAAGCAGTTTCTTTTCTATTGGTCTAAGCTTGATTTTGGTTTTTGATTTAATCTTGCACAAGAATTATTTTAGATTTTCCAGCAAAAATACTTTTTGGGTGTTTTTGAGCATTTTTTGCGGAATGGAAAAGTTTGTTGGTGATTATCACCCCATAGTTTTATATTTTACCCAAAAAGCTGTACGCAGTTTGTTTTCTATTAGTCTAAGCTTGATTTTGGCTTTTGTTTTAATCTTGCACAAGAATTATTTTAGATTTTACAGCAAAAATACTTTTTGGGTGTTTTTGAGCATTTTTTGCGGAATGGAAAAGTTTGTTGGTGATTATCACCCCATAGTTTTATTTTTTACCCAAAAAGCTGTACGCAGTTTGTTTTCTATTGCTCTAAGCTTGATCTTGGCTTTTGATTTAATCTTTCACAAGAATTATTTTAGATTTTACAGCAAAAATACTTTTTGGGTGTTTCTGAGCATTTTTTGCGGAATGGAAAAGTTTGTTGGTGATTATCACTCCATAGTTTTATTTTTTACCCAAAAAGCTGTACGCAGTTTGTTTTCTATTACTCTATGCTTGATTTTGACTTTTGATTTAATCTTGCACAAGAATTATTTTACATTTTACAGCAAAAATACTTTTTGGGTGTTTTTGAGCATTTTTGGCGGAATGTAAAAGTTTGTTGGTGATTATCACCCCAATGTTTTATTTTTTACCTAAAAAACTGTACGCAGTTTCTTTTCTATTGGTCTAAGCGTGATTTTAGTTTTTGATTTAATCTTACACAAGAATTATTTTAGATTTTACAGCAAAAATACTTTTTGGGTGTTTTTGAGCATTTTTTGCGGAATGGAAAAGTTTGTTGGTGATTATCACCCCATAGTTTTATTTTTTACCCAAAAAACTGTACGCAATTTGTTTTCTATTGGTCTAAGCTTGATTTGGGCTTTTGATTTAATCTTGCACAAGAATTATTTTAGATTTTACAGCAAAAATTCTTTTTGGGTATTTTTGAGCATTTTTTGCGGAATGGAAAAGTTTGTTGGTGATTATCACCCCATAGTTTTATTTTTTACCCAAAAAACTGTACGCAGTTTGTTTTCTATTGGTCTAAGCTTGACTTTAGCTTTTGATTTAATCTTGCACAAGAATTATTTTAGATTTTACTGCAAAAATACTTTTTGGGTGTTTTTGAACATTTTTTGCGGAATGGAAAAGTTTGTTGGTGATTATCACCCCATAGTTTTATTTTTTACCCAAAAAACTGTACGCAGTTTCTTTTCTATTGGTCTAAGCTTGATTTTGGCTTTTGATTTAATCTTGCAGAAGAATTATTTTAGATTTTACAGCAAAAATACTTTTTGGGTGTTTTTGAGCATTTTTTGCGGAATGGAAAAGTTTGTTGGTGATTATCACCCCATAGTTTTATTTTTTACCCAAAAACCTGTACGCAGTTTGTTTTCTATTGGTCTAAGCTTGATTTTGGTTTTTGATTTAATCTTGCACAAGAATTATTTTAGATTTTCCAGCAAAAATACTTTTTGGGTGTTTTTGAGCATTTTTTGCGGAATGTAAAAGTTTGTTTGTGATTATCACCCCATAGTTTTATCTTTTAACTTAAAAACTGTAAGCAGTTTCTTTTCTATTGGTCTAAGCTTGATTTTGGTTTTTGATTTAATCTTGCACAAGAATTATTTTAGATTTTCCAGCAAAAATACTTTTTGGGTGTTTTTGAGCATTTTTTGCGGAATGGAAAAGTTTGTTGGTGATTATCACCCCATAGTTTTATATTTTACCCAAAAAGCTGTACGCAGTTTGTTTTCTATTAGTCTAAGCTTGATTTTGGCTTTTGTTTTAATCTTGCACAAGAATTATTTTAGATTTTACAGCAAAAATACTTTTTGGGTGTTTTTGAGCATTTTTTGCGGAATGGAAAAGTTTGTTGGTGATTATCACCCCATAGTTTTATTTTTTACCCAAAAAGCTGTACGCAGTTTGTTTTCTATTGCTCTAAGCTTGATCTTGGCTTTTGATTTAATCTTTCACAAGAATTATTTTAGATTTTACAGCAAAAATACTTTTTGGGTGTTTCTGAGCATTTTTTGCGGAATGGAAAAGTTTGTTGGTGATTATCACTCCATAGTTTTATTTTTTACCCAAAAAGCTGTACGCAGTTTGTTTTCTATTACTCTATTATGCTTCATTTTGACTTTTGATTTAATCTTGCACAAGAATTATTTTACATTTTACAACAAAAATACTTTTTGGGTGTTTTTGAGCATTTTTGGCGGAATGTAAAAGTTTGTTGGTGATTATCACCCCAATGTTTTATTTTTTACCTAAAAAACTGTACGCAGTTTCTTTTCTATTGGTCTAAGCGTGATTTTAGTTTTTGATTTAATCTTACACAAGAATTATTTTAGATTTTACAGCAAAAATACTTTTTGGGTGTTTTTGAGCATTTTTTGCGGAATGGAAAAGTTTGTTGGTGATTATCACCCCATAGTTTTATTTTTTACCCAAAAAACTGTACGCAATTTGTTTTCTATTGGTCTAAGCTTGATTTGGGCTTTTGATTTAATCTTGCACAAGAATTATTTTAGATTTTACAGCAAAAATTCTTTTTGGGTATTTTTGAGCATTTTTTGCGGAATGGAAAAGTTTGTTGGTGATTATCACCCCATAGTTTTATTTTTTACCCAAAAAACTGTACGCAGTTTGTTTTCTATTGGTCTAAGCTTGACTTTAGCTTTTGATTTAATCTTGCACAAGAATTATTTTAGATTTTACTGCAAAAATACTTTTTGGGTGTTTTTGAACATTTTTTGCGGAATGGAAAAGTTTGTTGGTGATTATCACCCCATAGTTTTATTTTTTACCCAAAAAGCTGTACGCAGTTTGTTTTCTATTAGTCTAAGCTTGATTTTGGCTTTTGTTTTAATCTTGCACAAGAATTATTTTAGATTTTACAGCAAAAATACTTTTTGGGTGTTTTTGAGCATTTTTTGCGGAATGGAAAAGTTTGTTGGTGATTATCACCCCATAGTTTTATTTTTTACCCAAAAAGCTGTGCGCAGCTTGTTTTCTATTAGTCTAAGCTTGATTTTGGCTTTTGCTTTAATCTTGCACAAGAATTATTTTAGATTTTACAGTAAAAATACTTTTTGGGTGTTTTTGAGCATTTTTTGCGGAATGTAAAAGTTTGTTGGTGATTATCACCCCATAGTTTTATTTTTTACCCAAAAAACTGTACGCAGTTTCTTTTCTATTGGTCTAAGCTTGATTTTGGCTTTTGATTTAATCTTGCAGAAGAATTATTTTAGATTTTACAGCAAAAATACTTTTTGGGTGTTTTTGAGCATTTTTTGCGGAATGGAAAAGTTTGTTGGTGATTATCACCCCATAGTTTTATTTTTTACCCAAAAACCTGTACGCAGTTTGTTTTCTATTGGTCTAAGCTTGATTTTGGTTTTTGATTTAATCTTGCACAAGAATTATTTTAGATTTTCCAGCAAAAATACTTTTTGGGTGTTTTTGAGCATTTTTTGCGGAATGGAAAAGTTTGTTGGTGATTATCACCCCATAGTTTTATATTTTACCCAAAAAGCTGTACGCAGTTTGTTTTCTATTAGTCTAAGCTTGATTTTGGCTTTTGTTTTAATCTTGCACAAGAATTATTTTAGATTTTACAGCAAAAATACTTTTTGGGTGTTTTTGAGCATTTTTTGCGGAATGGAAAAGTTTGTTGGTGATTATCACCCCATAGTTTTATTTTTTACCCAAAAAGCTGTACGCAGTTTGTTTTCTATTGCTCTAAGCTTGATCTTGGCTTTTGATTTAATCTTTCACAAGAATTATTTTAGATTTTACAGCAAAAATACTTTTTGGGTGTTTCTGAGCATTTTTTGCGGAATGGAAAAGTTTGTTGGTGATTATCACTCCATAGTTTTATTTTTTACCCAAAAAGCTGTACGCAGTTTGTTTTCTATTACTCTATGCTTCATTTTGACTTTTGATTTAATCTTGCACAAGAATTATTTTACATTTTACAGCAAAAATACTTTTTGGGTGTTTTTGAGCATTTTTGGCGGAATGTAAAAGTTTGTTGGTGATTATCACCCCAATGTTTTATTTTTTACCTAAAAAACTGTACGCAGTTTCTTTTCTATTGGTCTAAGCGTGATTTTAGTTTTTGATTTAATCTTACACAAGAATTATTTTAGATTTTACAGCAAAAATACTTTTTGGGTGTTTTTGAGCATTTTTTGCGGAATGGAAAAGTTTGTTGGTGATTATCACCCCATAGTTTTATTTTTTACCCAAAAAACTGTACGCAATTTGTTTTCTATTGGTCTAAGCTTGATTTGGGCTTTTGATTTAATCTTGCACAAGAATTATTTTAGATTTTACAGCAACAATTCTTTTTGGGTATTTTTGAGCATTTTTTGCGGAATCGAAAAGTTTGTTGGTGATTATCACCCCATAGTTTTATTTTTTACCCAAAAAACTGTACGCAGTTTGTTTTCTATTGGACTAAGCTTGACTTTAGCTTTTGATTTAATCTTGCACAAGAATTATTTTAGATTTTACTGCAAAAATACTTTTTGGGTGTTTTTGAACATTTTTTGCGGAATGGAAAAGTTTGTTGGTGATTATCACCCCATAGTTTTATTTTTTACCCAAAAAGCTGTACGCAGTTTGTTTTCTATTAGTCTAAGCTTGATTTTGGCTTTTGTTTTAATCTTGCACAAGAATTATTTTAGATTTTACAGCAAAAATACTTTTTGGGTGTTTTTTAGCATTTTTTGCGGAATGGAAAAGTTTGTTGGTGATTATCACCCCATAGTTTTATTTTTTACCCAAAAAGCTGTACGCAGTTTGTTTTCTATTAGTCTAAGCTTGATTTTGGCTTTTGCTTTAATCTTGCACAAGAATTATTTTAGATTTTACAGTAAAAATACTTTTTGGGTGTTTTTGAGCATTTTTGGCGGAATGTAAAAGTTTGTTGGTGATTATCACCCCAATGTTTTATTTTTTACCTAAAAAACTGTACGCAGTTTCTTTTCTATTGGTCTAAGCGTGATTTTAGTTTTTGATTTAATCTTACACAAGAATTATTTTAGATTTTACAGCAAAAATACTTTTTGGGTGTTTTTGAGCATTTTTTGCGGAATGGAAAAGTTTGTTGGTGATTATCACCCCATAGTTTTATTTTTTACCCAAAAAACTGTACGCAATTTGTTTTCTATTGGTCTAAGCTTGATTTGGGCTTTTGATTTAATCTTGCACAAGAATTATTTTAGATTTTACAGCAACAATTCTTTTTGGGTATTTTTGAGCATTTTTTGCGGAATCGAAAAGTTTGTTGGTGATTATCACCCCATAGTTTTATTTTTTACCCAAAAAACTGTACGCAGTTTGTTTTCTATTGGACTAAGCTTGACTTTAGCTTTTGATTTAATCTTGCACAAGAATTATTTTAGATTTTACTGCAAAAATACTTTTTGGGTGTTTTTGAACATTTTTTGCGGAATGGAAAAGTTTGTTGGTGATTATCACCCCATAGTTTTATTTTTTACCCAAAAAGCTGTACGCAGTTTGTTTTCTATTAGTCTAAGCTTGATTTTGGCTTTTGTTTTAATCTTGCACAAGAATTATTTTAGATTTTACAGCAAAAATACTTTTTGGGTGTTTTTTAGCATTTTTTGCGGAATGGAAAAGTTTGTTGGTGATTATCACCCCATAGTTTTATTTTTTACCCAAAAAGCTGTACGCAGTTTGTTTTCTATTAGTCTAAGCTTGATTTTGGCTTTTGCTTTAATCTTGCACAAGAATTATTTTAGATTTTACAGTAAAAATACTTTTTGGGTGTTTTTGAGCATTTTTTGCGGAATGTAAAAGTTTGTTGGTGATTATCACCCCATAGTTTTATTTTTTACCCAAAAAACTGTACGCAATTTGTTTTCTATTGGTCTAAGCTTGATTTGGGCTTTTGATTTAATCTTGCACAAGAATTATTTTAGATTTTACAGCAAAAATTCTTTTTGGGTATTTTTGAGCATTTTTTGCGGAATGGAAAAGTTTGTTGGTGATTATCACCCCATAGTTTTATTTTTTACCCAAAAAACTGTACGCAGTTTATTTTCTATTGGTCTAAGCTTGACTTTAGCTTTTGATTTAATCTTGCACAAGAATTATTTTAGATTTTACTGCAAAAATACTTTTTGGGTGTTTTTGAACATTTTTTGCGGAATGGAAAAGTTTGTTGGTGATTATCACCCCATAGTTTTATTTTTTACCCAAAAAGCTGTACGCAGTTTGTTTTCTATTAGTCTAAGCTTGATTTTGGCTTTTGTTTTAATCTTGCACAAGAATTATTTTAGATTTTACAGCAAAAATACTTTTTGGGTGTTTTTGAGCATTTTTTGCGGAATGGAAAAGTTTGTTGGTGATTATCACCCCATAGTTTTATTTTTTACCCAAAAAGCTGTACGCAGTTTGTTTTCTATTAGTTTAAGCTTGATTTTGGCTTTTGCTTTAATCTTGCACAAGAATTATTTTAGATTTTACAGTAAAAATACTTTTTGGGTGTTTTTGAGCATTTTTTGCGGAATGTAAAAGTTTGTTGGTGATTATCACCCCATAGTTTTATTTTTTACCCAAAAAACTGTACGCAGTTTATTTTCTATTGGTCTAAGCTTGATTTTGGCTTTTGATTTAATCTTGCAGAAGAATTATTTTAGATTTTACAGCAAAAATACTTTTTGGGTGTTTTTGAGCATTTTTTGCGGAATGGAAAAGTTTGTTGGTGATTATCACCCCATAGTTTTATTTTTTACCCAAAAACCTGTACGCAGTTTGTTTTCTGTTGGTCTAAGCTTGATTTTGGTTTTTGATTTAATCTTGCACAAGAATTATTTTAGATTTTCCAGCAAAAATACTTTTTGGGTGTTTTTGAGCATTTTTTGCGGAATGTAAAAGTTTGTTTGTGATTATCACCCCATAGTTTTATCTTTTAACTTAAAAACTGTAAGCAGTTTCTTTTCTATTGGTCTAAGCTTGATTTTGGTTTTTGATTTAATCTTGCACAAGAATTATTTTAGATTTTCCAGCAAAAATACTTTTTGGGTGTTTTTGAGCATTTTTTGCGGAATGGAAAAGTTTGTTGGTGATTATCACCCCATAGTTTTATATTTTACCCAAAAAGCTGTACGCAGTTTGTTTTCTATTAGTCTAAGCTTGATTTTGGCTTTTGTTTTAATCTTGCACAAGAATTATTTTAGATTTTACAGCAAAAATACTTTTTGGGTGTTTTTGAGCATTTTTTGCGGAATGGAAAAGTTTGTTGGTGATTATCACCCCATAGTTTTATTTTTTACCCAAAAAGCTGTACGCAGTTTGTTTTCTATTGCTCTGAGCTTGATCTTGGCTTTTGATTTAATCTTTCACAAGAATTATTTTAGATTTTACAGCAAAAATACTTTTTGGGTGTTTCTGAGCATTTTTTGCGGAATGGAAAAGTTTGTTGGTGATTATCACTCCATAGTTTTATTTTTTACCCAAAAAGCTGTACGCAGTTTGTTTTCTATTACTCTATGCTTGATTTTGACTTTTGATTTAATCTTGCACAAGAATTATTTTACATTTTACAGCAAAAATACTTTTTGGGTGTTTTTGAGCATTTTTGGCGGAATGTAAAAGTTTGTTGGTGATTA
This sequence comes from Panzeria rudis, assembly GCA_956483635.1. NCBI lineage: Eukaryota > Metazoa > Arthropoda > Insecta > Diptera > Tachinidae > Panzeria > Panzeria rudis. The sequence goes on along the minus strand of OY101449.1, from coordinate 86,316,955 downwards.
TCACCCCAATGTTTTATTTTTTACCTAAAAAACTGTACGCAGTTTCTTTTCTATTGGTCTAAGCGTGATTTTAGTTTTTGATTTAATCTTACACAAGAATTATTTTAGATTTTACAGCAAAAATACTTTTTGGGTGTTTTTGAGCATTTTTTGCGGAATGGAAAAGTTTGTTGGTGATTATCACCCCATAGTTTTATTTTTTACCCAAAAAACTGTACGCAATTTGTTTTCTATTGGTCTAAGCTTGATTTGGGCTTTTGATTTAATCTTGCACAAGAATTATTTTAGATTTTACAGCAAAAATTCTTTTTGGGTATTTTTGAGCATTTTTTGCGGAATGGAAAAGTTTGTTGGTGATTATCACCCCATAGTTTTATTTTTTACCCAAAAAACTGTACGCAGTTTGTTTTCTATTGGTCTAAGCTTGACTTTAGCTTTTGATTTAATCTTGCACAAGAATTATTTTAGATTTTACTGCAAAAATACTTTTTGGGTGTTTTTGAACATTTTTTGCGGAATGGAAAAGTTTGTTGGTGATTATCACCCCATAGTTTTATTTTTTACCCAAAAAGCTGTACGCAGTTTGTTTTCTATTAGTCTAAGCTTGATTTTGGCTTTTGTTTTAATCTTGCACAAGAATTATTTTAGATTTTACAGCAAAAATACTTTTTGGGTGTTTTTGAGCATTTTTTGCGGAATGGAAAAGTTTGTTGGTGATTATCACCCCATAGTTTTATTTTTTACCCAAAAAGCTGTACGCAGTTTGTTTTCTATTAGTCTAAGCTTGATTTTGGCTTTTGCTTTAATCTTGCACAAGAATTATTTTAGATTTTACAGTAAAAATACTTTTTGGGTGTTTTTGAGCATTTTTTGCGGAATGTAAAAGTTTGTTGGTGATTATCACCCCATAGTTTTATTTTTTACCCAAAAAACTGTACGCAGTTTCTTTTCTATTGGTCTAAGCTTGATTTTGGCTTTTGATTTAATCTTGCAGAAGAATTATTTTAGATTTTACAGCAAAAATACTTTTTGGATGTTTTTGAGCATTTTTTGCGGAATGGAAAAGTTTGTTGGTGATTATCACCCCATAGTTTTATTTTTTACCCAAAAACCTGTACGCAGTTTGTTTTCTATTGGTCTAAGCTTGATAATGGCTTTTGATTTAATCTTGCGCAAGAATTATTTTAGATTTTACAGCAAAAATACTTTTTGGGTGTTTTTGAGCATTTTTTGTGGAATGGAAAAGTTTGTTGGTGATTATCACCCCATAGTTTTATTTTTTACGCAAAAAACTGTACGCAGTTTGTTTTTTATTGGTCTAAGCTTGATTTTGGCTTTTGATGTAATCTTGCACAAGAATTATTTTAGATTTTACAGCAAAAATACTTTTTGGGTGTTTTTGAGCATTTTTTGCGGAATGGAAAAGTTTGTTGGTGATTATCACCCCATAGTTTTTTTTTTTACCCAAAAAACTGTACGCAGTTTGTTTTCTATTGGTCTAAGATTGATTTTGGTTTTTGATTTGATCTTGCACAAGAATTATTTTAGATTTTACAGCAAAAATACTTTTTGGGTGTTTTTGAGCAATTTTTGCGGAATGGAAAAGTTTGTTGGTGATTATCACCCCATAGTTTTATTTTTTACCCAAAAAACTGTACGCAGTTTGTTTTCTATTGGTCTAAGCTTGATTTTGGCTTTTGATTTAATCTTGCACAAGAATTATTTTACATTTTACAGCAAAAATACTTTTTGGGTGTTTTTGAGCATTTTTGGCGGAATGTAAAAGTTTGTTGGTGATTATCACCCCATAGTTTTATTTTTTACCTAAAAAACTGTACGCAGTTTCTTTTCTATTGGTCTAAGCTTGATTTTGACTTTTGATTTAATCTTGCACAAGAATTATTTTACATTTTACAGCAAAAATACTTTTTAGGTGTTTTTGAGCATTTTTGGCGGAATGTAAAAGTTTGTTGGTGATTATCACCCATTTGTTTTATTTTTTACCTAAAAAACTGTACGCAGTTTCTTTTCTATTGGTCTAAGCGTGATTTTGGTTTTTGATTTAATCTTACACAAGAATTATTTTAGATTTTACAGCAAAAATACTTTTTGGGTGTTTTTGAGCATTTTTTGCGGAATGGAAAAGTTTGTTGGTGATTATCACCCCATAGTTTTATTTTTTACCCAAAAAACTGTACGCAGTTTGTTTTTTATTGGTCTAAGCTTGATTTTGGCTTTTGATGTAATCTTGCACAAGAATTATTTTAGATTTTACAGCAAAAATACTTTTTGGGTGTTTTTGAGCATTTTTTGCGGAATGTAAAAGTTTGTTGGTGATTATCACCCCATAGTTTTATTTTTTACCCAAAAAACTGTACGCAGTTTGTTTTCTATTGGTCTAAGCTTGATTTTGGCTTTTGATTTAATCTTGCACAAGAATTATTTTACATTTTACAGCAAAAATACTTTTTGGGTGTTTTTGAGCATTTTTGGCGGAATGTAAAAGTTTGTTGGTGATTATCACCCCATAGTTTTATTTTTTACCTAAAAAACTGTACGCAGTTTCTTTTCTATTGGTCTAAGCTTGATTTTGACTTTTGATTTAATCTTGCACAAGAATTATTTTACATTTTACAGCAAAAATACTTTTTAGGTGTTTTTGAGCATTTTTGGCGGAATGTAAAAGTTTGTTGGTGATTATCACCCATTTGTTTTATTTTTTACCTAAAAAACTGTACGCAGTTTCTTTTCTATTGGTCTAAGCGTGATTTTGGTTTTTGATTTAATCTTACACAAGAATTATTTTAGATTTTACAGCAAAAATACTTTTTGGGTGTTTTTGAGCATTTTTTGCGGAATGGAAAAGTTTGTTGGTGATTATCACCCCATAGTTTTATTTTTTACCCAAAAAACTGTACGCAATTTGTTTTCTATTGGTCTAAGCTTGATTTGGGCTTTTGATTTAATCTTGCACAAGAATTATTTTAGATTTTACAGCAAAAATTCTTTTTGGGTATTTTTGAGCATTTTTTGCGGAATGGAAAAGTTTGTTGGTGATTATCACCCCATAGTTTTATTTTTTACCCAAAAAACTGTACGCAGTTTGTTTTCTATTGGTCTAAGCTTGACTTTAGCTTTTGATTTAATCTTGCACAAGAATTATTTTAGATTTTACTGCAAAAATACTTTTTGGGTGTTTTTGAACATTTTTTGCGGAATGGAAAAGTTTGTTGGTGATTATCACCCCATAGTTTTATTTTTTACCCAAAAAGCTGTACGCAGTTTGTTTTCTATTAGTCTAAGCTTGATTTTGGCTTTTGTTTTAATCTTGCACAAGAATTATTTTAGATTTTACAGCAACAATACTTTTTGGGTGTTTTTGAGCATTTTTTGCGGAATGGAAAAGTTTGTTGGTGATTATCACCCCATAGTTTTATTTTTTACCCAAAAAGCTGTACGCAGTTTGTTTTCTATTAGCCTAAGCTTGATTTTGGCATTTGCTTTAATCTTGCACAAGAATTATTTTAGATTTTACAGTAAAAATACTTTTTGGGTGTTTTTGAGCATTTTTTGCGGAATGTAAAAGTTTGTTGGTGATTATCACCCCATAGTTTTATTTTTTACCCAAAAAACTGTACGCAGTTTCTTTTCTATTGGTCTAAGCTTGATTTTGGCTTTTGATTTAATATTGCAGAAGAATTATTTTAGATTTTACAGCAAAAATACTTTTTGGGTGTTTTGAAGCATTTTTTGCGGAATGGAAAAGTTTGTTGGTGATTATCACCCCATAGTTTTATTTTTTACCCAAAAACCTGTACGCAGTTTGTTTTCTATTGGTCTAAGCTTGATAATGGCTTTTGATTTAATCTTGCGCAAGAATTATTTTAGATTTTACAGCAAAAATACTTTTTGGGTGTTTTTGAGCATTTTTTGTGGAATGGAAAAGTTTGTTGGTGATTATCACCCCATATTTTTATTTTTTACCGAAAAAACTGTACGCAGTTTGTTTTTTATTGGTCTAAGCTTGATTTTGGCTTTTGATGTAATCTTGCACAAGAATTATTTTAGATTTTACAGCAAAAATACTTTTTGGGTGTTTTTGAGCATTTTTTGCGGAATGGAAAAGTTTGTTGGTGATTATCACCCCATAGTTTTATTTTTTACCCAAAAAACTGTACGCAGTTTGTTTTCTATTGGTCTAAGATTGATTTTGGTTTTTGATTTGATCTTGCACAAGAATTATTTTAGATTTTACAGCAAAAATACTTTTTGGGTGTTTTTGAGCATTTTTTGCGGAATGGAAAAGTTTGTTGGTGATTATCACCACATAGTTTTATTTTTTACCCAAAAAACTGTACGCAGTTTGTTTTTTATTGGTCTAAGATTGATTTTGGTTTTTGGTTTAATCTTGCACAAGAATTATTTTAGATTTTACCGCAAAAATACTTTTTGGGTGTTTTTGAGCATTTTTTGCGGAATGGAAAAGTTTGTTGGTGATTATCACCCCATAGTTTTATTTTTTATGCAAAAAACTGTACGCAGTTTGTTTTCTATTGGTCTAAGCTTGATTTTGGCTTCTGATGTAATCTTGCACAAGAATTATTTTAGATTTTACAGCAAAAATACTTTTTGGGTGTTTTTGAGCATTTTTTGCGGAATGGAAAAGTTTGTTGGTGATTATCACCCCATAGTTTTATTTTTTACCCAAAAAACTGTACGCAGTTTGTTTTCTATTGGTCTGAGCTTGATTTTGGCTTTTGACTTAATCTTTCACAGGAATTAATTTAGATTTTACAGCAAAAATATTTTTTGGGTGTTTTTGAGCATTTTTTGTGGAATGGAAAAGTTTGTTGGTGATTATCGCCCCATAGTTTTACTTTTTACCCAAAAACCTGTACGCAGTTTGTTTTCTATTGGTCTAAGCTTGATATTAGCTTTTGATTTAATCTTGCACAAGAATTATTTTAGATTTTACAGCAAAAATACTTTTTGGGTGTTTTTGAGCATTTTTTGTGGAATGGAAAAGTTTGTTGGTGATTATCACCCCATATTTTTATTTTTTACCGAAAAAACTGTACGCAGTTTGTTTTTTATTGGTCTAAGCTTGATTTTGGCTTTTGATGTAATCTTGCACAAGAATTATTTTAGATTTTACAGCAAAAATACTTTTTGGGTGTTTTTGAGCATTTTTTGCGGAATGGAAAAGTTTGTTGGTGATTATCACCCCATAGTTTTATTTTTTACCCAAAAAACTGTACGCAGTTTGTTTTCTATTGGTCTAAGATTGATTTTGGTTTTTGATTTGATCTTGCACAAGAATTATTTTAGATTTTACAGCAAAAATACTTTTTGGGTGTTTTTGAGCAATTTTTGCGGAATGGAAAAGTTTGTTGGTGATTATCACCCCATAGTTTTATTTTTTACCCAAAAAGCTGTACGCAGTTTGTTTTCTATTGGTCTAAGCTTGATTTTGGCTCTTGATTTAATCTTGCACAAGAATTATTTTAGATTTTACAGCAAAAATACTTTTTGGGTGTTTTTGAGCATTTTTTGCGGAATGGAAAAGTTTGTTGGTGATTATCACCACATAGTTTTATTTTTTACCCAAAAAACTGTACGCAGTTTGTTTTTTATTGGTCTAAGATTGATTTTGGTTTTTGATTTAATCTTGCACAAGAATTATTTTAGATTTTACCGCAAAAATACTTTTTGGGTGTTTTTGAGCATTTTTTGCGGAATGGAAAAGTTTGTTGGTGATTATCACCCCATAGTTTTATTTTTTACCCAAAAAACTGTACGCAGTTTCTTTTCTATTGGTCTAAGCTTGATTTTGGCTTTTGATTTAATCTTGCAGAAGAATTATTTTAGATTTTACAGCAAAAATACTTTTTGGGTGTTTTTGAGCATTTTTTGCGGAATGGAAAAGTTTGTTGGTGATTATCACCCCATAGTTTTATTTTTTACGCAAAAAACTGTACGCAGTTTGTTTTTTATTGGTCTAAGCTTGATTTTGGCTTTTGATGTAATCTTGCACAAGAATTATTTTAGATTTTACAGCAAAAATACTTTTTGGGTGTTTTTGAGCATTTTTTGCGGAATGGAAAAGTTTGTTGGTGATTATCACCCCATAGTTTTATTTTTTACGCAAAAAACTGTACGCAGTTTGTTTTCTATTGGTCTAAGCTTAATTTTGGCTTCTGATGTAATCTTGCACAAGAACTATTTTAGATTTTACAGCAAAAATACTTTTTGGGTGTTTTTGAGCATTTTTTGCGGAATGGAAAAGTTTGTTGGTGATTATCACCCCATAGTTTTATTTTTTACCCAAAAAACTGTACGCAGTTTGTTTTCTATTGGTCTAAGCTTGATTTTGGCTTTTGACTTAATCTTTCACAGGAATTAATTTAGATTTTACAGCAAAAATACTTTTTGGGTGTTTTTGAGCATTTTTTGTGGAATGGAAAAGTTTGTTGGTGATTATCGCCCCATAGTTTTACTTTTTACCCAAAAACCTGTACGCAGTTTGTTTTCTATTGGTCTAAGCTTGATATTAGCTTTTGATTTAATCTTGCACAAGAATTATTTTAGATTTTACAGCAAAAATACTTTTTGGGTGTTTTTGAGCATTTTTTGTGGAATGGAAAAGTTTGTTGGTGATTATCACCCCATAGTTTTATTTTTTACCCAAAAACTGTACGCAGTTTGTTTTTTATTGGTCTAAGCTTGATTTTGGCTTTTGATTTAATCTTGCACAAGAATTATTTTAGATTTTACAGCAAATATACTTTTTGGGTGTTTTTGAGCATTTTTTGTGGAATGGAAAAGTTTGTTTGTAATTATCACCCCATAGTTTTATCTTTTAACTTAAAAACTGTACGCAGTTTCGTTTCTATTGTTATAAGCTTGATTTTGGCTTTTGATTTAATGTTGCACAATAATTATTTTAGATTTTCCAGCAAAAATACTTTTTGGGTGTTTTTGAGCATTTTTTGCGGAATGGAAAAGTTTGTTGGTGATTATCACCCCATAGTTTTACTTTTTTACCCAAAAAGCTGTACGCAGTTTGTTTTCTATTAGTCCAAGCTTGAATTTGGCTTTTGTTTTAATCTTGCACAAAAATTATTTTAGATTTTACAGCAAAAATACTTTTTGGGTGTTTTTGAGCATTTTTTGCGGAATGGAAAAGTTTGTTGGTGATTATCACCCCATAGTTTTATTTTTTACCCAAAAAGCTGTACGCAGTTTGTTTTATATTGCTCTAAGCTTGATCTTGGCTTTTGATTTAATCTTTCACAAGAATTATTTTAGATTTTACAGCAAAAATACTTTTTGGGTGTTTCTGAGCATTTTTTGCGGAATGGAAAAGTTTGTTGGTGATTATCACTCCATAGTTTTATTTTTTACCCAAAAAGCTGTACGCAGTTTGTTTTCTATTACTCTATGCTTGATTTTGACTTTTGATTTAATCTTGCACAAGAATTATTTTACATTTTACAGCAAAAATACTTTTTGGGTGTTTTTGAGCATTTTTTGCGGAATGGAAAAGTTTGTTGGTGATTATCACCCCATAGTTTTATTTTTTACCCAAAAAACTGTACGCAGTTTGTTTTCTATTGGTCTCAGCTTGATTTTGGCTTTTGACTTAATATTTCACAGGAATTAATTTAGATTTTACAGCAAAAATACTTTTTGGGTGTTTTTGAGCATTTTTTGTGGAATGGAAAAGTTTGTTGGTGATTATCGCCCCATAGTTTTACTTTTTACCCAAAAACCTGTACGCAGTTTGTTTTCTATTGGTCTAAGCTTGATATTAGCTTTTGATTTAATCTTGCACAAGAATTATTTTAGATTTTACAGCAAAAATACTTTTTGGGTGTTTTTGAGCATTTTTTGTGGAATGGAAAAGTTTGTTGGTGATTATCACCCCATAGTTTTATTTTTTACCCAAAAAACTGTACGCAGTTTGTTTTTTATTGGTCTAAGCTTGATTTTGGCTTTTGATTTAATCTTGCACAAGAATTATTTTAGATTTTACAGCAAATATACTTTTTGGGTGTTTTTGAGCATTTTTTGTGGAATGGAAAAGTTTGTTTGTGATTATCACCCCATAGTTTTATCTTTTAACTTAAAAACTGTACGCAGTTTCTTTTCTATTGGTCTAAGCTTGATTTTGGCTTTTGATTTAATCTTGCACAAGAATTATTTTAGATTTTACAGCAAAAATACTTTTTGGGTGTTTTTGAGCATTTTTTGCGGAATGGAAAAGTTTGTTGGTGATTATCACCCCATAGTTTTATTTTTTACCCAAAAAGCTGTACGCAGTTTGTTTTCTATTGCTCTAAGCTTGATCTTGGCTTTTGATTTAATCTTTCATAAGAATTATTTTAGATTTTACAGCAAAAATACTTTTTGGGTGTTTCTGAGCATTTTTTGTGGAATGGAAAAATTTGTTGGTGATTATCGCCCCATAGTTTTACTTTTTACCCAAAAACCTGTACGCAGTTTGTTTTCTATTGGTCTAAGCTTGATATTAGCTTTTGATTTAATCTTGCACAAGAATTATTTTAGATTTTACAGCAAAAATACTTTTTGGGTGTTTTTGAGCATTTTTTGTGGAATGGAAAAGTTTGTTGGTGATTATCACCCCATAGTTTTATTTTTTACCCAAAAAACTGTACGCAGTTTGTTTTTTATTGGTCTAAGCTTGATTTTGGCTTTTGATTTAATCTTGCACAAGAATTATTTTTGATTTTACAGCAAATATACTTTTTGGGTGTTTTTGAGCATTTTTTGTGGAATGGAAAAGTTTGTTTGTGATTATCACCCCATAGTTTTATCTTTTAACTTAAAACCTGTACGCAGTTTCTTTTCTATTGGTCTAAGCTTGATTTTGGCTTTTGATTTAATCTTGCACAATAATTATTTTAGATTTTCCAGCAAAAATACTTTTTGGGTGTTTTTGAGCATTTTTTGCGGAATGGAAAAGTTTGTTGGTGATTATCACCCCATAGTTTTATTTTTTTACCCAAAAAGCTGTACGCAGTTTGTTTTCTATTAGTCTAAGCTTGATTTTGGCTTTTGTTTTAATCTTGCACAAGAATTATTTTAGATTTTACAGCAAAAATACTTTTTGGGTGTTTTTGAGCATTTTTTGCGGAATGGAAAAGTTTGTTGGTGATTATCACCCCATAGTTTTATTTTTTACCCAAAAAGCTGTACGCAGTTTGTTTTCTATTGCTCTAAGCTTGATCTTGGCTTTTGATTTAATCTTTCACAAGAATTATTTTAGATTTTACAGCAAAAATACTTTTTGGGTGTTTCTGAGCATTTTTTGCGGAATGGAAAAGTTTGTTGGTGATTATCACTCCATAGTTTTATTTTTTACCCAAAAAGCTGTACGCAGTTTGTTTTCTATTACTCTATGCTTGATTTTGACTTTTGATTTAATCTTGCACAATAATTATTTTACATTTTACAGCAAAAATACTTTTTGGGTGTTTTTGAGCATTTTTGGCGGAATGTAAAAGTTTGTTGGTGATTATCACCCCATAGTTTTATTTTTTACCTAAAAAACTGTACGCAGTTTCTTTTCTATTGGTCTAAGCTCTATTTGGGCTTTTGATTTAATCTTGCACAAGAATTATTTTAGATTTTACAGCAAAAATTCTTTTTTGGTATTTTTGAGCATTTTTTGCGGAATGGAAAAGTTTGTTGGTGATTATCACTCCATAATTTTATTTTTTACCCAAAAAGCTGTACGCAGTTTGTTTTCTATTACTCTATGCTTGATTTTGACTTTTGATTTAATCTTGCACAATAATTATTTTACATTTTACAGCAAAAATACTTTTTGGGTGTTTTTGAGCATTTTTGGCGGAATGTAAAAGTTTGTTGGTGATTATCACCCCATAGTTTTATTTTTTACCTAAAAAACTGTACGCAGTTTCTTTTCTATTGGTCTAAGCTTGATTTTGGTTTTTGATTTAATCTTGCACAAGAATTATTTTAGATTTTACAGCAAATATACTTTTTGGGTGTTTTTGAGCATTTTTTGTGGAATGGAAAAGTTTGTTTGTAATTATCACCCCATAGTTTTATCTTTTAACTTAAAAACTGTACGCAGTTTCGTTTCTATTGGTATAAGCTTGATTTTGGCTTTTGATTTAATGTTGCACAATAATTATTTTAGATTTTCCAGCAAAAATACTTTTTGGGTGTTTTTGAGCATTTATTGCGGAATGGAAAAGTTTGTTGGTGATTATCACCCCATAGTTTTACTTTTTTACCCAAAAAGCTGTACGCAGTTTGTTTTCTATTAGTCTAAGCTTGAATTTGGCTTTTGTTTTAATCTTGCACAAAAATTATTTTAGATTTTACAGCAAAAATACTTTTTGGGTGTTTTTGAGCATTTTTTGCGGAATGGAAAAGTTTGTTGGTGATTATCACCCCATAGTTTTATTTTTTACCCAAAAAGCTGTACGCAGTTTGTTTAATATTGCTCTAAGCTTGATCTTGGCTTTTGATTTAATCTTTCACAAGAATTATTTTAGATTTTACAGCAAAAATACTTTTTGGGTGTTTCTGAGCATTTTTTGCGGAATGGAAAAGTTTGTTGGTGATTATCACTCCATAGTTTTATTTTTTACCCAAAAAGCTGTACGCAGTTTGTTTTCTATTACTCTATGCTTGATTTTGACTTTTGATTTAATCTTGCACAAGAATTATTTTACATTTTACAGCAAAAATACTTTTTGGGTGTTTTTGAGCATTTTTTGCGGAATGGAAAAGTTTGTTGGTGATTATCACCCCATAGTTTTATTTTTTACCCAAAAAACTGTACGCAGTTTGTTTTCTATTGGTCTCAGCTTGATTTTGGCTTTTGACTTAATCTTTCACAGGAATTAATTTAGATTTTACAGCAAAAATACTTTTTGGGTGTTTTTGAGCATTTTTTGTGGAATGGAAAAGTTTGTTGGTGATTATCGCCCCATAGTTTTACTTTTTACCCAAAAACCTGTACGCAGTTTGTTTTCTATTGGTCTAAGCTTGATATTAGCTTTTGATTTAATCTTGCACAAGAATTATTTTAGATTTTACAGCAAAAATACTTTTTGGGTGTTTTTGAGCATTTTTTGTGGAATGGAAAAGTTTGTTGGTGATTATCACCCCATAGTTTTATTTTTTACCCAAAAAACTGTACGCAGTTTGTTTTTTATTGGTCTAAGCTTGATTTTGGCTTTTGATTTAATCTTGCACAAGAATTATTTTAGATTTTACTGCAAATATACTTTTTGGGTGTTTTTGAGCATTTTTTGTGGAATGGAAAAGTTTGTTTGTGATTATCACCCCATAGTTTTATCTTTTAACTTAAAAACTGTACGCAGTTTCTTTTCTATTGGTCTAAGCTTGATTTTGGCTTTTGATTTAATCTTGCACAAGAATTATTTTAGATTTTACAGCAAAAATACTTTTTGGGTGTTTTTGAGCATTTTTTGCGGAATGGAAAAGTTTGTTGGTGATTATCACCCCATAGTTTTATTTTTTACCCAAAAAGCTGTACGCAGTTTGTTTTCTATTGCTCTAAGCTTGATCTTGGCTTTTGATTTAATCTTTCATAAGAATTATTTTAGATTTTACAGCAAAAATACTTTTTGGGTGTTTCTGAGCATTTTTTGTGGAATGGAAAAATTTGTTGGTGATTATCGCCCCATAGTTTTACTTTTTACCCAAAAACCTGTACGCAGTTTGTTTTCTATTGGTCTAAGCTTGATATTAGCTTTTGATTTAATCTTGCACAAGAATTATTTTAGATTTTACAGCAAAAATACTTTTTGGGTGTTTTTGAGCATTTTTTGTGGAATGGAAAAGTTTGTTGGTGATTATCACCCCATAGTTTTATTTTTTACCCAAAAAACTGTACGCAGTTTGTTTTTTATTGGTCTAAGCTTGATTTTGGCTTTTGATTTAATCTTGCACAAGAATTATTTTTGATTTTACAGCAAATATACTTTTTGGGTGTTTTTGAGCATTTTTTGTGGAATGGAAAAGTTTGTTTGTGATTATCACCCCATAGTTTTATCTTTTAACTTAAAACCTGTACGCAGTTTCTTTTCTATTGGTCTAAGCTTGATTTTGGCTTTTGATTTAATCTTGCACAATAATTATTTTAGATTTTCCAGCAAAAATACTTTTTGGGTGTTTTTGAGCATTTTTTGCGGAATGGAAAAGTTTGTTGGTGATTATCACCCCATAGTTTTATTTTTTTACCCAAAAAGCTGTACGCAGTTTGTTTTCTATTAGTCTAAGCTTGATTTTGGCTTTTGTTTTAATCTTGCACAAGAATTATTTTAGATTTTACAGCAAAAATACTTTTTGGGTGTTTTTGAGCATTTTTTGCGGAATGGAAAAGTTTGTTGGTGATTATCACCCCATAGTTTTATTTTTTACCCAAAAAGCTGTACGCAGTTTGTTTTCTATTGCTCTAAGCTTGATCTTGGCTTTTGATTTAATCTTTCACAAGAATTATTTTAGATTTTACAGCAAAAATACTTTTTGGGTGTTTCTGAGCATTTTTTGCGGAATGGAAAAGTTTGTTGGTGATTATCACTCCATAGTTTTATTTTTTACCCAAAAAGCTGTACGCAGTTTGTTTTCTATTACTCTATGCTTGATTTTGACTTTTGATTTAATCTTGCACAAGAATTATTTTACATTTTACAGCAAAAATACTTTTTGGGTGTTTTTGAGCATTTTTTGCGGAATGGAAAAGTTTGTTGGTGATTATCACCCCATAGTTTTATTTTTTACCCAAAAAACTGTACGCAGTTTGTTTTCTATTGGTCTCAGCTTGATTTTGGCTTTTGACTTAATCTTTCACAGGAATTAATTTAGATTTTACAGCAAAAATACTTTTTGGGTGTTTTTGAGCATTTTTTGTGGAATGGAAAAGTTTGTTGGTGATTATCGCCCCATAGTTTTACTTTTTACCCAAAAACCTGTACGCAGTTTGTTTTCTATTGGTCTAAGCTTGATATTAGCTTTTGATTTAATCTTGCACAAGAATTATTTTAGATTTTACAGCAAAAATACTTTTTGGGTGTTTTTGAGCATTTTTTGTGGAATGGAAAAGTTTGTTGGTGATTATCACCCCATAGTTTTATTTTTTACCCAAAAAACTGTACGCAGTTTGTTTTTTATTGGTCTAAGCTTGATTTTGGCTTTTGATTTAATCTTGCACAAGAATTATTTTTGATTTTACAGCAAATATACTTTTTGGGTGTTTTTGAGCATTTTTTGTGGAATGGAAAAGTTTGTTTGTGATTATCACCCCATAGTTTTATCTTTTAACTTAAAACCTGTACGCAGTTTCTTTTCTATTGGTCTAAGCTTGATTTTGGCTTTTGATTTAATCTTGCACAATAATTATTTTAGATTTTCCAGCAAAAATACTTTTTGGGTGTTTTTGAGCATTTTTTGCGGAATGGAAAAGTTTGTTGGTGATTATCACCCCATAGTTTTATTTTTTTACCCAAAAAGCTGTACGCAGTTTGTTTTCTATTAGTCTAAGCTTGATTTTGGCTTTTGTTTTAATCTTGCACAAGAATTATTTTAGATTTTACAGCAAAAATACTTTTTGGGTGTTTTTGAGCATTTTTTGCGGAATGGAAAAGTTTGTTGGTGATTATCACCCCATAGTTTTATTTTTTACCCAAAAAGCTGTACGCAGTTTGTTTTCTATTGCTCTAAGCTTGATCTTGGCTTTTGATTTAATCTTTCACAAGAATTATTTTAGATTTTACAGCAAAAATACTTTTTGGGTGTTTCTGAGCATTTTTTGCGGAATGGAAAAGTTTGTTGGTGATTATCACTCCATAGTTTTATTTTTTACCCAAAAAGCTGTACGCAGTTTGTTTTCTATTACTCTATGCTTGATTTTGACTTTTGATTTAATCTTGCACAAGAATTATTTTACATTTTACAGCAAAAATACTTTTTGGGTGTTTTTGAGCATTTTTGGCGGAATGTAAAAGTTTGTTGGTGATTATCACCCCATAGTTTTATTTTTTACCTAAAAAACTGTACGCAGTTTCTTTTCTATTGGTCTAAGCTTGATTTTGGTTTTTGATTTAATCTTACACAAGAATTATTTTAGATTTTACAGCAAAAATACTTTTTGGGTGTTTTTGAGCATTTTTTGCGGAATGGAAAAGTTTGTTGGTGATTATCACCCCATAGTTTTATTTTTTACCCAAAAAACTGTACGCAATTTGTTTTCTATTGGTCTAAGCTCTATTTGGGCTTTTGATTTAATCTTGCACAAGAATTATTTTAGATTTTACAGCAAAAATTCTTTTTTGGTATTTTTGAGCATTTTTTGCGGAATGGAAAAGTTTGTTGGTGATTATCACCCCATAGTTTTATTTTTTTACCCAAAAAACTGCACGCAGTTTGATTTCTATTGGTCTAAGATTGATTTTGGTTTTTGATTTAATCTTGCACAAGAATTAGTTTAGATTTTACAGCAAAAATACTTTTTGGGTGTTTTTGAGCATTTTTTGCGGAATGGAAAAGTTTGTTGGTGATTATCACCCCATAGTTTTATTTTTTACCGAAAAAACTGTACGCAGTTTGTTTTTTATTGGTCTAAGCTTGATTTTGGCTTTTGATTTAATCTTGCACAAGAATTATTTTAGATTTTACAGCAAAAATACTTTTTGGGTGTTTTTTAGCATTTTTTGTGGAATGGAAAAGTTTGTTGGTGATTATCACCCCATAGTTTTATTTTTTACCCAAAAAACTGTACGCAGTTTGTTTTCTATTGGTCTAAGCTTGATTTTGGCTTTTGATTTAATCTTGCACAAGAATTATTTTAGATTTTACAGCAACAATACTTTTTGGGTGTTTTTGAGCATTTTTTGCGGAATGGAAAAGTTTGTTGGTGATTATCACCCCATAGTTTTATTTTTTTACCCAAAAAGCTGTACGCAGTTTGTTTTCTATTAGTCTAAGCTTGATTTTGGCTTTTGTTTTAATCTTGCACAAGAATTATTTTAGATTTTACAGCAAAAATACTTTTTGGGTGTTTTTGAGCATTTTTTGCGGAATGGAAAAGTTTGTTGGTGATTATCACCCCATAGTTTTATTTTTTACCCAAAAAGCTGTACGCAGTTTGTTTTCTATTGCTCTAAGCTTGATCTTGGCTTTTGATTTAATCTTTCACAAGAATTATTTTAGATTTTACAGCAAAAATACTTTTTGGGTGTTTCTGAGCATTTTTTGCGGAATGGAAAAGTTTGTTGGTGATTATCACCCCATAGTTTTATTTTTTACCCAAAAAGCTGTACGCAGTTTGTTTTCTATTACTCTATGCTTGATTTTGACTTTTGATTTAATCTTGCACAAGAATTATTTTAGATTTTACAGCAAAAATACTTTTTGGGTGTTTTTGACAATTTTTTGCGGAATGGAAAAGTTTGTTGGTGATTATCACCCCATAGTTTTATTTTTTTACCCAAAAAACTGTACGCAGTTTGATTTCTATTGGTCTAAGATTGATTTTGGTTTTTGATTTAATCTTGCACAAGAATTAGTTTAGATTTTACAGCAAAAATACTTTTTGGGTGTTTTTGAGCATTTTTTGAGGAATGGAAAAGTTTGTTGGTGATTATCACTCCATAGTTTTATTTTTTACCCAAAAAGCTGTACGCAGTTTGTTTTCTATTACTCTATGCTTGATTTTGGCTTTTGTTTTAATCTTGCACAAGAATTATTTTAGATTTTACAGCAAAAATACTTTTTGGGTGTTTTTGAGCATTTTTTGAGGAATGGAAAAGTTTGTTGGTGATTATCACCCCATAGTTTTATTTTTTACCGAAAAAACTGTACGCAGTTTGTTTTTTATTGGTCTAACCTTGATTTTGGCTTTTGATTTAATCTTGCACAAGAATTATTTTAGATTTTACAGCAAAAATACTTTTTGGGTGTTTTTTAGAATTTTTTGTGGAATGGAAAAGTTTGTTGGTGATTATCACCCCATAGTTTTATTTTTTACCCAAAAAACTGTACGCAGTTTGTTTTCTATTGGTCTAAGCTTGATTTTGGCTTTTGATTTAATCTTGCACAAGAATTATTTTAGATTTTACAGCAACAATACTTTTTGGGTGTTTTTGAGCATTTTTTGCGGAATGGAAAAGTTTGTTGGTGATTATCACCCCATAGTTTTATTTTTTACCCAAAAAGCTGTACGCAGTTTGTTTTCTATTAGTCTAAGCTTGATTTTGGCTTTTGTTTTAATCTTGCACAAGAATTATTTTAGATTTTACAGTAAAAATACTTTTTGGGTGTTTTTGAGCATTTTTTGCGGAATGTAAAAGTTTGTTGGTGATTATCACCCCATAGTTTCTTTTCTATTGGTCTTAGCTTGATTTTGGCTTTTGATTTAATCTTGCACAAGAATTATTTTAGATTTTACAGCAAAAATACTTTTTGGGTGTTTTTGAGCATTTTTTGCGGAATGGAAAAGTTTGTTGGTGATTATCACCCCATAGTTTTATTTTTTACCCAAAAAACTGTACGCAGTTTGTTTTCTATTGGTCTAAGCTTGATTTTGGCTTTTGATTTAATCTTGCACAAGAATTATTTCAGATTTTACAGCAAAAATACTTTTTGGGTGTTTTTGAGCATTTTTTGCGGAATGGAAAAGTTTGTTGGTGATTATCACCCCATAGTTTTATTTTTTACCCAAAAAGCTGTACGCAGTTTGTTTTCTATTGCTCTAAGCTTGATCTTGGCTTTTGATTTAATCTTTCACAAGAATTATTTTAGATTTTACAGCAAAAATACTTTTTGGGTGTTTCTGAGCATTTTTTGCGGAATGGAAAAGTTTGTTGGTGATTATCACTCCATAGTTTTATTTTTTACCCAAAAAGCTGTACGCAGTTTGTTTTCTATTACTCTATGCTTGATTTTGACTTTTGATTTAATCTTGCTCAAGAATTATTTTACATTTTACAGCAAAAATACTTTTTGGGTTTTTTTGAGCATTTTTGGCGGAATGGAAAAGTTTGTTGGTGATTATCACCCCATAGTTTTATTTTTTACCCAAAAAGCTGTACGCAGTTTGTTTTCTATTACTCTATGCTTGATTTTGACTTTTGATTTAATCTTGCACAAGAATTATTTTAGATTTTACAGCAAAAATACTTTTTGGGTGTTTTTGACAATTTTTTGCGGAATGGAAAAGTTTGTTGGTGATTATCACCCCATAGTTTTATTTTTTTACCCAAAAAACTGTACGCAGTTTGATTTCTATTGGTCTAAGATTGATTTTGGTTTTTGATTTAATCTTGCACAAGAATTAGTTTAGATTTTACAGCAAAAATACTTTTTGGGTGTTTTTGAGCATTTTTTGAGGAATGGAAAAGTTTGTTGGTGATTATCACTCCATAGTTTTATTTTTTACCCAAAAAGCTGTACGCAGTTTGTTTTCTATTACTCTATGCTTGATTTTGGCTTTTGTTTTAATCTTGCACAAGAATTATTTTAGATTTTACAGCAAAAATACTTTTTGGGTGTTTTTGAGCATTTTTTGAGGAATGGAAAAGTTTGTTGGTGATTATCACCCCATAGTTTTATTTTTTACCGAAAAAACTGTACGCAGTTTGTTTTTTATTGGTCTAACCTTGATTTTGGCTTTTGATTTAATCTTGCACAAGAATTATTTTAGATTTTACAGCAAAAATACTTTTTGGGTGTTTTTTAGAATTTTTTGTGGAATGGAAAAGTTTGTTGGTGATTATCACCCCATAGTTTTATTTTTTACCCAAAAAACTGTACGCAGTTTGTTTTCTATTGGTCTAAGCTTGATTTTGGCTTTTGATTTAATCTTGCACAAGAATTATTTTAGATTTTACAGCAACAATACTTTTTGGGTGTTTTTGAGCATTTTTTGCGGAATGGAAAAGTTTGTTGGTGATTATCACCCCATAGTTTTATTTTTTACCCAAAAAGCTGTACGCAGTTTGTTTTCTATTAGTCTAAGCTTGATTTTGGCTTTTGTTTTAATCTTGCACAAGAATTATTTTAGATTTTACAGTAAAAATACTTTTTGGGTGTTTTTGAGCATTTTTTGCGGAATGTAAAAGTTTGTTGGTGATTATCACCCCATAGTTTCTTTTCTATTGGTCTTAGCTTGATTTTGGCTTTTGATTTAATCTTGCACAAGAATTATTTTAGATTTTACAGCAAAAATACTTTTTGGGTGTTTTTGAGCATTTTTTGCGGAATGGAAAAGTTTGTTGGTGATTATCACCCCATAGTTTTATTTTTTACCCAAAAAACTGTACGCAGTTTGTTTTCTATTGGTCTAAGCTTGATTTTGGCTTTTGATTTAATCTTGCACAAGAATTATTTCAGATTTTACAGCAAAAATACTTTTTGGGTGTTTTTGAGCATTTTTTGCGGAATGGAAAAGTTTGTTGGTGATTATCACCCCATAGTTTTATTTTTTACCCAAAAAGCTGTACGCAGTTTGTTTTCTATTGCTCTAAGCTTGATCTTGGCTTTTGATTTAATCTTTCACAAGAATTATTTTAGATTTTACAGCAAAAATACTTTTTGGGTGTTTCTGAGCATTTTTTGCGGAATGGAAAAGTTTGTTGGTGATTATCACTCCATAGTTTTATTTTTTACCCAAAAAGCTGTACGCAGTTTGTTTTCTATTACTCTATGCTTGATTTTGACTTTTGATTTAATCTTGCTCAAGAATTATTTTACATTTTACAGCAAAAATACTTTTTGGGTGTTTTTGAGCATTTTTGGCGGAATGTAAAAGTTTGTTGGTGATTATCACCCCATAGTTTTATTTTTTACCTAAAAAACTGTACGCAGTTTCTTTTCTATTGGTCTAAGCTTGATTTTGGTTTTTGATTTAATCTTACACAAGAATTATTTTAGATTTTACAGCAAAAATACTTTTTGGGTGTTTTTGAGCATTTTTTGCGGAATGGAAAAGTTTGTTAGTGATTATCACCCCATAGTTTTATTTTTTACCCAAAAAACTGTACGCAATTTGTTTTCTATTGGTCTAAGCTTGATTTGGGCTCTTGACTTAATCTTGCACAAGAATTATTTTAGATTTTACAGCAAAAATTCTTTTTTGGTATTTTGAGCATTTTTTGCGGAATGGAAAAGTTTGTTGGTGATTATCACCCCATAGTTTTATTTTTTTACCCAAAAAGCTGTACGCAGTTTGTTTTCTATTAGTCTAAGCTTGATTTTGGCTTTTGTTTTAATCTTGCACAAGAATTATTTTAGATTTTACAGCAAAAATACTTTTTGGGTGTTTTTGACAATTTTTTGCGGAATGGAAAAGTTTGTTGGTGATTATCACCCCATAGTTTTATTTTTTTTACCCAAAAAACTGTACGCAGTTTGATTTCTATTGGTCTAAGATTGATTTTGGTTTTTGATTTAATCTTGCACAAGAATTAGTTTAGATTTTACAGCAAAAATACTTTTTGGGTGTTTTTGAGCATTTTTTGAGGAATGGAAAAGTTTGTTGGTGATTATCACCCCATAGTTTTATTTTTTACCGAAAAAACTGTACGCAGTTTGTTTTTTATTGGTCTAAGCTTGATTTTGGCTTTTGATTTAATCTTGCAGAAGAATTATTTTAGATTTTACAGCAAAAATACTTTTTGGGTGTTTTTTAGCATTTTTTGTGGAATGGAAAAGTTTGTTGGTGATTATCACCCCATAGTTTTATTTTTTACCCAAAAAACTGTACGCAGTTTGTTTTCTATTGGTCTAAGCTTGATTTTGGCTTTTGATTTAATCTTGCACAAGAATTATTTTAGATTTTACAGCAACAATACTTTTTGGGTGTTTTTGAGCATTTTTTGCGGAATGGAAAAGTTTGTTGGTGATTATCACCCCATAGTTTGTTTTTTTACCCAAAAAGCTGTACGCAGTTTGTTTTCTATTAGTCTAAGCTTGATTTTGGCTTTTGTTTTAATCTTGCACAAGAATTATTTTAGATTTTACAGTAAAAATACTTTTTGGGTGTTTTTGAGCATTTTTTGCGGAATGTAAAAGTTTGTTGGTGATTATCACCCCATAGTTTCTTTTCTATTGGTCTTAGCTTGATTTTGGCTTTTGATTTAATCTTGCACAAGAATTATTTTAGATTTTACAGCAAAAATACTTTTTGGGTGTTTTTGAGCATTTTTTGCGGAATGGAAAAGTTTGTTGGTGATTATCACCCCATAGTTTTATTTTTTACCCAAAAAACTGTACGCAGTTTGTTTTCTATTGGTCTAAGCTTGATTTTGGCTTTTGATTTAATCTTGCACAAGAATTATTTCAGATTTTACAGCAAAAATACTTTTTGGGTGTTTTTGAGCATTTTTTGCGGAATGGAAAAGTTTGTTGGTGATTATCACCCCATAGTTTTATTTTTTACCCAAAAAGCTGTACGCAGTTTGTTTTCTATTAGTCTAAGCTTGATTTTGGCTTTTGTTTTAATCTTGCACAAGAATTATTTTAGATTTTACAGCAAAAATACTTTTTGGGTGTTTTTGACCATTTTTTGCGGAATGGAAAAGTTTGTTGGTGATTATCACCCCATAGTTTTATTTTTTTTACCCAAAAAACTGTACGCAGTTTGATTTCTATTGGTCTAAGATTGATTTTGGTTTTTGATTTAATCTTGCACAAGAATTAGTTTAGATTTTACAGCAAAAATACTTTTTGGGTGTTTTTGAGCATTTTTTGAGGAATGGAAAAGTTTGTTGGTGATTATCACCCCATAGTTTTATTTTTTACCGAAAAAACTGTACGCAGTTTGTTTTTTATTGGTCTAAGCTTGATTTTGGCTTTTGATTTAATCTTGCACAAGAATTATTTTAGATTTTACAGCAAAAATACTTTTTGGGTGTTTTTTAGCATTTTTTGTGGAATGGAAAAGTTTGTTGGTGATTATCACCCCATAGTTTTATTTTTTACCCAAAAAACTGTACGCAGTTTGTTTTCTATTGGTCTAAGCTTGATTTTGGCTTTTGATTTAATCTTGCACAAGAATTATTTTAGATTTTACAGCAACAATACTTTTTGGGTGTTTTTGAGCATTTTTTGCGGAATGGAAAAGTTTGTTGGTGATTATCACCCCATAGTTTTATTTTTTACCCAAAAAGCTGTACGCAGTTTGTTTTCTATTAGTCTAAGCTTGATTTTGGCTTTTGTTTTAATCTTGCACAAGAATTATTTTAGATTTTACAGTAAAAATACTTTTTGGGTGTTTTTGAGCATTTTTTGCGGAATGTAAAAGTTTGTTGGTGATTATCACCCCATAGTTTCTTTTCTATTGGTCTTAGCTTGATTTTGGCTTTTGATTTAATCTTGCACAAGAATTATTTTAGATTTTACAGCAAAAATACTTTTTGGGTGTTTTTGAGCATTTTTTGCGGAATGGAAAAGTTTGTTGGTGATTATCACCCCATAGTTTTACTTTTTTAACCAAAAAGCTGTACGCAGTTTGTTTTCCATTAGTCTAAGCTTGATTTTGGCTTTTGTTTTAATCTTGCACAAGAATTATTTTAGATTTTACAGCAAAAATACTTTTTGGGTGTTTTTGAGCATTTTTTGCGGAATGGAAAAGTTTGTTGGTGATTATCACCCCATAGTTTTATTTTTTACCCAAAAAGCTGTACGCAGTTTGTTTTCTATTGCTCTAAGCTTGATCTTGGCTTTTGATTTAATCTTTCACAAGAATTATTTTAGATTTTACAGCAAAAATACTTTTTGGGTGTTTCTGAGCATTTTTTGCGGAATGGAAAAGTTTGTTGGTGATTATCACTCCATAGTTTTATTTTTTACACAAAAAGCTGTACGCAGTTTGTTTTCTATTACTCTATGCTTGATTTTGACTTTTGATTTAATCTTGCACAAGAATTATTTTACATTTTACAGCAAAAATACTTTTTGGGTGTTTTTGAGCATTTTTTGCGGAATGGAAAAGTTTGTTGGTGATTATCACCCCATAGTTTTATTTTTTACCCAAAAAACTGTACGCAGTTTGTTTTCTATTGGTCTAAGCTTGATTTTGGCTTTTGACTTAATCTTTCACAGGAATTAATTTAGATTTTCCAGCAAAAATACTTTTTGGGTGTTTTTGAGCATTTTTTGTGGAATGGAAAAGTTTGTTGGTGATTATCGCCCCATAGTTTTACTTTTTACCCAAAAACCTGTACGCAGTTTGTTTTCTATTGGTCTAAGCTTGATATTAGCTTTTGATTTAATCTTGCACAAGAATTATTTTAGATTTTACAGCAAAAATACTTTTTGGGTGTTTTTGAGCATTTTTTGTGGAATGGAAAAGTTTGTTGGTGATTATCACCCCATAGTTTTATTTTTACCCAAAAAACTGTACGCAGTTTGTTTTTTATTGGTCTAAGCTTCATTTTGGCTTTTGATTTAATCTTGCACAAGAATTATTTTAGATTTTACAGCAAATATACTTTTTGGGTGTTTTTGAGCATTTTTTGTGGAATGGAAAAGTTTGTTTGTAATTATCACCCCATAGTTTTATCTTTTAACTTAAAAACTGTACGCAGTTTCTTTTCTATTGGTCTAAGCTTGATTTTGGCTTTTGATTTAATCTTGCACAATAATTATTTTAGATTTTCCAGCAAAAATACTTTTTGGGTGTTTTTGAGCATTTTTTGTGGAATGGAAAAGTTTGTTGGTGATTATCACCCCATAGTTTTATTTTTTACCCAAAAAACTGTACGCAGTTTGTTTTTTATTGGTCTAAGCTTCATTTTGGCTTTTGATTTAATCTTGCACAAGAATTATTTTAGATTTTACAGCAAATATACTTTTTGGGTGTTTTTGAGCATTTTTTGTGGAATGGAAAAGTTTGTTTGTAATTATCACCCCATAGTTTTATCTTTTAACTTAAAAACTGTACGCAGTTTCTTTTCTATTGGTCTAAGCTTGATTTTGGCTTTTGATTTAATCTTGCACAATAATTATTTTAGATTTTCCAGCAAAAATACTTTTTGGGTGTTTTTGAGCATTTTTTGCGGAATGGAAAAGTTTGTTGGTGATTATCACCCCATAGTTTTACTTTTTTACCCAAAAAGCTGTACGCAGTTTGTTTTCTATTAGTCTAAGCTTGATTTTGGCTTTTGTTTTAATCTTGCACAAGAATTATTTTAGATTTTACAGCAAAAATACTTTTTGGGTGTTTTTGAGCATTTTTTGCGGAATGGAAAAGTTTGTTGGTGATTATCACCCCATAGTTTTATTTTTTACGCAAAAAGCTGTACGCAGTTTGTTTTCTATTGCTCTAAGCTTGATCTTGGCTTTTGATTTAATCTTTCACAAGAATTATTTTAGATTTTACAGCAAAAATACTTTTTGGGTGTTTCTGAGCATTTTTTGCGGAATGGAAAAGTTTGTTGGTGATTATCACTCCATAGTTTTATTTTTTACCCAAAAAGCTGTACGCAGTTTGTTTTCTATTACTCTATGCTTGATTTTGACTTTTGATTTAATCTTGCACAAGAATTATTTTACATTTTACAGCAAAAATACTTTTTGGGTGTTTTTGAGCATTTTTTGCGGAATGGAAAAGTTTGTTGGTGATTATCACCCCATAGTTTTATTTTTTACCCAAAAAGCTGTACGCAGTTTGTTTTCTATTGCTCTAAGCTTGATCTTGGCTTTTGATTTAATCTTGCACAAGAATTATTTTAGATTTTACAGCAAATATACTTTTTGGGTGTTTTTGAGCATTTTTTGTGGAATGGAAAAGTTTGTTTGTGATTATCACCCCATAGTTTTATCTTTTAACTTAAAAACTGTACGCAGTTTCTTTTCTATTGGTCTAAGCTTGATTTTGGCTTTTGATTTAATCTTGCACAAGAATTATTTTAGATTTTACAGCAAAAATACTTTTTGGGTGTTTTTGAGCATTTTTTGCGGAATGGAAAAGTTTGTTGGTGATTATCACCCCATAGTTTTATTTTTTACCCAAAAAGCTGTACGCAGTTTGTTTTCTATTGCTCTAAGCTTGATCTTGGCTTTTGATTCAATCTTTCACAAGAATTATTTTAGATTTTACAGCAAAAATACTTTTTGGATGTTTCTGAGCATTTTTTGCGGAATGGAAAAGTTTGTTGGTGATTATCACTCCATAGTTTTATTTTTTACCCAAAAACCTGTACGCAGTTTGTTTTCTATTGGTCTAAGCTTGATATTAGCTTTTGATTTAATCTTGCACAAGAATTATTTTAGATTTTACAGCAAAAATACTTTTTGGGTGTTTTTGAGCATTTTTTGTGGAATGTAAAAGTTTGTTGGTGATTATCACCCCATAGTTTTATTTTTCACCCAAAAAACTGTACGCAGTTTGTTTTTTATTGGTCTAAGCTTGATTTTGGCTTTTGATTTAATCTTGCACAAGAATTATTTTAGATTTTACAGCAAATATACTTTTTGGGTGTTTTTGAGCATTTTTTGTGGAATGGAAAAGTTTGTTTGTGATTATCACCCCATAGTTTTATCTTTTAACTTAAAAACTGTACGCAGTTTCTTTTCTATTGGTCTAAGCTTGATTTTGGCTTTTGATTTAATCTTGCACAATAATTATTTTAGATTTTCCAGCAAAAATACTTTTTGGGTGTTTTTGAGCATTTTTTGCGGAATGGAAAAGTTTGTTGGTGATTATCACCCCATAGTTTTATTTTTTACCCAAAAAGCTGTACGCAGTTTGTTTTCTATTGCTCTAAGCTTGATCTTGGCTTTTGATTTAATCTTTCACAAGAATTATTTTAGATTTTACAGCAAAAATACTTTTTGGGTGTTTCTGAGCATTTTTTGCGGAATGGAAAAGTTTGTTGGTGATTATCACTCCATAGTTTTATTTTTTACCCAAAAAGCTGTACGCAGTTTGTTTTCTATTACTCTATGCTTGATTTTGACTTTTGATTTAATCTTGCACAATAATTATTTTACATTTTACAGCAAAAATACTTTTTGGGTGTTTTTGAGCATTTTTGGCGGAATGTAAAAGTTTGTTGGTGATTATCACCCCATAGTTTTATTTTTTACCTAAAAAACTGTACGCAGTTTCTTTTCTATTGGTCTAAGCTTGATTTTGGTTTTTGATTTAATCTTACACAAGAATTATTTTAGATTTTACAGCAAAAATACTTTTTGGGTGTTTTTGAGCATTTTTTGCGGAATGGAAAAGTTTGTTGGTGATTATCACCCCATAGTTTTATTTTTTACCCAAAAAACTGTACGCAATTTGTTTTCTATTGGTCTAAGCTTGATTTGGGCTTTTGATTTAATCTTGCACAAGAATTATTTTAGATTTTACAGCAAAAATTCTTTTTTGGTATTTTTTAGCATTTTTTTGCGGAATGGAAAAGTTTGTTGGTGATTATCACCCCATAGTTTTATTTTTTACCCAAAAAACTGTACGCAGTTTGTTTTCTATTGGTCTAAGCTTGACTTTAGCTTATGATTTAATCTTGCACAAGAATTATTTTAGATTTTACAGCAAAAATACTTTTTGGGTGTTTTTGAGCATTTTTTGCGGAATGGAAAAGTTTGTTGGTGATTATCACCCCATAGTTTTATTTTTTACCCAAAAAGCTGTACGCAGTTTGTTTTCTATTAGTCTAAGCTTGATTTTGGCTTTTGTTTTAATCTTGCACAAGAATTATTTTAGATTTTACAGCAAAAATACTTTTTGGGTGTTTTTGAGCATTTTTTGCGGAATGGAAAAGTTTGTTGGTGATTATCACCCCATAGTTTTATTTTTTTACCCAAAAAACTGCACGCAGTTTGATTTCTATTGGTCTAAGATTGATTTTGGTTTTTGATTTAATCTTGCACAAGAATTAGTTTAGATTTTACAGCAAAAATACTTTTTGGGTGTTTTTGAGCATTTTTTGAGGAATGGAAAAGTTTTTTGGTGATTATCACCCCATAGTTTTATTTTTTACCGAAAAAACTGTACGCAGTTTGTTTTTAATTGGTCTAAGCTTGATTTTGGCTTTTGATTTAATCTTGCACAGAATTATTTTAGATTTTACAGCAAAAATACTTTTTGGGTGTTTTTTAGCATTTTTTGTGGAATGGAAAAGTTTGTTGGTGATTATCACCCCATAGTTTTATTTTTTACCCAAAAAACTGTACGCAGTTTGTTTTCTATTGGTCTAAGCTTGATTTTGGCTTTTGATTTAATCTTGCACAAGAATTATTTTAGATTTTACAGCAACAATACTTTTTGGGTGTTTTTGTGCATTTTTTGCGGAATGGAAAAGTTTGTTGGTGATTATCACCCCATAGTTTTATTTTTTTACCCAAAAAGCTGTACGCAGTTTGTTTTCTATTAGTCTAAGCTTGATTTTGGCTTTTGTTTTAATCTTGCACAAGAATTATTTTAGATTTTACAGCAAAAATACTTTTTGGGTGTTTTTGAGCATTTTTTGCGGAATGGAAAAGTTTGTTGGTGATTATCACCCCATAGTTTTATTTTTTACCCAAAAAACTGTACGCAGTTTGTTTTCTATTAGTCTAAGATTGATTTTGGTTTTTGATTTAATCTTGCACAAGAATTAGTTTAGATTTTACAGCAAAAATACTTTTTGGGTGTTTTTGAGCATTTTTTGAGGAATGGAAAAGTTTGTTGGTGATTATCACCCCATAGTTTTATTTTTTACCGAAAAAACTGTACGCAGTTTGTTTTTTATTGGTCTAAGCTTGATTTTAGCTTTTGATTTAATCTTGCACAAGAATTATTTTAGATTTTACAGCAAATATACTTTTTGGGTGTTTTTGAGCATTTTTTGTGGAATGGAAAAGTTTGTTTGTAATTATCACCCCATAGTTTTATCTTTTAACTTAAAAACTGTACGCAGTTTCTTTTCTATTGGTCTAAGCTTCATTTGGGCTTTTGATTTAATCTTGCACAAGAATTATTTTAGATTTTACAGCAAAAATACTTTTTCGGTGTTTTTGAGCATTTTTTGCGGAATGGAAAAGTTTGTTGGTGATTATCACCCCATAGTTTTATTTTTTCCCAAAAAACTGTACGCAGTTTGTTTTCTATTGGTCTAAGCTTGATTTTGGCTTTTGATTTAATCTTGCACAAGAATTATTTTAGATTTTACAGCAAAAATACTTTTTGGGTGTTTTTTAGCATTCTTTGTGGAATGGAAAAGTTTGTTGGTGATTATCACCCCATAGTTTTATTTTTTACCCAAAAAACTGTACGCAGTTTGTTTTCTATTGGTCTAAGCTTGATTTTGGCTTTTGATTTAATCTTGCACAAGAATTATTTTAGATTTTACAGCAACAATACTTTTTGGGTGTTTTTGAGCACTTTTTGCGGAATGGAAAAGTTTGTTGGTGATTATCACCCCATAGTTTTATTTTTTACCCAAAAAGCTGTACGCAGTTTGTTTTCTATTAGTCTAAGCTTGATTTTGGCTTTTGTTTTAATCTTGCACAAGAATTATTTTAGATTTTACAGTAAAAATACTTTTTGGGTGTTTTTGAGCATTTTTTGCGGAATTTAAAAGTTTGTTGGTGATTATCACCCCATAGTTTTATTTTTTACCCAAAAAACTGTACGCAGTTTGTTTTCTATTGGTCTAAGCTTGATTTTGGCTTTTGATGTAATCTTGCACAAGAATTATTTTAGATTTTACAGCAAAAATACTTTTTGGGTGTTTTTGAGCATTTTTTGCGGAATGGAAAAGTTTGTTGGTGATTATCACCCCATAGTTTTATTTTTTACCCAAAAAACTGTACGCAGTTTGTTTTCTATTACTCTATGCTTGATTTTGACTTTTGGTTTAATCTTGCACAAGTATTATTTTACATTTTACAGCAAAAATACTTTTTGGGTGTTTTTGAGCATTTTTGGCGGAATGTAAAAGTTTGTTGGTGATTATCACCCCATAGTTTTATTTTTTACCTAAAAAACTGTACGCAGTTTCTTTTCTATTGGTCTAAGCTTGATTTTGGTTTTTGATTTAATCTTACACAAGAATTATTTTAGATTTTACAGCAAAAATACTTTTTGGGTGTTTTTGAGCATTTTTTGCGGAATGGAAAAGTTTGTTGGTGATTATCACCCCATAGTTTTATTTTTTACCCAAAAAACTGTACGCAATTTGTTTTCTATTGGTCTAAGCTTGATTTGGGCTTTTGATTTAATCTTGCACAAGAATTATTTTAGATTTTACAGCTAAAATGCTTTTTTGGTATTTTTGAGCAATTTTTGCGGAATGGAAAAGTTTTTTGGTGATTATCACCCCATAGTTTTATTTTTTACCCAAAAAACTGTACGCAGTTTGTTTTCTATTGGTCTAAGCTTGACTTAAGCTTTTGATTTAATCTTGCACAAGAATTATTTTAGATTTTACAGCAACAATACTTTTTGGGTGTTTTTGAGCACTTTTTGCGGAATGGAAAAGTTTGTTGGTGATTATCACCCCATAGTTTTATTTTTTACCCAAAAAGCTGTACGCAGTTTGTTTTCTATTAGTCTAAGCTTGATTTTGGCTTTTGTTTTAATCTTGCACAAGAACTATTTTAGATTTTACAGCAGAAATACTTTTTGGGTGTTTTTGAGCATTTTTTGCGGAATGGAAAAGTTTGTTGGTGATTATCACCCCATAGTTTTATTTTTTACCCAAAACACTGTACGCAGTTTGTTTTCTATTGGGCTAAGCTTCATTTGGGCTTTTGATTTAATCTTGCAGAAGAATTATTTTAGATTTTACAGCAAAAATACTTTTTCGGTGTTTTTGAGCATTTTTTGCGGAATGGAAAAGTTTGTTGGTGATTATCACCCCATAGTTTTATTTTTTACCCAAAAACCTGTACGCAGTTTGTTTTCTATTAGTCTAAGCTTGATTTTGGCTTTTGTTTTAATCTTGCACAAGAATTATTTTAGATTTTACAGTAAAAATACTTTTTGGGTGTTTTTGAGCATTTTTTGCGGAATTTAAAAGTTTGTTGGTGATTATCACCCCATAGTTTTATTTTTTACCCAAAAAACTGTACGCAGTTTGTTTTCTATTGGTCTAAGCTTGATTTTGGCTTTTGATGTAATCTTGCACAAGAATTATTTTAGATTTTACAGCAAAAATACTTTTTGGGTGTTTTTGAGCATTTTTTGCGGAATGGAAAAGTTTGTTGGTGATTATCACCCCATAGTTTTATTTTTTACCCAAAAAACTGTACGCAGTTTGTTTTCTATTACTCTATGCTTGATTTTGACTTTTGGTTTAATCTTGCACAAGTATTATTTTACATTTTACAGCAAAAATACTTTTTGGGTGTTTTTGAGCATTTTTGGCGGAATGTAAAAGTTTGTTGGTGATTATCACCCCATAGTTTTATTTTTTACCTAAAAAACTGTACGCAGTTTCTTTTCTATTGGTCTAAGCTTGATTTTGGTTTTTGATTTAATCTTACACAAGAATTATTTTAGATTTTACAGCAAAAATACTTTTTGGGTGTTTTTGAGCATTTTTTGCGGAATGGAAAAGTTTGTTGGTGATTATCACCCCATAGTTTTATTTTTTACCCAAAAAACTGTACGCAATTTGTTTTCTATTGGTCTAAGCTTGATTTGGGCTTTTGATTTAATCTTGCACAAGAATTATTTTAGATTTTACAGCTAAAATTCTTTTTTGGTATTTTTGAGCAATTTTTGCGGAATGGAAAAGTTTTTTGGTGATTATCACCCCATAGTTTTATTTTTTACCCAAAAAACTGTACGCAGTTTGTTTTCTATTGGTCTAAGCTTGACTTAAGCTTTTGATTTAATCTTGCACAAGAATTATTTTAGATTTTACAGCAACAATACTTTTTGGGTGTTTTTGAGCACTTTTTGCGGAATGGAAAAGTTTGTTGGTGATTATCACCCCATAGTTTTATTTTTTACCCAAAAAGCTGTACGCAGTTTGTTTTCTATTAGTCTAAGCTTGATTTTGGCTTTTGTTTTAATCTTGCACAAGAACTATTTTAGATTTTACAGCAGAAATACTTTTTGGGTGTTTTTGAGCATTTTTTGCGGAATGGAAAAGTTTGTTGGTGATTATCACCCCATAGTTTTATTTTTTACCCAAAACACTGTACGCAGTTTGTTTTCTATTGGGCTAAGCTTCATTTGGGCTTTTGATTTAATCTTGCAGAAGAATTATTTTAGATTTTACAGCAAAAATACTTTTTCGGTGTTTTTGAGCATTTTTTGCGGAATGGAAAAGTTTGTTGGTGATTATCACCCCATAGTTTTATTTTTACCCAAAAAACTGTACGCAGTTTGTTTTCTATTGGTCTAAGCTTGATTTTGGCTTTTGATTTAATCTTGCACAAGAATTATTTTAGATTTTACAGCAAAAATACTTTTTGGGTGTTTTTGAGCATTTTTTGCGGAATGGAAAAGTTTGTTGGTGATTATCACCCCATAGTTTTATTTTTTACCCAAAAAACTGTACGCAGTTTGTTTTCTATTGGTCTAAGATTGATTTTGGTCTAAGATTGATTTTGGTTTTTGATTTAATCTTGCACAAGAATTATTTTAGATTTTACAGCAAAAATACTTTTTTGGTGTTTTTGAGCATTTTTTGCGGAATGGAAAAGTTTGTTGGTGATTATCACCCCATAGTTTTATTTTTTACCCAAAAAACTGTACGCAGTTTGTTTTCTATTGGCCTAAGCTTGATTTTGGCTTTTGATTTAATCTTGCACAAGAACTATTTTAGATTTTACAGCAAAAATACTTTTTGGGTGTTTTTGAGCATTTTTTGCGGAATGGAAAAGTTTGTTGGTGATTATCACCCCATAGTTTTATTTTTACCCAAAAAACTGTACGCAGTTTGTTTTCTATTGGTCTAAGCTTGATTTTGGCTTTTGATGTAATCTTGCACAAGAGTTATTTTAGATTTTACAGCAAAAATACTTTTTGGGTGTTTTTGAGCATTTTTTGTGGAATGGAAAAGTTTGTTGGTGATTATCACCCCATAGTTTTATTTTTTACGCAAAAAACTGTACGCAGTTTGTTTTTTATTGGTCTAAGCTTGATTTTGGCTTTTGATGTAATCTTGCACAAGAATTATTTTAGATTTTACAGCAAAAATACTTTTTGGGTGTTTTTGAGCATTTTTTGCGGAATGGAAAAGTTTGTTCGTGATTATCACCCCATAGTTTTATTTTTTACCCAAAAAACTGTACGCAGTTTGTTTTCTATTGGCCTAAGCTTGATTTTGGCTTTTGATTTAATCTTGCACAAGAACTATTTTAGATTTTACAGCAAAAATACTTTTTGGGTGTTTTTGAGCATTTTTTGCGGAATGGAAAAGTTTGTTGGTGATTATCACCCCATAGTTTTATTTTTACCCAAAAAACTGTACGCAGTTTGTTTTCTATTGGTCTAAGCTTGATTTTGGCTTTTGATGTAATCTTGCACAAGAGTTATTTTAGATTTTACAGCAAAAATACTTTTTGGGTGTTTTTGAGCATTTTTTGTGGAATGGAAAAGTTTGTTGGTTATTATCACCCCATAGTTTTAGTTTTTAGCCAGTTTGTTTTCTATTGGTCTAAGCTTGATTTTGGCTCTTGATTTAATCTTGCACAAGAATTATTTTAGATTTTACAGCAAAAATACTTTTTGGGTGTTTTTGAGCATTTTTTGCGGAATGGAAAAGTTTGTTGGTGATTATCACCCCATAGTTTTATTTTTTACCCAAAAAACTGTACGCAGTTTGTTTTTTATTGGTCTAAGATTGATTTTGGTTTTTGATTTAATCTTGCACAAGAATTATTTTAGATTTTACCGCAAAAATACTTTTTGGGTGTTTTTGAGCATTTTTTGCGGAATGGAAAAGTTTGTTGGTGATTATCACCCCATAGTTTTATTTTTTACCCAAAAAACTGTACGCAGTTTGTTTTCTATTGGTCTAAGCTTGATTTTGGCTTTTGATGTAATCTTGCACAAGAATTATTTTAGATTTTACAGCAAAAATACTTTTTGGGTGTTTTTGAGCATTTTTTGCGGAATGGAAAAGTTTGTTGGTGATTATCACCCCATAGTTTTATTTTTTACCCAAAAAACTGTACGCAGTTTGTTTTCTATTGGTCTAAGCCTGATTTTGGCTTTTGACTTAATCTTTCACAAGAATTAATTTAGATTTTACAGCAAAAATACTTTTTGGGTGTTTTTGAGCATTTTTTGTGGAATGGAAAAGTTTGTTGGTGATTATCGCCCCATAGTTTTACTTTTTACCCAAAAACCTGTAAGCAGTTTGTTTTCTATTGGTCTAAGCTTGATATTAGCTTTTGATTTAATCTTGCACAAGAATTATTTTAGATTTTACAGCAAAAATACTTTTTGGGTGTTTTTGAGCATTTTTTGTGGAATGGAAAAGTTTGTTGGTGATTATCACCCCATACTTTTATTTTTTACCCAAAAAACTGTACGCAGTCTCTTTTATATTGGTCTAAGCTTGATTTTGGCTTTTGATTTAATCTTGCACAAGAATTATTTTAGATTTTACAGCAAATATACTTTTTGGGTGTTTTTGAGCATTTTTTGTGGAATGGAAAAGTTTGTTGGTGATTATCACCCCATAGTTTTATTTTTTACCCAAAAAACTGTACGCAGTTTGTTTTTTATTGGTCTAAGCTTGATTTTGGCTTTTGATTTAATCTTGCACAAGAATTATTTTAGATTTTACAGCAAATATACTTTTTGGGTGTTTTTGAGCATTTTTTGTGGAATGGAAAAGTTTGTTGGTGATTATCACCCCATAGTTTTATTTTTTACCCAAAAAACTGTACGCAGTTTGTTTTCTATTGGTCTAAGATTGATTTTGGTTTTTGATTTAATCTTGCACAAGAATTAGTTTAGATTTTACAGCAAAAATACTTTTTGGGTGTTTTTGAGCATTTTTTGCGGAATGGAAAAGTTTGTTGGTGATTATCACCCCATAGTTTTATTTTTTACCCAAAAAGCTGTACGCAGTTTGTTTTCTATTGGTCTAAGCTTGATTTTGGCTTTTGATTTAATCTTGCACAAGAATTATTTAAGATTTTACAGCAAAAATACTTTTTGGGTGTTTTTTAGCATTTTTTGTGGAATGGAAAAGTTTGTTGGTGATTATCACCCCATAGTTTTATTTTTTACCCAAAAAACTGTACGCAGTTTGTTTTCTATTGGTCTAAGCTTGATTTTGGCTTTTGATTTAATCTTGCACAAGAATTATTTTAGATATTACAGCAAAAATACTTTTTGGGTGTTTTTGAGAATTTTTTGCGGAATGGAAAAGTTTGTTGGTGATTATCACCCCATAGTTTTATTTTTTTCCAAAAAAGCTGTACGCAGTTTGTTTTCTATTAGACTAAGCTTGATTTTGGCTTTTGTTTTAATCTGGCACAAGAATTATTTTAGATTTTACAGTAAAAATACTTTTTGGATGTTTTTGAGCATTTTTTGCGGAATGTAAAAGTTTGTTGGTAATTATCACCCCATAGTTTTATTTTTTGCCCAAAAAACTGTACGCTGTTTGTTTTCTATTGGTCTAAGCTTGATTTTGACTTTTGATTTAATCTTGCACAAGAATTATTTTAGATTTTACAGCAAAAATACTTTTTGGGTGTTTTTGAGCATATTTTGCGGAATGGAAAAGTTTGTTGGTAATTATCACCCCATAGTTTTATTTTTTACCCAAAAAACTGTACGCAGTTTGTTTTCTATTGGTCTAAGATTGATTTTGGTTTTTGATTTAATCTTGCACAAGAATTATTTTAGATTTTACAGCAAAAATACTTTTTGGGTGTTTTTGAGCATTTTTTGCGGAATGGAAAAGTTTGTTGGTGATTATCACCCCATAGTTTTATTTTTTACCCAAAAAACTGTACGCAGTTTCTTTTCTATTGATCTAAGCTTGATTTTGGCTTTTGATTTAATCTTGCACAAGAATTAATTTAGATTTTACAGCAAAAATACTTTTTGGGTGTTTTTGAGCATTTTTTGTGGAATGGAAAAGTTTGTTGGTGATTATCACCCCATAGTTTTATTTTTTACCCAAAAAACTGTACGCAGTTTGTTTTCTATTGGTCTAAGCTTGATTTTGGCTTTTGATTAAATCTTGCACAAGAATTATTTTAGATTTTACAGCAAAAATACTTTTTGGGTGTTTTTGAGCATTTTTTGCGGAATGGAAAAGTTTGTTGGTGATTATCACCCCATAGTTTTATTTTTTACCCAAAAACCTGTACGCAGTTTGTTTTCTATTGGTCTAAGCTTGATAATGGCTTTCGATTTAATCTTGCGCAAGAATTATTTTAGATTTTACAGCAAAAATACTTTTTGGGTGTTTTTGAGCATTTTTTGTGGAATGGAAAAGTTTGTTGGTGATTATCACCCCATAGTTTTATTTTTTACGCAAAAAACTGTACGCAGTTTGTTTTTTATTGGTCTAAGCTTGATTTTGGCTTTTGATTTAATCTTGCACAAGAATTATTTTAGATTTTACAGCAAATATACTTTTTGGGTGTTTTTGAGCATTTTTTGTGGAATGGAAAAGTTTGTTGGTGATTATCACCCCATAGTTTTATTTTTACCCAAAAAATTGTACGCAGTTTGTTTTCTATTGGTCTAAGATTGATTTTGGTTTTTGATTTAATCTTGCACAAGAATTAGTTTAGATTTTACAGCAAAAATACTTTTTGGGTGTTTTTGAGCATTTTTTGCGGAATGGAAAAGTTTGTTGGTGATTATCACCCCATAGTTTTATTATTTACCCAAAAAACTGTACGCAATTTGTTTTCTATTGGTCTAAGCTTGATTTTGGCTTTTGATTTAATCTTGCACAAGAATTATTTTAGATTTTACAGCAAAAATACTTTTTGGGTGTTTTTTAGCATTTTTTGTGGAATGGAAAAGTTTGTTGGTGATTATCACCCCATAGTTTTATTTTTTACCCAAAAAACTGTACGCAGTTTGTTTTCTATTGGTCTAAGCTTGATTTTGGCTTTTGATTTAATCTTGCACAAGAATTATTTTAGATTTTACAGCAAAAATACTTTTTGGGTGTTTTTGAGCCTTTTTTGCGGAATGGAAAAGTTTGTTGGTGATTATAACCCCATAGTTTTATTTTTTTACCAAAAAAGCTGTACGCAGTTTGTTTTCTACTAGACTAAGCTTGATTGATTTTGGTTTTTGTTTTAATCTTGCACAAGAATTATTTTAGATTTTACAGTAAAAATACTTTTTGGGTGTTTTTGAGCATTTTTTGCGGAATGTAAAAGTTTGTTGGTGATTATCACCCCATAGTTTTATTTTTTACCCAAAAAACTGTACGCAGTTTGTTTTCTATTGGTCTAAGCTTCATTTTGGCTTTTGATTTAATCTTGCACAAGAATTATTTTAGATTTTACAGCAAAAATACTTTTTGGGTGTTTTTGAGCATTTTTTGCGGAATGGAAAAGTTTGTTGGTGATTATCACCCCATAGTTTTATTTTTTACCCAAAAAACTGTACGCAGTTTGTTTTCTATTGGTCTAAGATTGATTTTGGTTTTTGATGTAATCTTGCACAAGAATTATTTTAGATTTTACAGCAAAAATACTTTTTGGGTGTTTTTGAGCATTTTTTGCGGAATGGAAAAGTTTGTTGGTGATTATCACCCCATAGTTTTATTTTTTACCCAAAAAACTGTACGCAGTTTGTTTTCTATTGGTCTAAGATTGATTTTGGTTTTTGATGTAATCTTGCAGAAGAATTATTTTAGATTTTACAGCAAAAATACTTTTTGGGTGTTTTTGAGCATTTTTTGCAGAATGGAAAAGTTTGTTGGTGATTATCACCCCATAGTTTTATTTTTACCCAAAAAACTGTACGCAGTTTGCTTTCTATTAGACTAGGCTTGATTTTGGCTTTTGTTTTAATCTTGCACAAGAATTATTTTAGATTTTACAGTAAAAATACTTTTTGGGTGTTTTTGAGCATTTTTTGCGGAATGGAAAAGTTTGTTGGTGATTATCACCCCATAGTTTTATTTTTTACCCAAAAAACTGTACGCAGTTTGTTTTCTATTGGTCTAAGCTTGATTTTGGCTTTTGACTTAATCTTTCACAGGAATTAATTTAGATTTTACAGCAAAAATACTTTTTGGGTGTTTTTGAGCATTTTTTGTGGAATGGAAAAGTTTGTTGGTGATTATCGCCCCATAGTTTTACTTTTTACCCAAAAACCTGTACGCAGTTTGTTTTCTATTGGTCTAAGCTTGATATTAGCTTTTGATTTAATCTTGCACAAGAATTATTTTAGATTTTACAGCAAAAATACTTTTTGGGTGTTTTTGAGCATTTTTTGTGGAATGGAAAAGTTTGTTGGTGATTATCACCCCATAGTTTTATTTTTTACCCAAAAAACTGTACGCAGTTTGTTTTCTATTGGTCTAAGCTTAATTTTGGCTTTTGATTTAATCTTGCACAAGAATTATTTTAGATTTTACAGCAAAAATACTTTTTGGGTGTTTTTTAGCATTTTTTGTGGAATGGAAAAGTTTGTTGGTGATTATCACCCCATAGTTTTATTTTTTACCCAAAAAACTGTACGCAGTTTCTTTTCTATTGGTCTAAGCTTGATTTTGGCTTTTGATTTAATCTTGCACAAGAATTAATTTAGATTTTACAGCAAAAATACTTTTTGGGTGTTTTTGAGCATTTTTTGTGGAATGGAAAAGTTTGTTGGTGATTATCACCCCATAGTTTTATTTTTTACCCAAAAAACTGTACGCAGTTTGTTTTCTATTGGTCTAAGCTTGATTTTGGCTTTTGATTAAATCTTGCACAAGAATTATTTTAGATTTTACAGCAAAAATACTTTTTGGGTGTTTTTGAGCATTTTTTGCGGAATGGAAAAGTTTGTTGGTGATTATCACCCCATAGTTTTATTTTTTACCCAAAAACCTGTACGCAGTTTGTTTTCTATTGGTCTAAGCTTGATAATGGCTTTTGATTTAATCTTGCGCAAGAATTATTTTAGATTTTACAGCAAAAATACTTTTTGGGTGTTTTTCAGCATTTTTTGTGGAATGGAAAAGTTTGTTGGTGATTATCACCCCATAGTTTTATTTTTTACGCAAAAAACTGTACGCAGTTTGTTTTTTATTGGTCTAAGCTTGATTTTGGCTTTTGATTTAATCTTGCACAAGAATTATTTTAGATTTTACAGCAAATATACTTTTTGGGTGTTTTTGAGCATTTTTTGTGGAATGGAAAAGTTTGTTGGTGATTATCACCCCATAGTTTTATTTGTTACCCAAAAAACTGTACGCAGTTTGTTTTCTATTGGTCTAAGATTGATTTTGGTTTTTGATTTAATCTTGCACAAGAATTAGTTTAGATTTTACAGCAAAAATACTTTTTGGGTGTTTTTGAGCATTTTTTGCGGAATGGAAAAGTTTGTTGGTGAATATCACCCCATAGTTTTATTATTTACCCAAAAAACTGTACGCAGTTTGTTTTCTATTGGTCTAAGCTTGATTTTGGCTTTTGATTTAATCTTGCACAAGAATTATTTTAGATTTTACAGCAAAAATACTTTTTGGGTGTTTTTTAGCATTTTTTGTGGAATGGAAAAGTTTGTTGGTGATTATCACCCCATAGTTTTATTTTTTACCCAAAAAACTGTACGCAGTTTGTTTTCTATTGGTCTAAGCTTGATTTTGGCTTTTGATTTAATCTTGCACAAGAATTATTTTAGATTTTACAGCAAAAATACTTTTTGGGTGTTTTTGAGCCTTTTTTGCGGAATGGAAAAGTTTGTTGGTGATTATCACCCCATAGTTTTATTTTTTTAGCAAAAAAGCTGTACGCAGTTTGTTTTCTACTAGACTAAGCTTGATTTTGGTTTTTGTTTTAATCTTGCACAAGAATTATTTTAGATTTTACAGTAAAAATACTTTTTGGGTGTTTTTGAGCATTTTTTGCGGAATGTAAAAGTTTGTTGGTGATTATCACCCCATAGTTTTATTTTTTTCCCAAAAAACTGTACGCAGTTTGTTTTCTATTGGTCTAAGCTTGATTTTGGCTTTTGATTTAATCTTGCACAAGAATTATTTTAGATTTTACAGCAAAAATACTTTTTGGGTGTTTTTGAGCATTTTTTGCGGAATGGAAAAGTTTGTTGGTGATTATCACCCCATAGTTTTATTTTTTACCCAAAAAACTGTACGCAGTTTGTTTTCTATTGGTCTAAGATTGATTTTGGTTTTTGATGTAATCTTGCACAAGAATTATTTTAGATTTTACAGCAAAAATACTTTTTGGGTGTTTTTGAGCATTTTTTGCGGAATGGAAAAGTTTGTTGGTGATTATCACCCCATAGTTTTATTTTTTACCCAAAAAACTGTACGCAGTTTGTTTTCTATTGGTCTAAGCTTAATTTTGGCTTTTGATTTAATCTTGCACAAGAATTATTTTAGATTTTACAGCAAAAATACTTTTTGGGTGTTTTTTAGAATTTTTTGTGGAATGGAAAAGTTTGTTGGTGATTATCACCCCATAGTTTTATTTTTTATCCAAAAAACTGTACGCAGTTTGTTTTCTATTGGTCTAAGCTTGATTTTGGCTTTTAATTTAATCTTGCACAAGAATTATTTTAGATATTACAGCAAAAATACTTTTTGGGTGTTTTTGAGCATTTTTTGCGGAATGGAAAAGTTTGTTGGTGATTATCACCCCATAGTTTTATTTTTTTCCAAAAAAGCTGTACGCAGTTTGTTTTCTATTAGACTAAGCTTGATTTTGGTTTTTGTTTTAATCTTGCACAAGAATTATTTTAGATTTTACAGTAAAAATACTTTTGGGGTGTTTTTGAGCATTTTTTGCGGAATGTAAAAGTTTGTTGGTGATTATCATCCCATACTTTTATTTTTTACCCAAAAAACTGTACGCAGTTTGTTTTCTATTGGTCTAAGCTTGATTTTGGCTTTTGATTTAATCTTGCACAAGAATTATTTTAGATTTTACAGCAAAAATACTTTTTGGGTGTTTTTGAGCATTTTTTGCGGAATGGAAAAGTTTGTTGGTGATTATCACCCCATAGTTTTATTTTTTACCCAAAAAACTGTACGCAGTTTGTTTTCTATTGGTCTAAGATTGATTTTGGTTTTTGATGTAATCTTGCAGAAGAATTATTTTAGATTTTACAGCAAAAATACTTTTTGGGTGTTTTTGAGCATTTTTTGCGGAATGGAAAAGTTTGTTGGTGATTATCACCCCATAGTTTTATTTTTACCCAAAAAACTGTACGCAGTTTGTTTTCTATTAGACTAGGCTTGATTTTGGCTTTTGTTTTAATCTTGCACAAGAATTATTTTAGATTTTACAGTAAAAATACTTTTTGGGTGTTTTTGAGCATTTTTTGCGGAATGGAAAAGTTTGTTGGTGATTATCACCCCATAGTTTTATTTTTTACCCAAAAAACTGTACGCAGTTTGTTTTCTATTGGTCTAAGATTGATTTTGGTTTTTGATGTAATCTTGCACAAGAATTATTTTAGATTTTACAGCAAAAATACTTTTTGGGTGTTTTTGAGCATTTTTTGCGGAATGGAAAAGTTTGTTGGTGATTATCACCCCATAGTTTTATTTTTTACCCAAAAAACTGTACGCAGTTTGTTTTCTATTGGTCTAAGATTGATTTTGGTTTTTGATTTAATCTTGCACAAGAATTAGTTTAGATTTTACAGCAAAAATACTTTTTGGGTGTTTTTGAGCATTTTTTGCGGAATGGAAAAGTTTGTTGGTGATTATCACCCCATAGTTTTATTTTTTACCCAAAAAACTGTACGCAGTTTGTTTTCTATTGGTCTAAGCTTGATTTTGGCTTTTGATTTAATCTTGCACAAGAATTATTTTAGATTTTACAGCAAAAATACTTTTTGGGTGTTTTTTAGCATTTTTTGTGGAATGGAAAAGTTTGTTGGTGATTATCACCCCATAGTTTTATTTTTTACCCAAAAAACTGTACGCAGTTTGTTTTCTATTGGTCTAAGCTTGATTTTGGCTTTTGATTTAATCTTGCACAACAATTATTTTAGATATTACAGCAAAAGTACTTTTTGGGTGTTTTTGAGCATTTTTTGCGGAATGGAAAAGTTTGTTGGTGATTATCACCCCATAGTTTTATTTTTTACCAAAAAAGCTGTACGCAGTTTGTTTTCTACTAAACTAAGCTTGATTTTGGTTTTTGTTTTAATCTTGCACAAGAATTATTTTAGATTTTACAGTAAAAATACTTTTTGGGTGTTTTTGAGCATTTTTTGCGGAATGTAAAAGTTTGTTGGTGATTATCATCCCATACTTTTATTTTTTACCCAAAAAACTGTACGCAGTTTGTTTTCTATTGGTCTAAGCTTGATTTTGGCTTTTGATTTAATCTTGCACAAGAATTATTTTAGATTTTACAGCAAAAATACTTTTTGGGTGTTTTTGAGCATTTTTTGCGGAATGGAAAAGTTTGTTGGTGATTATCACCCCATAGTTTTATTTTTTACCCAAAAAACTGTACGCAGTTTGTTTTCTATTGGTCTAAGATTGATTTTGGTTTTTGATGTAATCTTGCAGAAGAATTATTTTAGATTTTACAGCAAAAATACTTTTTGGGTGTTTTTGAGCATTTTTTGCGGAATGGAAAAGTTTGTTGGTGATTATCACCCCATAGTTTTATTTTTACCCAAAAAACTGTACGCAGTTTGTTTTCTATTAGACTAGGCTTGATTTTGGCTTTTGTTTTAATCTTGCACAAGAATTATTTTAGATTTTACAGTAAAAATACTTTTTGGGTGTTTTTGAGCATTTTTTGTGGAATGGAAAAGTTTGTTGGTGATTATCACCCCATAGTTTTATTTTTTACCCAAAAAACTGTACGCAGTTTGTTTTCTATTGGTCTAAGATTGATTTTGGTTTTTGATTTAATCTTGCACAAGAATTATTATAGATTTTACAGCAAAAATACTTTTTGGGTGTTTTTGAGCATTTTTTGCGGAATGGAAAAGTTTGTTGGTGATTATCACCCCATAGTTTTATTTTTTACCCAAAAAACTGTACGCAGTTTGTTTTCTATTGGTCTAAGATTGATTTTGGTTTTTGATTTAATCTTGCACAAGAATTAGTTTAGATTTTACAGCAAAAATACTTTTTGGGTGTTTTTGAGCATTTTTTGCGGAATGGAAAAGTTTCTTGGTGATTATCACCCCATAGTTTTATTTTTTACCCAAAAAACTGTACGCAGTTTGTTTTCTATTGGTCTAAGCTTAATTTTGGCTTTTGATTTAATCTTGCACAAGAATTATTTTAGATTTTACAGCAAAAATACTTTTTGGGTGTTTTTGAGCCTTTTTTGCGGAATGGAAAAGTTTGTTGGTGATTATCACCCCATAGTTTTATTTTTTTAGCAAAAAAGCTGTACGCAGTTTGTTTTCTACTAGACTAAGCTTGATTTTGGTTTTTGTTTTAATCTTGCACAAGAATTATTTTAGATTTTACAGTAAAAATACTTTTTGGGTGTTTTTGAGCATTTTTTGCGGAATGTAAAAGTTTGTTGGTGATTATCACCCCATAGTTTTATTTTTTTCCCAAAAAACTGTACGCAGTTTGTTTTCTATTGGTCTAAGATTGATTTTGGTTTTTGATGTAATCTTGCACAAGAATTATTTTAGATTTTACAGCAAAAATACTTTTTGGGTGTTTTTGAGCATTTTTTGCGGAATGGAAAAGTTTGTTGGTGATTATCACCCCATAGTTTTATTTTTTACCCAAAAAACTGTACGCAGTTTGTTTTCTATTGGTCTAAGCTTAATTTTGGCTTTTGATTTAATCTTGCACAAGAATTATTTTAGATTTTACAGCAAAAATACTTTTTGGGTGTTTTTTAGAATTTTTTGTGGAATGGAAAAGTTTGTTGGTGATTATCACCCCATAGTTTTATTTTTTATCCAAAAAACTGTACGCAGTTTGTTTTCTATTGGTCTAAGCTTGATTTTGGCTTTTAATTTAATCTTGCACAAGAATTATTTTAGATATTACAGCAAAAATACTTTTTGGGTGTTTTTGAGCATTTTTTGCGGAATGGAAAAGTTTGTTGGTGATTATCACCCCATAGTTTTATTTTTTTCCAAAAAAGCTGTACGCAGTTTGTTTTCTATTAGACTAAGCTTGATTTTGGTTTTTGTTTTAATCTTGCACAAGAATTATTTTAGATTTTACAGTAAAAATACTTTTGGGGTGTTTTTGAGCATTTTTTGCGGAATGTAAAAGTTTGTTGGTGATTATCATCCCATACTTTTATTTTTTACCCAAAAAACTGTACGCAGTTTGTTTTCTATTGGTCTAAGCTTGATTTTGGCTTTTGATTTAATCTTGCACAAGAATTATTTTAGATTTTACAGCAAAAATACTTTTTGGGTGTTTTTGAGCATTTTTTGCGGAATGGAAAAGTTTGTTGGTGATTATCACCCCATAGTTTTATTTTTTACCCAAAAAACTGTACGCAGTTTGTTTTCTATTGGTCTAAGATTGATTTTGGTTTTTGATGTAATCTTGCAGAAGAATTATTTTAGATTTTACAGCAAAAATACTTTTTGGGTGTTTTTGAGCATTTTTTGCGGAATGGAAAAGTTTGTTGGTGATTATCACCCCATAGTTTTATTTTTACCCAAAAAACTGTACGCAGTTTGTTTTCTATTAGACTAGGCTTGATTTTGGCTTTTGTTTTAATCTTGCACAAGAATTATTTTAGATTTTACAGTAAAAATACTTTTTGGGTGTTTTTGAGCATTTTTTGCGGAATGGAAAAGTTTGTTGGTGATTATCACCCCATAGTTTTATTTTTTACCCAAAAAACTGTACGCAGTTTGTTTTCTATTGGTCTAAGATTGATTTTGGTTTTTGATGTAATCTTGCACAAGAATTATTTTAGATTTTACAGCAAAAATACTTTTTGGGTGTTTTTGAGCATTTTTTGCGGAATGGAAAAGTTTGTTGGTGATTATCACCCCATAGTTTTATTTTTTACCCAAAAAACTGTACGCAGTTTGTTTTCTATTGGTCTAAGATTGATTTTGGTTTTTGATTTAATCTTGCACAAGAATTAGTTTAGATTTTACAGCAAAAATACTTTTTGGGTGTTTTTGAGCATTTTTTGCGGAATGGAAAAGTTTGTTGGTG
Organism: Panzeria rudis; assembly: GCA_956483635.1. Taxonomy (NCBI): domain Eukaryota; kingdom Metazoa; phylum Arthropoda; class Insecta; order Diptera; family Tachinidae; genus Panzeria; species Panzeria rudis. Next base: position 86,273,687 of record OY101449.1, on the reverse strand, counting down.
ATTATCACCCCATAGTTTTATTTTTTACCCAAAAAACTGTACGCAGTTTGTTTTCTATTGGTCTAAGATTGATTTTGGTTTTTGATTTAATCTTGCACAAGAATTAGTTTAGATTTTACAGCAAAAATACTTTTTGGGTGTTTTTGAGCATTTTTTGCGGAATGGAAAAGTTTGTTGGTGATTATCACCCCATAGTTTTATTTTTTACCCAAAAAACTGTACGCAGTTTGTTTTCTATTGGTCTAAGCTTGATTTTGGCTTTTGATTTAATCTTGCACAAGAATTATTTTAGATTTTACAGCAAAAATACTTTTTGGGTGTTTTTTAGCATTTTTTGTGGAATGGAAAAGTTTGTTGGTGATTATCACCCCATAGTTTTATTTTTTACCCAAAAAACTGTACGCAGTTTGTTTTCTATTGGTCTAAGCTTGATTTTGGCTTTTGATTTAATCTTGCACAACAATTATTTTAGATATTACAGCAAAAGTACTTTTTGGGTGTTTTTGAGCATTTTTTGCGGAATGGAAAAGTTTGTTGGTGATTATCACCCCATAGTTTTATTTTTTACCAAAAAAGCTGTACGCAGTTTGTTTTCTACTAAACTAAGCTTGATTTTGGTTTTTGTTTTAATCTTGCACAAGAATTATTTTAGATTTTACAGTAAAAATACTTTTTGGGTGTTTTTGAGCATTTTTTGCGGAATGTAAAAGTTTGTTGGTGATTATCATCCCATACTTTTATTTTTTACCCAAAAAACTGTACGCAGTTTGTTTTCTATTGGTCTAAGCTTGATTTTGGCTTTTGATTTAATCTTGCACAAGAATTATTTTAGATTTTACAGCAAAAATACTTTTTGGGTGTTTTTGAGCATTTTTTGCGGAATGGAAAAGTTTGTTGGTGATTATCACCCCATAGTTTTATTTTTTACCCAAAAAACTGTACGCAGTTTGTTTTCTATTGGTCTAAGATTGATTTTGGTTTTTGATGTAATCTTGCAGAAGAATTATTTTAGATTTTACAGCAAAAATACTTTTTGGGTGTTTTTGAGCATTTTTTGCGGAATGGAAAAGTTTGTTGGTGATTATCACCCCATAGTTTTATTTTTACCCAAAAAACTGTACGCAGTTTGTTTTCTATTAGACTAGGCTTGATTTTGGCTTTTGTTTTAATCTTGCACAAGAATTATTTTAGATTTTACAGTAAAAATACTTTTTGGGTGTTTTTGAGCATTTTTTGTGGAATGGAAAAGTTTGTTGGTGATTATCACCCCATAGTTTTATTTTTTACCCAAAAAACTGTACGCAGTTTGTTTTCTATTGGTCTAAGATTGATTTTGGTTTTTGATTTAATCTTGCACAAGAATTATTATAGATTTTACAGCAAAAATACTTTTTGGGTGTTTTTGAGCATTTTTTGCGGAATGGAAAAGTTTGTTGGTGATTATCACCCCATAGTTTTATTTTTTACCCAAAAAACTGTACGCAGTTTGTTTTCTATTGGTCTAAGATTGATTTTGGTTTTTGATTTAATCTTGCACAAGAATTAGTTTAGATTTTACAGCAAAAATACTTTTTGGGTGTTTTTGAGCATTTTTTGCGGAATGGAAAAGTTTCTTGGTGATTATCACCCCATAGTTTTATTTTTTACCCAAAAAACTGTACGCAGTTTGTTTTCTATTGGTCTAAGCTTGATTTTGGCTTTTGATATAATCTTGCACAAGAAATTTTTTAGATTTTACAGCAAAAATACTTTTTGGGTGTTTTTTAGCATTTTTTGTGGAATGGAAAAGTTTGTTGGTGATTATCACCCCATAGTTTTATTTTTTACCCAAAAAACTGTACGCAGTTTGTTTTCTATTGGTCTAAGCTTGATTTTGGCTTTTGATTTAATCTTGCACAACAATTATTTTAGATATTACAGCAAAAGTACTTTTTGGGTGTTTTTGAGCATTTTTTGCGGAATGGAAAAGTTTGTTGGTGATTATCACCCCATAATTTTATTTTTTACCAAAAAAGCTGTACGCAGTTTGTTTTCTACTAGACTAAGCTTGATTTTGGCTTTTGATTTAATCTTGCACAAGAATTATTTTAGATTTTACAGCAAAAATACTTTTTGGGTGTTTTTGAGCATTTTTTGCGGAATGGAAAAGTTTGTTGGTGATTATCACCCCATAGTTTTATTTTTTACCCAAAAAACTGTACGCAGTTTGTTTTCTATTGGTCTAAGCTTGATTTTGGCTTTTGATTTAATCTTGCACAAGAATTATTTTAGATTTTACAGCAAAAATACTTTTTGGGTGTTTTTGAGCATTTTTTGCGGAATGGAAAAGTTTGTTGGTGATTATCACCCCATAGTTTTATTTTTTACCCAAAAAACTGTACGCAGTTTGTTTTCTATTGGTCTAAGATTGATTTTGGTTTTTGACGTAATCTTGCACAAGAATTATTTTAGATTTTACAGCAAAAATACTTTTTGGGTGTTTTTGAGCATTTTTTGCGGAATGGAAAAGTTTGTTGGTGATTATCACCCCATAGTTTTATTTTTTTCCCAAAAAACTGTACGCAGTTTGTTTTCTATTGGTCTAAGCTTGATTTTGGCTTTTGATTTAATCTTGCACAAGAATTATTTTAGATTTTACAGCAAAAATACTTTTTTGGTGTTTTTTAGCATTTTTTGTGGAATGGAAAAGTTTGTTGGTGATTATCACCCCATAGTTTTATTTTTTACCCAAAAAACTGTACGCAGCTTGTTTTCTATTGGTCTAAGCTTGATTTTGGCTTTTGGTTTAATCTTGCACAAGAATTAATTTAGATATTACAGCAAAAATACTTTTTGGGTGTTTTTGAGCATTGTTTGCGGAATGGAAAAGTTTGTTGGTGATTATCACCCCATAGTTTTATTTTTTTCCAAAAAAGCTGTACGCAGTTTGTTTTCTATTAGACTAAGCTTGATTTTGGTTTTTGTTTTAATCTTGCACAAGAATTATTTTAGATTTTACAGTAAAAATACTTTTGGGGTGTTTTTGAGCATTTTTTGCGGAATGTAAAAGTTTGTTGGTGATTATCACCCCATAGTTTTATTTTTTACCCAAAAAACTGTACGCAGTTTGTTTTCTATTGGTCTAAGATTGATTTTGGCTTTTGATTTAATCTTGCACAAGAATTAATTTAGATTTTACAGCAAAAATACTTTTTGGGTGTTTTTGAGCATTTTTTGTGGAATGGAAAAGTTTGTTGGTGATTATCACCCCATAGTTTTATTTTTTACCCAAAAAACTGTACGCAGTTTGTTTTCTATTGGTCTAAGCTTGATTTCGGCTTTTGATTGAATCTTGCACAAGAATTATTTTAGATTTTACAGCAAAAATACTTTTTGGGTGTTTTTGAGCATTTTTTGCGGAATGGAAAAGTTTGTTGGTGATTATCACCCCATAGTTTTATTTTTTACCCAAAAACCTGTACGCAGTTTGTTTTCTATTGGTCTAAGCTTGATAATGGCTTTTGATTTAATCTTGCGCAAGAATTATTTTAGATTTTACAGCAAAAATACTTTTTGGGTGTTTTTGAGCATTTTTTGTGGAATGGAAAAGTTTGTTGGCGATTATCACCCCATAGTTTTATTTTTTACGCAAAAAACTGTACGCAGTTTGTTTTTTATTGGTCTAAGCTTGATTTTGGCTTTTGATGTAATCTTGCACAAGAATTATTTTAGATTTTACAGCAAAAATACTTTTTGGGTGTTTTTGAGCATTTTTTGCGGAATGGAAAAGTTTGTTGGTGATTATCACCCCATAGTTTTATTTTTTACCCAAAAAACTGTACGCAGTTTGTTTTCTATTGGCCTAAGCTTGATTTTGGCTTTTGATTTAATCTTGCACAAGAATTATTTTAGATTTTACAGCAAAAATACTTTTTGGGTGTTTTTGAGCATTTTTTGCGGAATGGAAAAGTTTGTTGGTGATTATCACCCCATAGTTTTATTTTTTACCCAAAAAACTGTACGCAGTTTGTTTTCTATTGGTCTAAGCTTGATTTTGGCTTTTGATTTAATCTTGCACAAGAATTATTTTAGATTTTACAGCAAAAATACTTTTTTGGTGTTTTTTAGCATTTTTTGTGGAATGGAAAAGTTTGTTGGTGATTATCACCCCATAGTTTTATTTTTTACCCAAAAAACTGTACGCAGTTTGTTTTCTATTGGTCTAAGCTTGATTTTGGCTTTTGATTTAATCTTGCACAAGAATTAATTTAGATATTACAGCAAAAATACTTTTTGGGTGTTTTTGAGCATTGTTTGCGGAATGGAAAAGTTTGTTGGTGATTATCACCCCATAGTTTTATTTTTTTCCAAAAAAGCTGTACGCAGTTTGTTTTCTATTAGACTAAGCTTGATTTTGGTTTTTGTTTTAATCTTGCACAAGAATTATTTTAGATTTTACAGTAAAAATACTTTTGGGGTGTTTTTGAGCATTTTTTGCGGAATGTAAAAGTTTGTTGGTGATTATCACCCCATAGTTTTATTTTTTACCCAAAAAACTGTACGCAGTTTGTTTTCTATTGGTCTAAGCTTGATTTTGGCTTTTGATTTAATCTTGCACAAGAATTAATTTAGATTTTACAGCAAAAATACTTTTTGGGTGTTTTTGAGCATTTTTTGTGGAATGGAAAAGTTTGTTGGTGATTATCACCCCATAGTTTTATTTTTTACCCAAAAAACTGTACGCAGTTTGTTTTCTATTGGTCTAAGCTTGATTTCGGCTTTTGATTGAATCTTGCACAAGAATTATTTTAGATTTTACAGCAAAAATACTTTTTGGGTGTTTTTGAGCATTTTTTGCGGAATGGAAAAGTTTGTTGGTGATTATCACCCCATAGTTTTATTTTTTACCCAAAAACCTGTACGCAGTTTGTTTTCTATTGGTCTAAGCTTGATAATGGCTTTTGATTTAATCTTGCGCAAGAATTATTTTAGATTTTACAGCAAAAATACTTTTTGGGTGTTTTTGAGCATTTTTTGTGGAATGGAAAAGTTTGTTGGTGATTATCACCCCATAGTTTTATTTTTTACGCAAAAAACTGTACGCAGTTTGTTTTTTATTGGTCTAAGCTTGATTTTGGCTTTTGATGTAATCTTGCACAAGAATTATTTTAGATTTTACAGCAAAAATACTTTTTGGGTGTTTTTGAGCATTTTTTGCGGAATGGAAAAGTTTGTTCGTGATTATCACCCCATAGTTTTATTTTTTACCCAAAAAACTGTACGCAGTTTGTTTTCTATTGGCCTAAGCTTGATTTTGGCTTTTGATTTAATCTTGCACAAGAACTATTTTAGATTTTACAGCAAAAATACTTTTTGGGTGTTTTTGAGCATTTTTTGCGGAATGGAAAAGTTTGTTGGTGATTATCACCCCATACTTTTATTTTTTACCCAAAAAACTGTACGCAGTTTCTTTTATATTGGTCTAAGCTTGATTTTGGCTTTTGATTTAATCTTGCACAAGAATTATTTTAGATTTTACAGCAAAAATACTTTTTGGGTGTTTTTGACCATTTTTTGCGGAATGGAAAAGTTTGTTGGTGATTATCACCCCATAGTTTTATTTTTTACCCAAAAAACTGTACGCAGTTTGTTTTTTATTGGTCTAAGCCTGATTTTGGCTTTTGACTTAATCTTTCACAAGAATTAATTTAGATTTTACAGCAAAAATACTTTTTGGGTGTTTTTGAGCATTTTTTGCGGAATGGAAAAGTTTGTTGGTGATTATCACCCCATAGTTTTATTTTTTTACCCAAAAAACTGTACGCAGTTTGTTTTCTATTGGCCTAAGCTTGATTTTGGCTTTTGATTTAATCTTGCACAAGAATTATTTTAGATTTTACAGCAAAAATACTTTTTGGGTGTTTTTGAGCATTTTTTGCGGAATGGAAAAGTTTGTTGGTGATTATCACCCCATACTTTTATTTTTTACCCAAAAAACTGTACGCAGTTTCTTTTATATTGGTCTAAGCTTGATTTTGGCTTTTGATTTAATCTTGCACAAGAATTATTTTAGATTTTACAGCAAAAATACTTTTTGGGTGTTTTTGACCATTTTTTGCGGAATGGAAAAGTTTGTTGGTGATTATCACCCCATAGTTTTATTTTTTACCCAAAAAACTGTACACAGTTTGTTTTCTATTGGTCTAAGCTTGATTTTGGCTTTTGATTTAATCTTGCACAAGAATTATTTTAGATTTTACAGCAAAAATACTTTTTGGGTGTTTTTTAGCATTTTTTGTGGAATGGAAAAGTTTGTTGGTGATTATCACCCCATAGTTTTATTTTTTACCCAAAAAACTGTACGCAGTTTGTTTTCTATTGGTCTAAGCTTGATTTTGGCTTTTGATTTAATCTTGCACAACAATTATTTTAGATATTACAGCAAAAGTACTTTTTGGGTGTTTTTGAGCATTTTTTGCGGAATGGAAAAGTTTGTTGGTGATTATCACCCCATAGTTTTATTTTTTACCAAAAAAGCTGTACGCAGTTTGTTTTCTATTAGACTAAGCTTGATTTTGGTTTTTGTTTTAATCTTGCACAAGAATTATTTTAGATTTTACAGTAAAAATACTTTTTGGGTGTTTTTGAGCATTTTTTGCGGAATGTAAAAGTTTGTTGGTGATTATCACCCCATAGTTTTATTTTTTGCCCAAAAAACTGTACGCAGTTTGTTTTCTATTGGTCTAAGCTTGATTTTGGCTTTTGATTTAATCTTGCACAAGAATTATTTTAGATTTTACAGCAAAACTACTTTTTGGGTGTTTTTGAGCATTTTTTGCGGAATGGAAAAGTTTGTTGGTGATTATCACCCCATAGTTTTATTTTTTACCCAAAAAACTGTACGCAGTTTGTTTTCTATTGGTCTAAGATTGATTTTGGTTTTTGATGTAATCTTGCACAAGAATTATTTTAGATTTTACAGCAAAAATACTTTTTGGGTGTTTTTGAGCATTTTTTGCGGAATGGAAAAGTTTGTTGGTGATTATCACCCCATAGTTTTATTTTTACCCAAAAAACTGTACGCAGTTTGTTTTCTATTAGACTAAGCTTGATTTTGGCTTTTGTTTTAATCTTGCACAAGAATTATTTTAGATTTTACAGTAAAAATACTTTTTGGGTGTTTTTGAGCATTTTTTGCGGAATGTAAAAGTTTGTTGGTAATTATCACCCCATAGTTTTATTTTTTACCCAAAAAACTGTACGCAGTTTGTTTTCTATTGGCCTAAGCCTGATTTTGGCTTTTGACTTAATCTTTCACAAGAATTAATTTAGATTTTACAGCAAAAATACTTTTTGGGTGTTTTTGAGCATTTTTTGCGGAATGGAAAAGTTTGTTGGTGATTATCACCCCATAGTTTTATTTTTTACCCTAAACACACTGAAGTAAAATATCTCGGTGCTCATCTTGATCGTCGTCTAACATGGAAGTCACACATAAATGCAAAGGTGACCCAAATGAAATTAAAAGCACCTCAAATGAATTGGCTTATTGGAAGGAACTCTACTCTAAACCTACATTGTAAACTTCTTCTATACAACTCCATTCTAAAACCAATATGGTCCTACGGAATCCAGTTATGGGGCACTGCCTCGGCATCAAATGTAGAAAAAATTCAAAGGCAACAAAATAAAATACTCCGTATAATTACAGCAGCCCCATGGTATGTCAGAAACAAGCGAATTCATAAAGACCTAGATGTGCCGCTGGTTAAGACATTGTTTTCTAAGCACGTGACAAGCTAAATAAAAAAACTTGAGTTGCACCCAAATCCCCTATCCTGAAACATCATTAACTTTAGAGGCCACACTCGGCTGAGAAGGAGGGACACTCTTGCTCTCAGCGGAACACGAGAGACGTAAACAACCAAACAACCAACTGCTGAAACAAATATTTTTGTCTGGCACTGGCTGGACTTAAAAATTAAAATTTTAGAGTTAAGATTTGATTACTTATTGTTAGTTCAATTTTATTGAAGATACAATAAATAAATACATATAACCGAAAAAAAAATTTTTATTATAATTATATATGATTATATATAACTATACAAAAATCATAAAAAACATTATATGTATATAATTATATGTAATTATATATAATTATATAAAATTATATATTATTATACAAAATCATTATACATAATTATATATGAATCATATATAATTCTTTATAATGATATATGAATCATATATAATTATATATGAATCATATATAATTCTATATAATTATATATAATTTTTTTTACCCGGGTAATATTGATTATAAATCAGCAGAACTTCAAAAAAGCCAAGAACAGAAGAAAAAATAATTTGTATAGCGAAAAATTACGAAAAATTGCAAACAAGCAATAACAATGCTTAAAAATTGCTACAAGTGTAAGGAATGCTAAAAACTTGAAAAATATCGCAAAAATGGCGAAAATTCGCAAAAAATTGCTAACATTAAAATCAAATATTCGTTTATGTTCTGTATTTCATGTGGAATGAAAATTTGTAAAGCATTGTTGTTATAAAGTTTAGTTTTAGTTTACAACAACAATGCTTTGATAGTTCCGCACATTTTAATTCCACATGAAATACAGAACATGACCGATTGATTAAAAATCAGTAAACTGTAAAAAACGCAGGAACAAAACGAAAAACGCGTCCGCACAAAAATTCCTCTATATAACTCCCTCACCTAAATATTTCATAAATGATTGTTGTATATAAATACATAAATTTTTAAATTGAAAAAATTTTTCTTTTATTTTTGAGAAATAGTTTCTATTCAAGAAATAACAGTTTGATTGAATTCATCTTTTAAATTTTTTCTTAAATAAAATACTGAGAAAAACTATTTGATTTTTTTATTTGAATAATATTGAAATGAATTTTATTCAAATTTTGGATACTTAAATACATTAAAATCTCCTTTGTTTTAAAAATATGTACAAAATTTCAATTAGATGGTAAATTGATTTTATATTTCAAAAACTTGTTTAAGTAATGGATAAATTTATAAAAATTTCAATCGTTTTAATATGAATAAACTATGTCGAATTTTCACATAATAAATAATTATTTGAATTGTTATTATTTCTAACTGAAAATAAGAACTGAAGTGTAGTATGCAGTTCTGCCTGCATTTCAGGCTGCCATAAGAAGAATGTATAGAAAAACAAACTGAAATATAGGTTCTAATAATTTTCAGGCAACTTTCCGTTTGGTAGTACGCAGCTGAAATGAAAAATCCACACAAATTTTGTCTATTACAGCGATGTGATATCAATTAGTGGAGATTTTTTTCCGTCAACTGAAACACAAATTAATATTCAGACAATTGTTTGCTCACGGAATTTTCGACATTTTGTTTTCGTGTGGTGTTGTGAATAATTTTTTATGTTTTGCACGTTATAATTAATAAATTTAAGTGAATTTGCGTGAATGAAAACAAATTTATCCACACAACTATTTTTCCGTGCAGAAATAAATGCAAAATTTCGAACCTGAAATTCAGGCAGATCTGCATACTAGGCTTAAAACTGAAATAAAAATATTTTTATTTTTCATTCCATTCACTTACAGCTATGATATATATAGATATATATTTATATATAAAAGAAATATTATGCAAAGTTCGGTGAAAATTTTACCGAACATCAACCCAATATTAGCTTTTCACCAGCGTTGTCAACTTGATGTTTTTCGCACGGCTTTTAGTGCTTTTTCAACTTTTTGATGGGAAAAATTTCAAGTCAGTGCTCAGTGCTTTTTTAGTCTAATTTTTTGTGCTTTTTTTCTGTGACGGTGGCACTAAACCCAAAATTCAAAAATAAATTTATTTATCTAAAAATTTTATTCAAGTGTAAAATTCTTTGTTAATGTATTTATTTCCTGAAAATGAAAAAGAATTAAAAAAGTACATTCGTGCAATCAGCCGTGCTTTATCCTTTGTCTTTTAAAAGAGTCAAACCGCATATAGACGCGATTTTTTTTTTTACTTTAGACTACTTTCACAAAGCTTTCGACACAAAAACTAGAGCTTATATTTTTACCCTCTCTGATTTCAACGAAATTTGACATATTATATGTATATTATACTCTTCCGTGCGTATCACATGGCGTAAGAATTAGTCTGATACTTTTTATGGTTTCTATTTACAGCCGTCTACATTTGGGAATCTCTGCCATTTTTGAGAAAAGTGCGTTATATATATTCAAGATATAATAACTTTAAAGCGAAAGGTTTCAGTCTGGTCTTAATAAGTTTTGATAAAGAGGGCATAGCTTCCTGCTAAAAGTACCTCTCAAATGTCTTAAATATCCTGATAAAGGTATTTAATTTTTTTTATTTCTTTACAGAATATGGTTAACTGGTAGGTCTTTAACGCACAAAGTATACTTTTTGCAAATATGTACATACATATGTATGTACAAATGAAAAACATTTTGGATCCTTATATGACCTGAAAAGTTTTTGATTATTTTTTTACAGCACTAAAAACATATTATTACTGTGTAAGAAATCCAAATCGACATTTTAGGAAACAATACAGCTTGGCTTGCTTATGCTGACTTTAGACGACATGTTTTTTTACATATGGCTTGTTAGTGTGTGAGACATATGTAACTTCTCATGTTTGTCAAAATTGTCAATTTACAGACGGTTTATAATATTTGCTTTCACACGTACATGTGCAATTATATCTGACATAACCTCTGAGTGTTCACAACAGCTGAGTTTTTGCACAATTTTCGTAAATATATAAATCGCTCTTTGCTTTTTAATGTTTTTTCAGCCAAACCACACTTTTGATAATTTAATACAGCTGATGTCAGATGCCTTGTCAGATGAAAATAGAACACGCTCTAATTGAAAAATTTTCATCTGACTTTGCTTCTGTAAATGTCATCTGACAATGTTTCATATGTTTCACACGGCATGTATCACTTTTGCAGTGGGAAATTTGACAAGTCAGATGTAAAATACATGTCGTCTAAAGTCAGCATTATATTGTTATTGCTTACACATTTGTCATAGAAACTATCGGGTTATCATAAAGAAACAAATATAACTTTTAGGATACTTTATCAATTTAGAACACTAGCAGGAAGCTATGTAAAGAGGAGACTGAATCCTTTCGAATGACACCAAAACTATTAATATCTAAAGTTATTCAATCTTAAATATACCGAACTTTTCGCAAAAATGGCAGAGATCCCCAAGCTTAGACGGCTATCAAATGGGAATCGTACGTAAGAATAGACAGGGTAAAAATCCAGACCTTTTCGGAAAAGAAAAATTAAAACTTAGTGCTATTTTTCAAAAATTACGCGTTTTCCATTGTTTCAGTGCTTTTTGAAATCTAAAAGTTGACAAATCTGCTTTTCACCGAATTTCGACAACGAACACGAATGTTCGGTCGGACACTATTTTTATTATTGGTCTCAAGGCGAATCCATTACCAGGTGGTAGCATAACGGCAGATGACTATTTTTTGCTCTACTCGTATTTTAACCAAGAAATGTCAAAAAACGTTGTCGGTGTGTTCTTCTTACTTTGTGTGAGTGTTTTTTTACTTTGTGTGTGTTTTCTTGCTTTTCTTCTTTATGTTTTTGCTTTTATTCTTTGTGTTTTTTGACATTTCTTGGCGATTTACACAAACAAAAATTCACGTTGTTGTATTGTTGTAATTGTTGCCCTAGTGCTGCCACCTGGTATGAATTCACCTTGATTGGTCTATAGTTAATTAAAATTTTTTGCTCAAAATTTTTAAAAATCGACTACTCTGTACCTATTTCGTTTCGCGCCAAAACATATCTAAAAATGAGCGTAATTGAAGGGGTCGGCTCAAAATCTGTCCGATTTGGCATGGAATGCCCTAAATACATATTAAACAACATTTGCTCAAGCAAATTAAAACAAACCCATATTTTTATATTTCATTTCAGGTGGTTCAAATGAATAAATTACCCTTGATTTTAACTTTTGTGGGATCTGAAAACTGCAATACTGGGCACATTTTAGCATTGGAACATCAATTAGATGCTTACTTAGAAGATATGAGGCTTGCTGTTAGTGAAGCCACATAAATTAAACTTTTTATTTTCATTATCTTGTCTTATCTATTAATTTAAATAAAAAACCAAAAGCATCTTTTTATAAATAAATATCTGAAGAATTTTGACAAAACAACTTTCAAAATTTTCGGGAGTCTAAGGGGCAGGGCCTTAATTGCTTGCGTGCAGTAGGCAGCCATGTATACCAACCAAGGCCAAGGAAACACTGGCGTTTTTAAAACACACGTTTCTGCTTTTTTATATTAAATTGAAAAGTTTTAAAATTTAAAACTTTCGATTTAGTTCAAAAAAGCAGAAAAGTGCGTGTGGCCTGGCCCTAAAGGCTTTATTCATATAACTTAGCAAAGGTTTATGAAACGAATTTTGTGTGGAAATTTGTTTTATAACTATTTCATAAAGTTTTGATAATTTATTATGAATAAGGGGCTAAAAATACTACTAAAGTGTTGCATAAATAATGTGCTTAAAGAAAAATTAAAATTGGCAATTAGTGATAGTAAATTTGAACTTACATACATATCTATTATTTGGATACTTGTTGGCGTTAAAATAATTCTCGTATTCAATTTTAAATCGTAATTTATATAAATGAGATTTGCATTTACGTACAACCGAGCCACCTAAAAAGTAGTGAAATACATATCGAGCCTTTGCTGCAATAGAGTTCAAACTCAAAAACGTGAATTTTGAGTTAATAATGTAGAGTTAATCGTCGTATCGTTCGATATACACAATGTTAACCTTTAACTACAGGACTACAAGTACAGCAAAATATTAATATAAATACACCATCTAAAATTCCAGAACTCAAACCGGTTGCTAGTCCTTTGGAACCAGTCACGTGACTTGTCTTGTGCCAGTTGTATCTTGCCTCTAGGGATTTTACAAGAGTGTTCACATTATCGACACATCAAGTCGGTACAGATTAGGGATGTCAAACGGGACTGGTTTTTGTAAATCCCGGGATTCGGGATTTCAGAATTTTCCGGGATTTTTCTTTTTTAATAAAACACTCAATTTATAAAGTAAAATATCTTCATTATGTGTATTCTTAATAACAACTATACAAAATTAAGAAAGAAAAGTCAGTTTTTCGAAATTTCCTTTCCCTTTATTACTAAGTTATCCGTTGACCAAATGAGGGCACAAAAGTGCTCTGAGTCCACTATGACCAGGTATTCAGTAAATCAAAATTTTGTTACCTATTTATAACTTTTGTAGTTAGTCAAAGCATTCTAGCACAAGCTCGGATGATATTTTCCATGCAAGGAGAGATTACAGAGCTTTATGTGAGCCCTTAGGAATTTATTTAAAATAATGACGGCACATGTTGGAATTGTCCCAATTTCCGCCAGAAATACCGTAGGCCATTTGCACATCGAAACAGATATTTTAACATTGGGTCAAAAGATTCACGCAGCAATATCGGGTTTTCGATCTATCCGCAAACCACCGTATATTTCTGGAATACACAGGTGAACCAACATCCTCACACTTAGGATTGAGTGCCCTAAGCGGAAAGGTGGCATAATATTTTCACGAACCTCAGTTCATGGCTTATGCTGCCATTCGGCAGACCTTATATGTAGATCTCTTTAAGATATAGTACTCAGGATCGGTGAATGCTTATGCCAACACAATGAACAGAGTTTCCAAGACCCATCCTGTAAGCAGCCGCTGCTGCAGAAGATCTTATAACGATCTGAATAGGCGTCGGACTAATTAAGGGTTGAATGGCAAAAGCTAGACATATCCTCATTACACCGGTAGCAAGAAGATAAGCCAACATCTTGACCTTGCGTAGCTTAGTAGCTTCTACAACCAGCCGAGTTCTCGGCCACCACACAATCGCGACGTACGTGATAGTCGGTCTAATACTCAGGCATGTTCCGCATTACTTGCGGATAATTCCATATAATTTCATAAATCTACATGATAATTTTAGGGCTCATACTTCATCCAGGTGAATCCAGCACAACTCTAGAGACTTTTTGTATAACTAATTGTACATAGGTATTCCAAGCCAGCGTTCTGCCAAGAAACCCACATAAATACTTGACATCCATAGAATGAAGGATATTGTATCCATTTAATGATACTATACCAAAATCGAGTTTTTTCTCAAGGCTCAAGTGGAGCACAAGCATCATTCATGACGCCTGACAGAACATAGCCGAATTTTCCAGTTACCATAATCGGCGTATACAGTCAGTTCATGCCCACTTTCACTACGAACGTGGAGAAGTTCGTCTATCACCACCGACCAGGGGAGTGATGATGGAGAATACCTTTTGACAACTACAATACATTTAAATTCATAGTGTTACAATTGTTACTTTTCATTACGAGTTTTTAGTATAAGAATTTTACTTAAAAAGCGTAATTTAAAAATTTCGGGATTGCCGGATTTTTTTTGACAAGTCCCGGGACTATGGATTTGTCAATCCCGAACAATCACGGGATTTTCGGGATCGGGACTGGCATCCCTATTTCCAAGACAAAAACTTGTAAGCAGCCATTACTTCAGAGGTCTAATTAAGGTATTAATGGCCAAAGCTAAACATATCCTCATTACACCGCACTATGGTTTAGACGACCACTTTCTTTGGCCAAAACTATTTTAAGGCAAAGTTCTTTATCGATTCTTATGAAACTTTGTAGAAACATTCCGATCCTGTGACAGCACAAATACTTCTGATTATCCGAATCTTATGAAACTTGGCACACACATTAAGGTCCGCTATAAATGCAATACTATGCTTAGAAAAATGGGCAGTGCCACGCCCAATCAAAGTAAATATATTTTTTAACTACTTCTACTTAATCGAATGTTATGAAACTTGGCATGCACATTAAGCTCCGCAATAAGTGCAATATTATGATTAGAAAAATGGGCAGTGCCACGCCCATTCAAAGTAAATATTTTTTAAAACTACTTCTGCTTATCCGAATCTTATGAAACTTGGCATACACATTATGCTCCGCTATAAATGCAATATTGTGGCTAGAAAAGTAGGCATTGCCACGCCCATTCAAAGAAATTATTTATTTTGGTTTTTTTAATTTGTTTATTAAAGTTGTTAGAACTAGACGAATAATAATTTTTTCCACTTGTGGTCAATTCTTTTGCATAAAAAATAGACTTTATCTCCGATATATCTGTGAAATTCCTCAGAAATGTTTTCTGTACCGATTTTTCCAGAATATAACTAAGAAATGCATTGTTTTATATTGTGTCGTAACCATATATCCAAAACTTCTGAATTTTTAAACGATCACAATATTCCAGTTAATGATGGTCGTCGTCCTTCACTGGGAAGAGAAGGAAATTTACTTTGAAGCTTACGTACATAAAGCTAATAAGCGCATCGATTTTATGTATGTATGCACATTATTATATATTTTATTACTTTTTTCTTCCATAATAAATTATTTTAATTTTCTTTAACAAAAACAATTCAAATATATCGTCATATAAAATGCAAAAGGGCCAATCTACATTTTTTTTAATTTTCGGAAGAGGTAAAAAACTGAATAAAAAGCAAAAAATTGTGATTATAAAAATTGTTTTTCAACATATCATTAATTCAGACTTAATTAACGATACTACTCAGATAAAACTGTTTTTATAATCACAATAGTTGCTTTTTATTAAGTTTTTTATCTCTCCTGAAAATTTTTTAAAAATGTAGATTGGCCATTTTGCATTTTATATGACGATATGTATTTGGTATTAATTTAGTTACGATTTGTCGCTAAATATTGAACAAATGATATAAACCAAAGTATATTTATTAAGTAAATGCATTTCCGGAAGAAAATCATTGTTCTCCCCTGATTGTTCCTTTTTGTATGTTTAAAATACAACGTACTAGATTGTAATAACAAGAGTAGGTATAACACAATCTTGATTTACGACGTGGCTATTAGAATCTTCTCTTGATCGGTTTTTTTCTATATATTACTTGAAAACTTTTTATTTCGATGTTTTAACTATTATTTCAAACATGTTTGAAAATGTTTGGCGATTATTTTTAAAAAGGTTTTATTTCCTCGAATATCGCAAAAAAATCGCAAAAAACGAAAACTGGAGTAAAATTGCAATGCTCCAATTCAACAACTTCTGGCAGCCTTATTGTGGAAATAGGTGGCAAACTTTTTAAAAGCTTATGAACATTAAAAAAAACAGCGAGTTTATAGGTTATGGGAATTAAACCTTTTTTGGATTCTATTTTTCGCTTAAGTTAATCTGAACACCATCTTTAGTAGGCAGTACCTTATAGCGATGGGCAAAAATATCGATATATCGATATTTTCTTAAAAATATATCGATATATATCGTCGATATTTTTAATTTCGATATATCAATATTTTTTTTCCAAATATATCGACAGTATCAAATTCGATATTTTTAGCTTTGGTTTTGTTTTTCGTGCAATTTTTAAAAGCATTTCGGCACAGTCTTCATCAAATAGAATATTACTAACAAAATCTTTTGTTTTATTTATAATATTTTGTCTATTCGAAAAATTATCATTCTTTGAGTGTAATTTTGTTGATGTATGTTCCATGACATATTGGTGGAACAGTAAGGATCTTGGAAATTAACTCTTTCCAGCTTAATTATTTATAAGAAAGGTACTTTTTTAAAAATATATCGATATATTTTTTCCACTTGCCCATCCCTAGTACCTTAGCTGAGTGGTTGGTGCGTAAGGTTACAAATCCGAAGGAGGTTGGTTCGATTCTCAGTTAAAATTAATTTTTTTATTTTACTTTCTCGAAAATGAGTCGTGATTGACTCAGAAATTATCACAAATACTGTTTAAAAATTACTAAAAAAATTAGTCAAAACTGATTTAAAAGCGGATAATAAAAGACTCTTCAAGAAGAGTCGTTCGTAGGGTACCATTTACTACCGACAAAAGTATATTTTATGATCAGAAAATGGGAGCTTAACTGATAATTTTAATCGAGCTGAGGAGTCAATAAAGACTCGAATATGATCAATAATTTCATAAATTGCTAGCTAGGTAGTTTTGGGCTCGACCCAGGGCTGTTATGCTTTTTTCCGAAAAATCGTCAAAAAACAAGAAACAAAACCGTCAAAATCGTCATGGCTTTTGAAGGAATTCGTCAAAAATTCGTCACGTAAATAAAATTAATCAAATCAATTTCTATGTATAAAAAAACAAGTATATACATTGAGTGGGCCAAAAAAATCTACTTTATTTTCAAAATTTGAGCCCTTAATATTAATATTTCATCGCAATTTTTCATTTTTGTCTATGCAGGTTTTTGGCTTTTAACTCTCAAACCATCGATCAAAACGGAATTGACCTGAACACATCTTGAAGGAAATTAAATGCTCTACGAAAAAGGTGCATGTGAAATTTTTTGTCAGATGAAACGGTTTCTTATGACCATGTCCCCTACCTTGGTATAATTTTACAATCTGATTTCAAAACTTTTTAATTTTGTAATTCATGTAAAAATTAGTTTCCGAAAAAAGCCAAGCCAATAAATATTCTTAAAGGAAGAGTAACATTTTTGGCTAACAGAATTTAATTTCCTTTAAGAATATTTAATTTCCTTTAAGAATAAATATATTTGGAGCTTATTATTTGATTGACTTCTTCAAAATCAACAAATCGTAGTTCCAACATTTTCTGAAAAATTATATACATACATTGTTATAAATCGTCACTATGTAAGGAGTTTTACGGGAAAAATCGTCTATCGTCATTTTGGTGAATTTGCATAAAAAAATCGTCAAAATTACGTAAAATCGTCACATCTAGAAAAATTTTAAAGCTCTCATAAAATGGTTCCTATACTGTTTTGATATGCTACAAATGTGATTGCAGTCACTTTTATGCTATTGCTACTGCTATTACATTTTCAACAGCAGCAATAAACAACAGCACAAATAGAAAAATATATATTTTTTTGTGGCAGCAAATGTTTTTAGTTTTTTACCTTTGCTTTTGCTTTGCTGTATTTATTATTAAATAAAAGTTTAAAAATTAATAGTGTAGTATAGCACATTTCCTATACTTTTGCTACTTCGTAGATGGGGTTTCGAACACTGCTTTTAACCAATATTTTTAATTTCTGTATGTCTGAAAGAAGGAAAAATACAATTACAAAAAAAATTTTAATTTAAAATTAACACAAAATGTGAACTACTTTTATTAAAACTTTACAAGTATGCCTCAGGAATGATTACAAAGATATTAGTTAATACATACACACATAACGTTAAATGAAAATAAAAACCATGTGACAAAAATTTTAAAATCGGAATCTTTATTAATTACTAGCTGATAGCCTGCGAGGTGCCACACCCCTTACAATATTCAAGAAAAATTTTGCCTATAACCTTCGCGTAGATGTAGAGAATATATTTAAAATTTTTTATCGCGATCGAATTAGCGGTTTGACCGCGCATAAAATACGAATATAACAAACAAGACGAGTTTTTTAGGCTTTATCCCACCTCAGAAAAATTGTCTAGCTACGCCAGTGTTAAACAGGTGTATAAATCTAACAGCATGGCTCAAAAATACAAGCTAATTGCTTAGTGACGTAACATGACAAAATGGTGACTTTCTGTGGAAATTCCCATATCGATCCTTTGCTGCAGGAGATTCATAACTCAAAAAAAACTTGGATTACAAAAAACGAGTTTATGTTTTGAATTTTCTAACAAGTTAATGGTAAAATAGTATATAATTTTCTTCTCAAGATTTGAGTACACAAGATATTTGTATGAAATTTGTACAAAATATAAATAACGATGTGGTAATTGAGTAATTCTGTATTACAGTATTTTTCGTTTATAGCAGAGCCAGGCAAACAGAAAACTAAATAAATGAGAAACAATTTTTTGTTTAAGTGTGTTGGTGTTTAATTGCATTGTTGATAGGTACAAATGACTGTTGTGCTCTTGTTGTTGTTTATTTTGATTGTTTGTGTTATGTACATGTAAATTGTCGGCTATGTACATGTAAAATTTAAAAATAGACGAAAAATAGTCGGCAAACGTCGTGGCTCACGGCTACACATCGCCTGCTCCTGGTTTATAGTCACATTATCGATATAGTCCATGTTATCTGTATTTATTGCTTTCATGACCAAATTTCATAGAAAATATTCACGTTATAGTCCAATTAGCGATATATGTATATTCACATTTGGCATAATATGCAAATTTGGCATATATTATATGCCATCTATCTTCGGTTCACAAAGACAGAAATTCATACATACAATTTGCGTTAGTCACAATCGAAAAATATACTAAATTGCTTAGGTATTAAAGCCACAAACCATTTAAAAAATTACTATGAAAGCATTGAATCATTTAGTATTCCTGTCACCAACTCTCCACTAGAAGAAAATATTAATTTTAGTCTTTAGTACCAGGGATTAAATACCTTGATATTAACTTTTGTATGCGAATTTGGTTATATGCCCCCGAATGGCATATATGATAAAAAATAAATTCAAAAAATCAAAAAAATCCGACTGTGTAAAAAAACTAAAGAGGAAAAAACAAGTCCAGTTGTCTATAATTCTGTTAAATAATGTTGAATAACTACAGAATTGAAATAGTAAATTATAATGCGCCATTTAAAGTCTGGAGGCCTTCAAAATCTAATCTTTAAATCTTCTCAATAATGCCTCCCGACTGCGAATGGCGCCATGTTCCGCAATATAATTTACTATTTCAATTCTGTAGTTATTCAACATTATTTAACAGAATTATAGACAACTGGACTTGTTTTTTCCTCCTTAGTTTTTTACAGTCGGGTTATTGATTTTTTAAATTTATTTTTTATTTTTATTTCTTTTTAGTTTTTTTAAAGTTAATTTTGTACACATTTTGTTTTTTTATATTTTTTTTCTTCTTAGTTTTAACTTCATTTTATACACGTTTTTGTTTTTTGGTTTCTTCTTATTTTTTTATTTTAATACATATTTTTATGTTTATATATATTTTTAATTTGATTTTGTAGACGTTTAGGTTTTAGATATTTTGTTTAAATTGCACTTTTTTTAGTGTTTTAAGTTCGAAATAGTTTTTATTGTTAAGTATTTTTTTTTAATTTATTTTTTATTTCCTCTTGTTTTTTTACACAGTTGGGTTTTTTGATTTTTTAATTTGTTTTTTATTTAAAATTATGTCTTATTTAATTTTTTTTATTTAGTTTTATTTGTTGTCTTTTTGGTTTTCGTATACGGTTTTTGTTTAATGTTCTCTTTTTTTTATTTACCTACGAAATTGGGTTCTTTTTTGTTGCGACCAACTTTAAACCGTTAAAGATCCTAACGGGTCATTCGAAATTAAAAATCATAAGAGAATCCTAAAGATGATTTTCAAATACCTGTCCCATTTTGATACAGTTTGCCGACTCTTTATTTTTTTCGTATAAACAAAATGGCGTCTGTCGGCCGCCATATTGAATTTTGACGAATCGACTGACGTAAGAAACATCAAAATCGGCCTGCGCGTTCGGTTTATATAGTGCCGCAAAGGAAGCCACATACATACATACATACATACATACATACATACATACATACATACATACATACATACATACATACATACATACATACATACATACATACATACATACATACATACATACATACATACATACATACATAGATACATACATACATACATACATACATACATACATACATACATACATACATACATACATACATACATACATACATACATACATACATACATACATACATACATACATACATACATACATACATACATACATACATACATACATACATACATACATACATACATACATACATACATACATACATACATACATACATACATACATACATACATACATACATACATACATACATACATACATACATACATACATACATACATACATACATACATACATACATACATACATACATACATACATACATACATACATACATACATACATACATACATACATACATACATACATACATACATACATACATACATACATACATACATACATACATACATACATACATACATACATACATACATACATACATACATACATACATACATACATACATGCATACATACATACATACATACATACATACATACATACATACATACATACATACATACATACATACATACATACATACATACATACATACATACATACATACATACATACATACATACATACATACATACATACATACATACATACATACATACATACATACATACATACATACATACATACATACATACATACATACATACATACATACATACATACATACATACATACATACATACATACATACATACATAGACTGATAAACACAATACCCTTCTTTGCGTCGCGCAGCCGGGTGAAAATTGGGCTTATAGTTACATTTGCGATATAGTCCATAATTTGCGTGCAACTAAAGGTTCTGACTATAAGCGAAAAGTACTTCATAAACTAAAAAAAAGGTTTTTTGTGAGTTACGGACTATCTTGCAGCAAAGGCTCGATATGTAGTTAGCTTGAATTCAAAAAACTAAACCAAATTTTTAAATTTTACTAGAGAAGGAAAAACTAAATTTTTTGTCAGTGGAATGGTTTAGCATTTCAGCTAACGCTGACGTATATGTAGACAAAAATAAATGAAGTACATAAAAATGCAAAAAGTGTATAAAATATAAACAAAATACAGAATGTGATTGCAGAAATGTTGAATATAAAAGTTTATCAAATAAACTTTAAGACTTCTTAATTCTTGTTGCACGGCTGATAGCTGAAATCCATTCCTTTTACAATTCATCCTTAAAGCGTTCCTCTGCCGCCGAGAAAGCTTCTTCGTCACATGCAGCTGGTGTTTCGAAATCGAAATAGTATTCACAGCGATTTGGTTCACTAACACCTGTTATTTTAGATTCTAAAGCACATTTTAATTGTACGACAACTGATCGTTGTGGTCCATTCCAGCAGGAAGACCCGTGGGCATACTTTTGTTTAACATATTTATTTTCTCCATCAGGTAACCATTGATCCCAACGACCCAATGTTATTTCAGAACCACCACTTCGTGGCTGTTGAGAAGCTCTTTCGAATGGACACAATTTATAAACGTATTCGCGTTCTTCAAAGTTATAGCATTCACCTTCAAGAGTGGCATATTCATTGTTTGGACCATAGTCTTTGGCATTATGATCATCGATTTCTTTAACCTCATGTTCAATTTCACGTATAACACGTTCGACTTCTGAAAAAGCATTACGAGCTTCGTTGGCCATGTTAATGAAGCGCTGTGTCTCGGGATCGTATTCAACTTCATGGGGTTTTTCAGCTTCTACAGATCCGGTGCCAACATCTTCATCTTCATACATTTCTTCTTCCTCATCTTCGTCGCCTTCAAATTGTTGATCATTGGGTTGTTGGTCGGCTTCTAGAAAAAAAAAATGAAACTTATTAAAACTAGTTCGCTTTCCGTTGAATTAAGAAATATTGTTAACAAAAACAAATAATAGCCAGGTGTATTCGGTTATGCCAAATCTTTTTGTATGTACAATAGGGCTGTAACCAAATTTTGGCCCTAGCACCACGTGATGGCGAATGTTGTGTTATTTAAGAAAAAAATTTCAGGTCATTTTGGAATAAAAACCTCACCCCCAACAACGATTTGTTTAATCTCGCAAAAAAGTACGAACTAGTTTATTAATAAAATAAAATAGTAAAGTGGGATAAGGACAAACGCTAAAATGTCAAAAATTGCATAATTGCGGTATGGCTTTAAATTCTATAAAAGGATAAATAAATAAAAAATAATACAAAAACTGATTTCCAAACGCGTTTTGTGGATGAACTTTTTCGACAACCGCGCAAATTAATACCATTTTTTCTTTCTTTGTTCATATCTGAAATTTATAATTTTGTTACTACTTACTTAAAAATATTTAAAAAAACATACGTTAATATTCTATTTCTCTTTTTTCGGCAATGAATTCAAATGATCATCTGTTGGCGAATCTTGGCCCTGCAGTGAACGACAATAGCGTTCTCAGACGAAACTTTGTTAATAGTTATGGTTTAAAACTTGCTCATATTAACATTCAAAGCTTGAAACCTTCCTCAAGAAATACCAAATTTGATGAGTTCAAACACATCAATGATTCAAATACCGATATATTAGCTGTATCGGAGACTTGGTCAAAGCCCTACGTTTGTGACGGTTCAGTGAGTATCCCTAACTATTTCATAATTAGAAACGATCGTAGTGGTATGAGAGGTGGTGGTGTGGCATTATATATTCATTATAATATATCTGTTAAGGTTGTTTTCAAAAAGTCGGATCCACTTAGTTTCCAATGTCTTTTCATTGAAACTCTTAGCATAGCTCCTCACGGCAATATACATGGTCTTAGTGAAATTCTTGGTGATTTGTGCTGTCAATACGAACATGTCTTTATATAATACGTGTTATGTCGAGAAAGTAATATGTCATATATACACAATAGTCTACCCACGCATTTTGATTCTAACTATTGTACCTCATTTTTATTGGATTACTGTCGGGCAAATTTATAGTACCTTCTCTTTCTCATCATGCCTTTATATATGTTTGTGCCAGTATACCTGTTCCGCTTAGGGAACAAAGATTAGGCGGCAGAAGAAATAAACGAACCCCAAGTATATAGGCAAATAAAATGTATATTTATTAATATAATTCAGTATGTTGGTGTTTATTTCACTAAAATTAAATATGTTAATTATAATACATTTATAATAATAGTACAAAATTTAGTTACATTCTGTGTTTCTATCCAATTCAAAGGCAAAAATCAATGGTAATTCACAAATTTAAAATTCACTGTGTCTTCGACACGAACAATCAAGACTTTACCAAAGCAATGAGAATAATTGTTAAATTCAAATATGACATAGTAGCATAAACAAGTATTAAGATAAGATATGATCAAAACAGGAATGAAAATCAGTGTTGTTAACTGGCAGTTAGTTTGCGTCCGCAACATCCCGGCCCCCGTGAATGTCCCGCGGGCCTTCACCACAAACGTCTAACACAGCGAGCTTAGATACAGGTCGACGCAAAGTTCCGCTGGCAGTGCATACCACTATACGAGTCGTTCCATCCTTATTTGTTAGTTTTCTATTGACGGTACAGCTTCCATTGGCTTCTGGGTTGATTTTCATCACAAATAATGACTAGATCGTTCACTTCTATAGCTTTCTGAGGAGCAAACCACTTAGTACGTCTTGTTAACGTAGGCAGATACTCTCGTATCCATCGCCGCCAGAATCGATTCCGCAATTGCTGACCTATTCTGTATTGTTTGCGAGAACATATTGGGCTATCATCAAATGGCGTTTGAGTCGAATTAGATGTCCCCAATAAAAAATGATTTGGAGTTAGTGGTTCAGGACTTTCAGGAGTAACAGGAAGATGTGTAAGTGGTCGGCTGTTCACTATGTTCTCAGCTTCGATAAGAAGACTTCTTAAAGTTTCGACTTGTGGGGCGATTTCTTTTAGAGTGACGGCTAAAACTCTTTTTGTTGATTGTATGAGTCTTTCCCAGCAACCTCCACTGCTAGGGTTGGCGGGACTATTAAATTCCCATATTATATTACTTGAGGCATATTCACATCGAATGTAGTTGTGATCAAATAAATCGCTTACTCGCCTTAAATCCCTATCTGTGCCCACAAAATTTGTACCCATATCTGAACGAATTTTAACAGGGACTCCTCTTCGGTTAACAAAATTGCGGATGGCGATGATACAAGCATCTGTGGATAGGTCAGCTGCTAGTTCAATATGAACTGATTGGATGGTGAGGCAAGTGAAGAGTGCCGCCCAGCGCTTCTCCCTTCGGCGTCCAATTGTAACGTACATTGGACCAAAATAGTCCAGTCCCCTAAATGTGAAAGGCCTAACATATGGCTGTAGACGGTCTATAGGCAGTTATTCCATAATAGGAGGCTTAGATTCGGCTCTACTGTTTTTACAATGCTGGCGTAATGACTTGATACGTTTTACTGCTGTCCGTAAATGGGGAATCCAGAACTTCCTTCGCACTTCATTAAATATTAGATCATCATTCTGATGAAACAATTTACTGTGATACCAAATTATTATCACTGACGATATGACGATTCGGCAAAATTATTGGGTGTCTTGTTGATTCCGGTAAGGCTGTCGCATAATCTATTCGGCCATAGACGCACATAAGACCATCGGCGTTAAATTGCGGCGTAAGTGATAAAATTGAACTACGTCTGGATACGGCACCACTTGAATTGAGATCGTTTATTTCACTAGCGTACATTTGACGTTGAACAGTTTGACATATTTTTGCTTCGGCATTGTGAAGCTCTCCCGCTAATAACTCAATAAATGGATATCGCTCTATTCTCTTACAACACAAACCACCAAATCGTATCACCCATGCCATAACTCTACATAGTCTTAAATAACTTTAAAATCGGCTGAAATCGATTAAACATGCTTCAATGGTTACCATACAGTGTTTTCGTTTCTCCTCTACTGAAACTGTGTTTAAACTTATTGGCTGTGGCCAGATCTGCTCGTTATCAAGTAAAAACGATGGACCCCTTATCCACTCATTTTCAGGGCTGTAATTTATCGGAAAATTTGTTCGTGTCGCGGCATCGACTGGATTTAAACCTGTTGGTACCCACCTCCACTCGCTCTCATTTGTTGAATCGAGAATCTCACTAACCCTATGCATCACAAATGGTTTGTACTGGCGATGGTCGGATCTTATCCAGCTTATTACGGTTTTCGAATCAGTCCAAAGAATTGTTTTTGTCGGGCGAATTCCGTTACATTCAATGATTGTATTTTTCAAACGAATTCCCATCACTGCTGCTTGTATGTAGTTCCAGCCGTGATTGTGTGTGTTGGGGCTGGGTTTGCGGCTATGGCGTGTTGTCCTAGAATGGGGAAAACTTTTATATGTTCTCTTATTCTGTGACAATCTGCCGTGGCAGCGGGTTCGACTTCGACAGACACAAGGAGTTGGTAGTCTCCCATCGGGCGCGTCCCCAGGTGGCGGATAGGGGGAGGCATGCCAACGGCCCTCTTAATGCGCTACACAAGCGGTTACCTGTGCCGCTGGCATGGCTCGGGTCAGGCCTAGGGCTGGGTGGTCTCAATAAACCAGGGGAACACGCAGATCTCAGCCTGGCCAAGGCCCTATACTCATGAATCAATCTCACACATGGTATTTCCCCGGAAAGGCGCGCAACTCTACTAGGTTGCCGTCTGGTCCGGATGAAACCATATGAGAGGGGTCATTCCTAAAGCGAATCCCGATCGCGATCGACATTATACCATGAATGAGCTCTCGGTAGGGAATAGCCCTTTGGCATCATGGGAGCCATATGATACACCTTTAGGTGGTCATAGGGCTCACCTGATGCCCTATTGTCTGTACACTGTTTGGCATGAACAAATTCATTTGTTCTTTTTTTCATTCCTCTTTGCTCTTTTCGCTTTTTTTTTACAGGTTAAAAGTTACAGAATCCCGCTACTGATCACCGCTATTTGGTATTTTCCATCAGCATAGCCAACAGAGTTACAAGATCTTATTTAAACAGACGAAGAACGAACTGGGAGGAACACAACAACATTCTTACCAGTCTAATTGCACGCCCTCCAACCATAGAGGTAGTAGCAGACATTGATAAAGCAGTAGACAAATTAACCAATGCGTTTAAGGAGGCCACAAGCCTATCATGTAGACCATCCATTCAACGCCCTAACCGCAGACCACCATGGTGGTCTGATAATATTGCAGAATCTCGTAAGAACTGCCGAAGGCTGTTCAATGAGGCTAAGAGAACAGTTAACTGGACACTATAAGTCCTCCGTGAACAAATTGAAGAACCTTGTCAGGAACGCTAAACGCAAGTCTTGGAAGGAGTTCTGCAGCAATGTAGAATCCTTCTCCGAGACTAGCAGACTGCGTAAAATCCTAGCTAAACAGCCATCCATACCTGGATTTATCCGGAAATCGGACGGCAATTGGACCAACAGCTCCTTGGAGACTCTAGAGGTCCTGGTTGACACCCACTTTCCAGGCTGTCTACCCTACACCGAAGCGCGAAACGCGGCTTTTCCTACTAGCCAGTCCCCTGTATCCATAGAAACTACTGTGGACAAGTTACACTGGGCTATTAAAAGTTTCCATCCGTACAAATCACCTGGTCCGGATGGCATAATCCCTGCAGATCTGCAACACAACTTAGATCTTGCTACCCCCTGGCTAATTAGCATATACAGGGCCTGCCTTTCATGGTCATATATTCCAAACCAATGGACAAATTGCGATGTTATCTTCATCCCGAAAGGGGGTAAAGCATCGCACTCTAAGGCGAAGGACTTTAGACCCATCAGCCTAACCTCCTTCCTTTTAAAGACACTGGAGCGGCTGATCGACGTTCATATTAGAACAACTGTCGACAGCACTCTCCTCTCAGCACGCCTATACCAAGGGGAAATCAGTTGAGACGGCCTTGCACTCGCTCGTAGGATACATAAAAAAGTCACTCGAGCATAAAAACTTCACACTGGTAGCCTTCATGGATATTGAAGGCGCCTTCAACAATATTAATTCGGCGGCAATCATCCAAGCTCTCATGGAGCTAGGGATTGACCGATCCATATATCAACTTATAAAGAATATGCTTCAAAGCAGAACGATCACATCCACATCACCAGGCACGCACGTAAAGGTACGCCGCAAGGTGGAGTACTATCACCCCTCCTGTGGAATGTGACGGCAAACGCTTTGCTTAAGAAATTGAAATCCATGTATATCAAAGCCGTTGCATACGCAGACGATGTTGCGGTGGCGATATCTGGCTTCCATCTAGACACGTTAACACAAAGGCTGGAGACGGCACTTAAAGAGGTCAGTGACTGGTGTTCACAGAATGGCCTAAGTGTCAATCCAATCAAAACGGAATTAGTTCTCTTCTCAAGAAGGTACAAAATTCCAGCTTTCACGCTACCAAAATTAAATGGCATCACACTAGCCCTTTCGGACAACGCCAAATACCTAGGTGTAGTCCTTGACAGCAAGTTAACATGGAGTGACAATCTTCATGCAAGAGCAGCTAAACCCTTAACGGCAATTTATGTTTGCAGAAACGCCATTGGCCCCTCCTGGGGCACATATCCCAAAGGGGTCAATTGGATATTAGAGACAGTGATCAAGCCTATAATTTTTTACGGCATATCCGTCTGGTGGAAAGCACTGGACTTGGCGAGCAATCGATCTCGCATAGAGAGGGTTCTTCGCATAATGGCAATCATGATAACTGGTGCCCTAAGATCCACACCAACAAAGGCTCTCTTCGCTGCGTTGTGCTGGCTACCAGTGGATCTGCTGGCCAGAAAGCAAGCACTACATACAGCAATCAGGCTTAACGCAATCGGCGCATGGAACCATCTACCGTGGGGTCATGCTAGCATTCTAGAGACTACTGACACCATTCCGGATCTCATTGACTACTGCACTCCGAAGCCCTGCTTCAGGAAAAAATTCCGATACTCCTTGACGGGGGACTTTTCCCCAACACCACACGGGACCATACACATTTACACCGATGGCTCCAAATGGGGAACGAGAGTTGGCGGGGGTGTCTATATCGAGGAGTTCGGGATCAAAATGTCTTTCAGACTCCCGGACGAATGTAGCATCCTACAAGCAGAAATGTCTGCCATCAAACGAGCAATATACTGGCTAAGGTTTTACCGGATATCAAATGCCGATGTTCAGGTCATAACCGACAGTCAACCGGCGATTAAAGCACTCACTGGTGTGTACACCACATCCAGCCTAGTCTTGGAATGCCGCACAGCACTTAACACGATGGCGAGCAATCTAGGCATCACCCTCAAATGGGTACGCGGGCACGAGTCCGTTTCAGGCAACATCATTGCCGACGATCTGGCTAAGAAGGGAACCTTGCTTCGGGATGTCGATATTGACAATCTCTGCGGGCTCCCACTCTCATCTTGCTGGAGACGAATTGACGCTGCCTTCTTGCAGTTGGCTCAAACCAGATGGTACAATGAACCAACTTGCTCTACTGCGAGAACAATCTGGCCTCGCCTTGACTCAAACAGAACTAAACAACTTCTAGATTTCACGAAACCACACCTGCGTAACCTCGTGGCCACGGTCACGGCGCACTGCACCTTTGGAACCCACGCTAGACGTATGGGTCTCCCCTACAATGACTACTGCACAAGCTGTAATGACGTAGAAGAAGAAGAGAATATAATGCACCTTTTATGCCTTTGTCCAGCTCTGGAGGAGCACCGCCTTCGCCTACTGGACAAAAGACTCTTCGGTAGCCTCTCCGAGTTCTCAGAAATAGAGCTCAAGAACATAAGTTCCTTCATTAGGAGCAGCGGGTGGTTCACTCGCTGACTACCCAAATGGCGTTTTTAATTCATGAACGACCCTTCCAGCATGGAACTCCGTACGCCTTACCTCTCTCTCTCTCTTCTCTTCTAACTAACTTCTAATATCTTTATTAACTCCTCTCCTTTCATTCTATTTGATACACTGTCCTCTTCTCTTTCCTTTTCTTTACAGGTATCACAAAGGGACCATTATTATTGGACCCAAGTGGGCTGGAACCCTTTCTTTATAATTTTCACCAGCAACCTGATAACCTAACCTAACCTGGTTCCAGGCGTGGGACAGATAAGACCTTAAGCGGCGAACATTTCGTTTTCCCAACTATAAAACAAACATAAACTCCGTCATTCGTCAATATTCGCCAGTAAGCAACAGAGGCGAAGGCAGTTTCGCTAGCGTCATTGAAAATGTGAAGTTCTATTGACGTTCCGTCATCAAATAATTGCAAACTTTGTATCCATTGTGCAAAATGTTGGTATATATTCGTGGGAACCATCTCATCCCACCCCACACCGGCGCGCCATGTTGTTGCAGCAATATTTTACCATATATAAGTAGCTTTGCAATCATTCCAAATGGATCGTACACCGACATGACCAGGCATAACAGTTCTCTTTTCGTATGACATTTCATACCAGACATAATTTTCGGATCAACACGATTCATTCGTAATTCAAAGATAAATTCATCATCATCGTTTTTCCAAAACATACCAAGCACTTTTTCAACATTATCGGCACTGTTCATGTTAACATTAGAAAATATCTTCTCCACGTGACCATTAAGGTTCTGTTGTACGTCTGAAGAGTTGGAAATGAAACCTCGGAGGTTAAAACCGGCTTTTGCGTGTGTCTGTTTAATGCCAACCGATATCCTAAGCGCGTCGTCCTCATTCATAAAGCTACATACCATGTCGTCCACATAAGGGGAACAAGTTGCCCCAAATATCATTGAGACCATAATGTAGGTTTCCACCGCATCATTTGCATCAAATCTCCATAAAAAGCGTTGGGAATTTTGATCGGCTTCACGAATGTGAATTTGTAGAAACATTTATTTAATGTTAGCGCATACGGCAATATTTCCCTCTCGGAATTGGAAAAGTATTTTTGATAATGACTGATTTTTCATCTGGTCCTTTGAGAAGTTTTGAATTTAACGATGTTCCTGAGCTTTCCAGGCTTATTAATATTAAATACAGCAAAATGTGGCAAATACCATTTACTTGGGGAGCTGCTGGCAGCTTCTTCAGGCGACAACTTTCTGGCGTAACCTTTTGATATAAAATCAGTCATACATTCTTTATAATCTCTTGAAAATTCCATACCACTTCGTATTCTTCCTTCTAATGACTGTAAACGTTTCAATGCCATGTTGAAGTTATCTGGTAGTTCGACACTATTCGAATTCCATAACAATCCTGTTTCATAGTGATTGTTCACCCTTTTTGTAGTATCTTTCAGAATTTGTCTTGCCCGTGTTCTTTTATCTGATTCAAGCTGTTTGTTTGGCAACGCTACACCAAAATTTTCTGTAGTAAAATAAGCGGATACTAACTTTTCTAAACATTCTTCATTTTCATCGCGGGTGTGAAGTATGACACACAGTAACCCCGATGACGTAGTATTAGATTTCTCTGGTTGGCCGTATATCACCCAACCTAAAGGTGTATTAGCAGCCACAGCAAATTGAATAAGTTGTACACTCTTCAAGTTAGGCGTCAGATGACAATTATCCAACCCTATTAACACACCAGGAATGGCTTCAGTGTACCCGGCAATTGGAAATTTCTTCAAGTGGTTAAATGTATCCTGAAGTTCCTCCATGTTGATAGTTTGTGACGGCAGATGTAACTCTGGCACACTACGGGCCTTAAGTTGGCGCCACCTTTTAGCCATTGCAACTCCCTTTACCTCAACCTGGATACTCATTGATAGCACTGTTGTAAGTTCATCTTTAAACCAGCGCAGTGTGAGGGTTTCATATCTCGCTTACAACCCATTTGGAGTGCAAGAGACTCGCGAATTATAGTCAACGACGAGCCTTCATCTATAAAGGCATGTGTCTGAATGACCTTACCATTTGGTTCACGCATTTCGATTGGCACGATTTTATAAAGTAATTTTGTTGTTGTTGATAACAATGAGTTTCGATTTATGATGTTGATTTGGTCCTAATAACGTTTTGATTCTTCATGCAGACTTACACGTTGTGTAGCTTTTTACAATCATTTATGTTGCAAACCCTTTTTCGTTTACATTACGCCACATTATGTCCCCTACGTAAACACGAAAAACATAGACGACTTTTTTTTACGAAACTCCAGCGTTCGCTTATTGGCATTTCTAAAAACTTTTCGCATTTAAATAGGAAATGAGAATTTTTACATTTTATACAATTTATTTTATTAACATCCTCGACTACGGTAAGTATTGGTTTTGTATTGAGGCGGGGTTGACCAATATTATTTTTCATAACGGCAGGCGAAGATGTTGGCTGTAAATTATGTGTAACTTTAACAAAAGCCCTTGCAATCTGTTTTATCCAACTCTTAAAATGATCAAGTGTAGGATACGGCATAATCGACGAACAATAAGATGCCCATTCTATACGTTTGTCATCGGCATCTTGGCAATGAGATCCTCCATCAATATGGGATTGCTCATATGTTTTACAGCATCACAATTTTTTAGCAAATGGTACCAATTTTTCTAAATGGTTTTCAGGTATTACATTAATTTCACGAACCTTTTGAAGTTGGCTTTTAATCAAAAGTTCGGGACGACCATATTTAAATTCGGGCTGCTCAATTATTTGTGTAATGTTACGTGGGCTTATAAGTAGACATTCTACTTCCTCACGGGCTGACTCCTTAAAACACTTTTGCAGTCTGAATGTATTTTCTAAATCCGAATATCCATATGCCCTTGAAGATTCTGTAAATGCTGCTATAAAAACAGGCTATTGCTCCGGGTAACCATGAAACTCCGGTAAATCATACAATTTTCGCGCAGACTGTTGTGTACTATTACTTGCATGTGGAAATGCACTCGAATATGCGGGCGTATATGATGGCTGTGAGGTTATACCATTCGTTATATTTGGCAACTCTGTATTTGTGTACATGCTATACGGCGAATAATACAAATTCGTAGTGGGGACAGATATTCTATGTGGTATAGGACCATAGCTCGCATTTGATTGCCCAATACTGACTGGAATATTAGGTTGGATTAAACGAAGCTGAATATTTTGTTGTTGATTGCATGACATTGCAGGCTGACACTGTGCTGTGCTGAACGTCGTTGAAACAATTGGCTGTCTAGGAAGGCTGTAATTAAGAGTTGTAGTATTTGTACTTACAGCAAATGTGCTACAATAGGTAGCGACGGCTGTTGTGTTATGTATTGTGGCTGTTCTTAACAATTGTTCTTGCAATTTTGCCCTCTTTGCTTCACTTTGTATCAGCTGTTGCATGGTAAGTTGGTTGTTGTCTTCTAACACTTTCAGTCTTTTCATTAGGCAGGCGACCACATCGTCGTTGTTATCGCGTTGGTCTACAATTGTGTCATCCGCACTGGCTTCACTTGGCGTACTGTCGTCATCGTTATCACTTGCGATCGGCGTCGATGAATTACACATATTTACAATAAAGTCCTCCAAGCGTTTTGGTATATGTCCTCTTGTTAATCGGTGGCTCCGATTCGGCATACCCTCGGCGTTTTAAAGTCGACTAGTTTAAGTCCGTGTAACTAAATTTTCGGCAGAAAATTTGGCATCCAACTTGGCAAGAATTGAAATAAAAATTTGTTCCGCTTAGGGAACAAAGATTAGGCGGCAGAAGAAATAAACGAACCACATGTATATAGGCAAATAAAATGTAGATTTATTAATATAATTCAGTATGTGTTGGTGTTTATTTTACTATAATTAAATGTTAATTATAATACATTTATAATAATAATAGAACAATTAGTTACATTCTGTGTTTCTATCCAATTCAAAGGCAAAAATCAATGGTAATTCACAAACTTAAAATTCACTGTGTCTTCGACACGAACAATCAAGACTACCAAAGCAATGAGAATAATAGTTAAATTCAAATATGACATAGTAGCATAAACAAGTATCAAAATAAGATATGATCAAAACAGGAATGAAAATCAGTGTTGTTAACTGGCAGTTACTTTGCGTCCGCAACAATACCCATAAAAGTAAACCATAGTTGAGTTATGAATTTTTAGTTGAACTGTATGGTTTTTATCCAAAGTTATTTAATTAGTTTGGCTTAAATAAAAAACAAAAAAAAAATAAATTGATCGAAAGATTGAATTAAAAATGAACTCAAGCCAAACTAATTAAATAACTTTGGATAAAAACCATACAGTTCAACTAAAAATTCATAACTCAATTATTAAAACTCTAAAGGCACTTAGCTAAAACATGAATGTGTACTGTTCCAAAAACTTGGGCAAAATAAACATTAAAAAATCCCAGCATTGAGAATATCGATGATATTCCACGCTTGTAAGACTGAAATGAAAAAGCTTAGAATAGTTGAACATTCTAAGAAAGAGACAGTTAGTGAAGTTCCGAACATTTAGAAAAAGTTAATTAATAGGTGCGACTCGCTACAAGATGGCGACAGTCTGTTAATTGAGCGTACTAGAATTAGTAGGATTTTCGCTACAGTGTTGTTGCCACTGTCAGTGGTGGTGTAGGTAAAGGACTCTGACGAGTAGACTTGGTGGTCACGAAACAGCTGTCAGTTCAACCCTCCGTACATCCAAATATTTCTTTGAATGTTCAATATTCACATGCTTTAGAATTTCTTTCTTAAATAAAAAATAGTTTGATCGAAAGATTGAATTAAAAATGAACTTAAGCCAAACTAATTAAATAACTTTGGATAAGTAAACAATAGTTTCATTGAATACAGAGATTATAAGAATATCAACTGGAATCTTATCCATGTCACTATGTCCAATCTTTGTTGGGACGATATCTACTTTAGTAATGATGTAGAATATCAGTTGGAACTATGCTATCAACTTCTTAACGAGCTACATGAAGCTACCCCTATTAAGAGATTTCGTGTGCGTCCCAACAAAAGTTTTCTTGATAATGATGAAGCTAGGATTGCGTCGAATCTAAGGGAATTATCTTTTAGAGCCTATAAGGAAAACATGAATCAAACTACATAATTGAAAAATTTACGGCAAACACAGGAACAAAGTTAAATACATTTTAAGAAAATATAAGGCCAAGTTTTGGGATGCTAAGTTTTCCAATTGTAACAGTAAAGATATGTGGAAAATTATTAATAACCAGAAAAGAAACGCTTCTAATAATTCTGATTTCGACAATCCGGACGAATTAAATAGGTATTTTATCTCCACTCAAACAATTTGAGATGGATCTGTTCCTATCTTTAATGAGTTTACGAGGTCAGGATTCAGGTGCGTTGATGATTATGATATCCTTCTCGCTCTTTCTAAATCAAAATCAAATACCGTTGGGTACGATAATATTCCCCTCAAATTCATACAAATTATATTTCCTCTCATTAATAAACATCTAATTCACATTTTCAACACAATTATAATGACCTCCAGTTATCCTAGTTTTTGGAAAACCTCACGAATAGTTCCTATTGAAAAGAAGGGTCTGGAAATGGTTTAGAAAACTTTCGACCCATTAGTATCTTACCTTCTTTATCTAAGATTTTTGAAATAGTTTTAAAGGGTCAGATTATGGATTATTTAAATACAAATACCTTACTCAGTAACTGTCATTTTGGCTTTCGATCTGGTGGTAACACTTCTTCTCTTTTATTAAATTTAACTGAAAACATATGTACGTCAAAACTTTAATGGGAAAAAAATTTCAAACTTAATATCGCTGGACCTTAGTAAAGTGTTTGATACTGTTAATCACCAGGTATTAATTAACAAACTCTCCACAGAATTTAAATTCTCCGCGTTATCTTGCAAACGGTTGTACTCGTACCTATCTAATCGAGAGCAATTTGTCACTGTGGGAGGTAATAGATCATCGACTTGTTGTGTTCGAGTGGCGTTCCTCATGGCTGAATTCTTGGTCCCCTGATGTTCCTAATATATATGAATGATTTTGATAAATACATTGGGTCTTCTCACTGTAAAACTTTCCTTTTCGCCGATGACATTAACCTGTTATTTAGTGGCGTGACCACTGGATTTTCCCGAGGCTAAAATTAACCATGTACTGTCTATTGCTTCAAATTGGGCAATTAATAACAAATTAAATTTCAACCCATCAAAGTCAAAGGCGATTACTTTTGGGCCTGGCAATTTCGACCATTCAAATCGTGTTCAACAGAGTACATGTACCATTTGTTGATACATTGAAATGTTTAGGTTTAACACTTGACTAGGGTTTGGGATTTCCCGGACTTTTGCACTTCCCGGGAAACGGGAATGAAAAAATCACGTTCCCGGGAAAAGTTAATTTTCTAAATTAAATAGATTTATTGAATGAAAATAGGCGAAATTTCGATTGTTTTATTAATCTAAGCGTTCTTTTTAAATAAAAGTTAATATAAAAGCAATTCTAAAACAAATTTTTAAGCTTTTTAAAGTGAATTCAAGCAAATAGAGTATAGTTATTACATAGCAGGACATTCTATAGACTAATTGACGACTATATCGCAATTAGTTAAACATTTTATTTTAAGGCCTCCAAATCATTTTATAAAGGACTTGCGTTTACAACTGTTTGTAAAAGGTTGAGCACCAAAGGTTTCCTTTGGAGCTCAGAGTATGTGATTTTTTGTTTTGTTTGATTTGTTTTTAGCCCAGGTAGAATCACCATGTGCTAATATGAATTGAAGTTAAGTCTTAGTAGAAGCACTAAGACTAGTCTAGCAATCAAGAAAGTTAATTTTTGTTTGCCATAATTTCTTTATTTTTCCTAGTCTTTTATACAATTTTAATTTCATACGTCTATATTAAAATTACTAGCAATGTACAGTTTCAGCACTTGTCATAAAGCCTGACCTTGCATTTTATCAATTATTGTAATACTACTCTTAAAGGTAAATGACTGAATTAATTGCATGAGTATAAGAATATCTAAAGGTAAATGACTGATTGCAATATGAAACTTATTAATTTGTAAATAAAACTTGGTTAATGAACTTAGAATACAACATAAGCAGAATTAATATTAAATATTAGTTTATAATAAACCATTGGTTAAATGAACTTAAAATACTACATAAACAAAACTTTATATTTGTTATAATAAAAAAAGGGAAGGTATTCCTTTAAAAATACATACAACTTCTAATAATAATAAAGTAATATACTGAACTTATGTATGTATTAACATTCTCCGCCGCGTTGAGCAGTCAGCGAAAACCTGTAGTGTTAAACTTTAGAAATAGGATGACGTGGTGCCGGTGTTAGGTTGACTGAGGCAGTTTTGTTGCATTTGATTCGAAATCGCCAGCAGTAAGTGTTAGGATTATGAGTAGCGATAGAAGTAGAGCAAAGAAGCCTATGTTTGGATGATGAATTGCTGGCAGATATATTTCAAGTGAAGAATTCTTAACGTGCCGTAGTTTTTTTTGCATATCGGTAAGCTGGTCCAATTTGGTATCCAAGACGAGGTTTGGTTCTAATATTTTCTTAACTTCAGAGGGTTTTCCTATTGAGGTGATATTACCAAATGTTGCATAGGAGTTGCGTAAAGTAGTGACACTAGTTTCGTGTCCACGAATGGTAAGAAATTTTCCTTTTGTTATACAAGCTGGGTTCATGGTCATTATACCAGAAGTATTGATCTGCATATGTATGATATCATTGCCGCAGACTGCAGTTAGTTCTATAGGTGTTGTTGTTGCATACAGCCATTGGTTTACGTTGTGAAATGGAATAAAAGAGATATTGTTCTGGATATAGCCAAAATTACAATCAGGGGATGTTTTGTTGTTGAAGAGAGCAATTTCACAAGAATAACTGCCGGAATCTTTGGCCATTTGTATTTGCAATGCTGGACAAATGTATATGTCGACTATGACTACAGTACATTTATTGAATTGAAGTATGTTTAGTGCCAGGTATTCATCGCGGTGGTTATTAACAGCAAGATATTTAATGTCAGTTGTTATGACAATGGTCGTATTGTTTATTTGTGTGGGTATTGCAATGACCTTGTAAAGTTAAAATTTTCCTTGGTCCACCAATGGTAACTCAATAACGAAAATTACATTTGTGTTAGTTACTGTGCCTTTAACATTCATAATTTTGTATAGTTCTAGCAAGTCGGTGTCTTCAACTGGTAATGTACGGCTTATAGGAAGGTGTCCTTTAATTTTAGCAATCTCTGATCTTAACTGTTTTGGTGTAAGGACAAGTGGGCTTATATTGCCATGGTTCGTATGCGTGAGGCCAGCAACCAGCTCTGTTGCAATTCTTTGTAAATCTGAGGCAAGTGTATTTAATTGAATTGCCAGAGACATTAGATTTTGGACTTGTCGTAGATTTGAATTCTCATTTTGAACTTTATTTAGATCTTGATAGATGGTTTTCTTAAGGTCTGAAAAGTGCACTTTAGTATTGTTCTCGCTTTGCTTAAGACTGTTAATGGTAGAATCTATTACTGAAGTTTGATTTTTTAGTAACATATGTAGATACTCTTCATTTTGCTTTACGTTAGTTATAGTTTGAGCCATTTGCTCTGCATAATCTGAGTCCAGGACTCCAAATGAGCATGGGCCATATTTCCAACGATATCGAGTGCAGCTCTCCGGTTTCTTTTTGAAATTAAAAGGTCTGATTCTTGAATAAGATTGTCCCAAGTATGTTGAAGTTGAATGGAAAGCATCTCACATGATTCAAAGGCTACCGATTGCTTGCAGATCCTTGAAAATGATGTTATACCTACTTCAAGAACCTTATTCCTATCCCAAATTGGTGCTAAATCGTAGTATATAATGAATTTCCAGGTAGCTGCCATCAACTTTGTCGAGCCCATGCCTTCGAAATATAATCCTGGATTGGAAGAAAATTCTGTAACATTGATTGGAGAGGCTAATATTATCGGCAGCAGAAGGAGTGAAACAAAAAACATATTGAAAACTCCCAGTGAGGCATATGACACTACCTTTCGTTTTGGCTGTATAATGTTAACTTCCGCTGAGCCTTGCCTCTTTTGTGACTTTGAGTTGTCATATCCGGAATGTTCTGTGAGGGAGTCGTTGAACAACAGTGCAAGTCTGTGTATTGGCCTCTTGAAAATTCCCTTTGCTGTTTTGACGTCGCATACCCTGATAAGTCCATCATCTCCTTTGTAAATGCGGTTGATTCTACCCAGTGGCCATTGGAGCACTGTAGTATTATCTTCCTTGAGGATAACAAGCATGCCTTCAATGACGTTCGGTGAAGGAGACTTCCATTTCCCCCTTTGCTGTAGCTCATGTAAATACTTTTGAGTCCACTCCTTCCAGAATTTATGTTTGATTTCTGAAGCCATTTTCCATCTTGCATTTAATGATATGCTTGGGGATTGCGCATTTACATCTACTTCTGATGTCAAGGGTTCCCCTACTAAAAAGTGGCTTCAAGATCATCGTAGCTTGATGAGAGAGGGATCAGTGGCCGTGAATTTAAGATTGCTTCTATTTCAACCACTATTGTTTCTAATTTTGCATATGTAAGTGATGCAGCTGACACACTTCTCAGTAAAAGGTGCTTGGCGGATTTGACAACCGCTTCCCAAAGTCCACCAAAGTGAGGGGCTCTTGGTGGAATGAATTTAAAATTTATTGACTGATTGCTGCATACTCGTGTAATCTTCTCTTGCGCTGATTGAGAATATATTGATTCTTTTAATTCAGTAATTTTATTGTTTGCTCCCACGAAGTTAGTAGCATTGTCGCAATACAAAGTCTGACAGTGGCCTCTTCCGCTGATGAAATGTCGTAGTACGCCTATGAATGCTTCTGTAGACAGATTTGATACTACTTCCATGTGAATGGCCTTAGTCGCGAAGCAACAAAATACTGCGATATAGGCCTTGTCTGGCCTTTTGCCCCTGATCTTGTGATGAATCCATATTGGGCCAAAATAATCCACTCCTGTGGTTATGAAAGGACGTGCTGGGGTTACTCTATTTGCCGGAAGGTTTCCCATTAATTGTTTGAAAAGCACCGGCCTAGCTTTAGTGCATCGTATGCATTTGTGGACGGTACTTCGTGCCAGTGATTTCCCGTTTGTAATCCAGAACTGTGACCTGGATGCTGCCAACAATGACTGTGGGCCACAATGACGATTCTCTTCGTGTAGCTTGTGCATCAATAACTTTGTCATAGGGTGATTATGAGTTAAAATCGCAGGATGTTTTGCCTTGAACGATAATGTTGACTGCTCCAAACGACCACCCACGCGCATTATCTGATGCTCATCCATGAATGGGTTTAAGGAGGCCAAGGGACTTGATTTATGTACAGGTGTTTGATGTGATAGCCTTTCTAGTTCTTCCCCAAACTCTGCGGCTTGGATGATCTTGATGATAATGTTTAGAGCTTCTTCTAATTCGAATGCATCAAGCTCCCTTTTGGTTGACCGATAAATATTTGTAGTTTTGGAATTTCTAATAAATCTCAACACATAACCGATCGTGTGTTGAAGAGTTTTAAATGAGTTCCGGTGGTTTATCTGATTTATAATGTCTGCATAATTTTGCTGCAAGGCGGTTATTGTTAGAACATGCTTCGTCACCTTACGTTCTTCGTCGCAAGGTGTCTCAATTGCTTGTGAAGTTAAGGTTGTCCATTCACTCCGTTGTCCCGAAAGAAATAGAGGGCCATAAAACCACATTGAATGTTGTGATAGGTTTTCGGGTGCTATTCCTGGAGATATTGCGTCGGCTGGATTTTCTTTAGAACTAACGTGTCGCCATTGATGTGAGTCGTTTAGACCTTGAATTTTTGTTATCCTCTTTGCTACAAAGGTGTGAAAGGATGCTGCTGACGAGTTTATCCAAGCAAGAACAATTTTTGAGTCCGACCAAAAAAAGTTTGCTATATTTTGCAGACGAAGATCTTCTTTTACCCTACTTGTTAGTTCAACACCTAATACCGCGGCGCATAGTTCCAAGCGATGCAACGTTTGCCTTTTTATGGGTGGTACTCGGGACTTGGCACATAGCAGTTTGGTTAAAACAGTTTTGTCTTTATATGTTGAACGAATGTAGATTGCTGTTCCATAGGCTCGTTCAGATGCATCGACAAACGTATGAATTTCTGTAGAGACTGGGTTTCCGTGTTTTAATACGAATCTCTCTATTTTTATTTTGTTTAGGGTTTCTATATTTGTGCGAAATTTATTCCATTCATTCTGAAGATTCATGGGTAACTCGTCATCCCATGAAAGCGGTAATTGCCACAGCTCTTGCAAAAATATCTTGGCTCGTACAACTACCGGCCCAAAAATTCCTAGAGGATCAAAGATTTTGGCTAGTTCTGAACTGACTATTCTTTTTGTTACCCTTGTGGCCGTTGGCTTTTGTGACCGTCCACATAATTGATCAGACTTTAGGAGCCATATTAGTCCGAGTGTTTTAATTGAACAATCTGAATTCTCGTCTAAGTCCAAGTTGATTTCCTGGTCTTCAGGTGCAATTCCATTTAATAACTGAGGATGATTTGAATACCACTTCCGCAGCTTAAACCCAGCTTCTCTTAGGATTAAGCTTAGTTGTCGTTGTGACTCTAATGCTGTGTTAATAGAATCAGCTCCGGTGAGGCAATCATCCACATAAAAATCATCACGTAATATTGAAGCACCTTGTGGATATTTTGTAGCGTTTTGAATAGCTAAATGTTGAAGGCATTTTGTTGCTAGGTATGGTGCAGAGGACGTGCCATATGTTACAGTTTTAAGACGATAATATTTTATGTATTGATGGTTGTTGTATCTCCATATGATGAGCTGGAACATCTGGTCCGTGTCATTGATTTGAATTTGCCGATACATTTTCTCTATGTCTGCACTGAAGACAATTCTGTGCATACTAAATCGCAACAGTACCGAAAACAGCTCACTTTGTACGGTTGGTCCGGCATGTATTATGTCATTTAAAGAGGAACCGCTGGATGTTTTAGCTGATGCGTCAAAAACTACTCTTAGTTTTGTGGTTGAGCTGTCAGGTTTCAGTACGCAGTGGTGCGGCATAACGTAATGTAAATTAGGAATGTCGTCTTCTTGTATTTCTTCCATGTGCCCCAAGTCTTCGCACTCCTGCTTGAATTTGTTGTATCCTGTTCTAAGATCAGGATTAAGGTTCAATCGTTTTTCCAATGCTAAAAATCGATTGAATGGCATTGTTTTGGAACTTCCGAGAACGGATGGATTTTCTGCGAATGGTAGGCGCACAATGAATCTCCCATTCTCGTTTCTTTTTACGTTTTGTGCAAAATGATCCTCACATCGTTTCTCAGCCAAAGATAGTGCTCGTTCTGTATTATTCGTGTCTTCAAGCTTCCAGAATTTTTTAATTAGCTGGTTTGTTGTTTGATCTTCTGGGGTAAACACTGCACAAGTTACCAAGTTGCCGTTTCTTTCTTGTAATTTACCCGTGACGATCCAACCCAAAGCTGTGTTTTGCAGAATTTGTAGTTTTTGATTGATCTTTATTTGTTGTGGGCGCATCAATTCATGGTAAAATTCTGCTCCGAGCAATATGTCAATTTTATCCATTTGATTGAAACATGGATCAGCTAATTTAATATTTTCAGGAAGATTCCAATCTGACGTGTCGAAAGAATTTGTAGGCTGAGGTGGTACAATGGTTGGAAGAACAAATGCTTCGATTCTGGTGGCATAGCTGCTTGAATATGCATGTAGTTCTATATTGATTCGTTGGGATACGTTTTGAACTTTACGGCCAATTCCTTCAATGCGCAATGAAGAGTTTGAGGAATTCAAGGACAGTTTGTTCATTACGCGGGTTGTAACCAAATTGACTTGTGATCCAGAATCTAATAAAGCTCGGAATGTGCATGTGTGACCATTGGCTCCAACTGCCTTTACTCTTGCAGTGGCTAGTAATACGTAGGTGTTGTCGATGACCTGTTTGTTTGTTGTAGCGACGATTGGCTTATTTTCATTCGATACAGACGGTAGTTTTTGTGTTCCTTCTGCCGAAATTCGTCTTGCTAATTCTAAGTGCAACAATGTGTTGTGTCTTTTTGTGCACTTTGAGCAAGACCGTGACGTGCATGCTTTGGCAGCATGATCTGACTTAAAGCAGTTGACGCAAAGCTTCTTTTTTTGTGTCCATTGTAGTCTCCCAGATGGGGACATTTTTAGGAACTTTTCACAGTAATATATGGGATGCCCAGGCATTCCACATACTTTACAGTTTGGGGTTGATGTAGCTGCAGTTATAAGTTTGGCTCTATCCTTCCCCCCACCAGATTCGTGAGACCTTCCGCGTGTTTCCAATGCTTGGAAACGGTGCTCTATAAATCTAAGAAGATCTTTTAGACTTACGAGGTTTTTGTTGTTTTCTAGCGATTGCTCAAATAAAGTTTGAGTTGATTGATCGAGTTTTTTCAATAAAATGTGAAGAATTATGGCGTCCCAACTGTTCACTGGCAGTCCTTGTGCGCTTAAACCATGGATGCATTCTTTAGTGCCATCATGTATATTTTTTAGCGCTTGTGCCGTTTCGGTTTTTATTTGCGGATGAGAAAGCAAGTTGTTTAGTAGTGTTGTCACAATGAGCCTTTTGTTATCGTACCTATCGACCAAAATGTTCCATGCAATTTCGTAATTTGCTGTTGCAATTGGCAAATGTTTTACTAGTGCTTTTGGTTCGTCTGCTAGATGTGTAGTTAAGTAAAACATTTTCTCAACTTCGCTCATTGATGCGTTGTGGATTAACTGGGTATAAAGATCTTTAAAGGCTACCCATTGTAGGTAACTGCCGCTAAATTTTGGAATCTGAATTTTTGGAAGATGGGGTCGACAATGCTCAGTGCTGCGTGGATTATTTTCGCTGATATTATTCACATGCTGCTCTAGCTCACATTGAATGTCGTGCACCTCAGCTTGCAGTTCGTAAAAGTCATCCAAGGTGTAGCCGTCTATTTGTTCTTCATTAGTCAATTGCCATAATGTATCGTTGTTTGTAGAGAACTCGTGCATATATTTATTAATGAGCGATAATTTGCCTTGATAATATGCTATCTGTTGATTTCCCTCTGTTCTGACTTCATCAATAGTTCGTCTTAATGCTCTCGTCAATGCCCGCTGATTGCGAAGAACCTTGCTTGTGATATCATCAGGTAGTGTCTTTTCCTGCATACCTCTGCTTGCACCTTCTTCTATTTGTCTCATCGATGGTGTTGGTTTCTTCACTTTTTTACTTTCGGACTCAAATAGTTCTTTGTATTTGAGTGTATCGTCCGAAATACGTAAGTATTGGTCTGTAAAATAATTGTGTTGTAATGGTAGATTTGAGAGGCACCTTATTTTGTTGTCAGTGGTCTCAAATTCTTGCCATGCCTTGTCAAGCCGCTGTAGACGCTCCAAGAAATACTCTGAAGTTTTTCTTGTAGAAGTCTTTTTTGAAATTGCGGATTATTGCCTCTATTTGCACCGCCGTCTTCTGTTGGGCTGCTACCAGGTCTTCAAACGATTCCATTGCTTATGTACAAGGAACGATATTTTCTACGATTGCTTCGTGTTTTGATGTTATCCTGTTTCTAATTTCAGGATTGTTTGGGTCACTAAAATGCACTAGCTTTAGGATCCTTGGGTTGAAATGTCTGAGTTGGTATCCTGTACCTTGCTACAGGACCTTCGATTTGAAATGTGTATTCTGACGATGCAATCCTGTACCTTGTGACAGGTCTGTCGTGTTGAAATATGTCTTCTGTTGATGGAATCCTGTACCTTGCTACAGGACCGTCAAGTTGAAGAATGTCTTCTGTTGATGGAATCCTGTACCTTGCTACAGGACCGTCGGGGTCACCAAATGTTGCGTTTACAACTGTTTGTAAAAGGTTGAGCACCAAAGGTTTCCTTTGGAGCTCAGAGTGTGTGATTTTTTGTTTTGTTTGATTTGTTTTAGCCCAGGTAGAATCACCATGTGCTAATATGAATTGAAGTTAAGTCTTAGTAGAAGCACTAAGACTAGTCTAGCAATCAAGAAAGTTAATTTTTTGGTTGCCATAATTTCTTTATTTTTCCTAGTCTTTTACACAATTTTAATT
The DNA here is from genome assembly GCA_956483635.1 of Panzeria rudis. Lineage (NCBI taxonomy): Eukaryota > Metazoa > Arthropoda > Insecta > Diptera > Tachinidae > Panzeria > Panzeria rudis. The sequence goes on along the minus strand of OY101449.1, from coordinate 86,228,818 downwards.
TCATACGTCTATATTAAAATTACTAGCAATGTACATTTTCAGCACTTGTCATAAAGCCTGACCTTGCATTTTATCAATTATTGTAATACTACTCTTAAAGGTAAATGACTGAATTAATTGTATGAGTATAAGAATATTTAAAGGTAAATGACTGATTGCAATATGAAACTTATTAATTTGTAAATAAAACTTGGTTAATGAACTTAGAATACAACATAAGCAGAATTTACATTAAATATTAGTTTATAATAAACCATTGGTTAAATGAACATAAACAAAATTTTATATTTGTTATAATAAAAAAAGGGAAGGTATTCCTTTAAAAATACATACAACTTCTAATAATAATAAAGTATTATACTGAACTTATGTATGTATTAACAGAAAACATGAATCAAACTACATAATTGAAAAATTTACGGCAAACACAGGAACAAATTTAAATACATTTTAAGAAAATATAAGGCCAAGTTTTGGGATGCTAAGTTTACCAATTGTAACAGTAAAGATATGTGGAAAATTATTAATAACCAGAAAAGAAACGCTTCTAATAATTCTGATTTCGACAATCCGAACGAATTAAATAGGTATTTTATCTCCACTCAAACAATTTCAGATGGATCTGTTCTTATCTTTAATGAGTTTACGAGGTCAGGATTCAGGTACGTTGATGATTATGATATCCTTCTCGCTCTTTCTAAATCAAAATCAAATACCGTTGGGTACGATAATATTCCCCTCAAATTCATACAAATTATATTTCCTCTCATTAATAAACATCTAATTCTCTTTTTTAACACAATTATAATGACCTCCAGTTATCCTAGTTTTTGGAAAACCTCACGAATAGTTCCTATTGAAAAGAAGGGTCTGGAAATGGTTTAGAAAACTTTCGACCCATTAGTATCTTACCTTCTTTATCTAAGATTTTTGAAATAGTTTTAAAGGGTCAGATTATGGATTATTTAAATACAAATACCTTACTCAGTAACTGTCATTTTGGCTTTCGATCTGGTGGTAACACTTCTTCTCTTTTATTAAATTTAACTGAAAACATATGTACGTCAAAACTTTAATGGGAAAAAAATTTCAAACTTAATATCGCTGGACCTTAGTAAAGTGTTTGATACTGTTAATCACCAGGTATTAATTAACAAACTCTCCACGGAATTTAAATTCTCCGCGTTATCTTGCAAACTGTTGTATTCGTACCTATCTAATCGAGAGCAATTTGTCACTGTGGGAGGTAATAGATCATCGACTTGTTGTGTTCGAGTGGCGTTCCTCATGGCTGAATTCTTGGTCCCCTGATGTTCCTAATATATATGAATGATTTTGATAAATACATTGGGTCTTCTCACTGTAAAACTTTCCTTTTCGCCGATGACATTAACCTGTTATTTAGTGGCGTGACCACTGGATTTTCCCGAGGCTAAAATTAACCATGTACTGTCTATTGCTTCAAATTGGGCAATTAATAACAAATTAAATTTCAACCCATCAAAGTCAAAGGCGATTACTTTTGGGCCTGGCAATTTCGACCATTCAAATCGTGTTCAACAGAGTACATGTACCATTTGTTGATACATTGAAATGTTTAGGTTTAACACTTGACTAGGGTTTGGGATTTCCCGGACTTTTGCACTTCCCGGGAAACGGGAATGAAAAAATCACGTTCCCGGGAAAAGTTAATTTTCTAAATTAAATAGATTTATTGAATGAAAATAGGCGAAATTTCGATTGTTTTATTAATCTAAGCGTTCTTTTTAAATAAAAGTTAATATAAAAGCAATTCTAAAACAATTTTTTAAGCATTTTTAAGTGAATTCAAGCAAATAGAGTATAGTTATTACATAGCAGGACATTCTATAGACTAATTGACGACTATATCGCAATTAGTTAAACATTTTATTTTAAAGCCTCCAAATCATTTTATAAAGGACTTGCCGTAATGTTTCTTATTTTTCTTTAAAAAAATTCCAGGACGATTCTTATCGTTAAGTACAAGCAAGTTACAGTACTATATTCAGCTGAGCTGAATTTTACATATCCTGAGCCACAGTCTGTCTAAATGTCTTTGATTATTAATTTTATTTATCTTAAAGCATATCCTTCATTGTTTCAATAATTGTATCGACTTATAATAAATTTAAGTAGTGTAAACTCAAAGTTTTTACAGCTTCCATGAGCTTAAAGTTTCCACTACACTTTCCAGAATTTGTTCACTAATTCTGCGGAAAATCAATCAAAGTTCGTTTAATATCGAATTATTTACTTAAGGAAACGATTAGAGAGCACTGTAATCATTGATACTTATAAAAAGTATTCCACTTTGTTCTGTCATAGTGATTAAATTCATCTTGCATGTACTTTTCGAATCAAGCAATAATTTTTCTCGGCTTAAGAGAAATTGTATGACTTCAATTTTATGAAATTTTTATGAAATTTCTGTATAACTTTGAACCGTTCATATTTTTATTGTATATTAAAAAAATTTTTATGGACATTTTACTGCCTGTTTATCGATGTCGAAGGAGTTCTTTCTTTCTTACAGCTACATTTGAAACAAGGACAAAGTTTTAGAATTTGTTTTTGTTTCAAATGAAATTGTAAGAATGAAAAATGCCCTTCGACATCGATAAACAGGGTATTAGTATTTAAACAGATGATGAAAAACATAGCAACTTTTAAAGAGAACTTAAACAATTTCATCGTGTAAATTTAGTCAATTTAGTCGTACAGTCAGTTAAACGAATATATAAAACATTGAAAGTTTTGATATTAAAGAAAAACAAAATTATAATACAAATTTCTTATATGAATCAAAATAAATTTTGGCGGTCACTTACGCCATTTTATAAATATGTATGTCAAAAAAGTCCATATACATATTTATGAAATAACGTGCACTTTTAATTTCCCGTTTTTCCGGGAAAATCTCAAAAATTTCCCGGAAAATTAAAAGTAGACTTTTCCTAGGAATTCCCGCCCAATTCCCAAACCCTACACTTGACAGACTTTTATCGTTTGACAGCCACATCTCCACCGTTGCAGCTAAAGTTAGCAACATATTGATTTACAATTCCTACTTGCCAATGAAAATTAAATCGATTTTGGCTCACTCACTACTTATGACACATGTTCATTACTGTCTTGAAATTTTCAGCGGCTGCACATCAACCAACCTTTGGCGAGTAAGGCTTATAGTCAATCGCATTATTCGTTTTATTTTTAACTTGAGAATTTTTGATCATATATCCGACCATGCTAGGAAATGTTTGAATTGCTCCTTCCAGGACTTCGTCAAAATTAGAATTCTATGTACTCTTTTCTATACTATTAAATCTAATTCAAGTCCTTGGCTACAACAATTGTTTCGTTTTTCAAGATCTACCCGTAACCCCCAATTAATTATTCCTCAAATCAACAACTCTATTTTTGAAAGATCATTTTTAGTAAGAGTATGTAGGCTCTTCAATGATTTACCCATTAGCCTAAAAACTTTTCAACCTTCCATTCGCAGTTTTAAACATATGTTGTACAATAATGTTTCAAACTAATTTATTAAACTGTTTTGTTTGTATTTTGTTCCAAATTTATTGGCTAAGACTCATGTCCAACAAAAAGGATTATTTTATTTAATGTTCCCCTCCAATTTGAATTACTAGTGATATTAATGTTAAATTTGTAACATATATATACATATATTGTATTTATACTAGTATCTTATCTTACATTACTTTTGTTATTTCTACTACTATAATCGTATATGGATCTATGGGCTCGATTAAATTAATAAATAACTGAAATGAAAAAAAAAATTAAATGAAAATAAATTTCAATGGCCTATTCGACTATGCTAGGGCCATTTTGATATTTGCAAAAAATTTAAAAAAATAATGGCTTTAATGTACAACAGGTTTCGTATGAATTTTGAGTTTTTAACAAAAACATCCAATATTTTTCAATAGTTGGTGAAATTGCACATCCGCAGTTTTCTTGACATATGTACTTATCTACAAAAGCAGCGGTTCGTTTTAACTATCAAACTAAAAACAAATAATATTCAAAAGGCGTCCGGAATCACTTTTTATATCGCAGAACTGTTCACATTTCGAGGGCTTATATTCAAATACTGCTATCAGCAAAACCACAATTTTACAGGAGAGAAAAAACGGATTTTTTTTCGTTTACTCTAAGATGAATACCTAAACTTTATTTTAAAATAACCTAGCGAAATATATAGGAAAAGTACTTGAAAATCTAATTTCTTCCACATATAGCATAAAAAATTCACACTTTACATTCAACACTCGAACTAGCAAGAACGAGCAAATCCCTTTTCATTTTTAATAAAATATGTAAGTGGGTTTAAGGAAAATCTTGGTGTTGTATTTTATTTTTCAACATGTTCAGGTGCCCCCTCCTAAGGTTTCCCTTCCCACACCCATTGTGTCTAAAGCAAGAAGCTCAACAAATATCAAAGGCGTATGTATGTATATAATATTAAAAACCCAGATTTTTGTCAAACCAACGTAGCATTTATTTCTCGATTATTTGTTGCTCATAATCTCCGCAATTGCTCATTAATATAATTACCCAGGTATATAATCCCGTATCTACGAACAGAACATATGTACATAGATAGATACCGTTCTTTCTATTTGTGCACATAGTGGTTTTAGTTTTGTATAAAAACCCCCTTTAAATACAAAATTAAACATGTTTTGCGATTTTCTGCTAAATTTTTATATTATTTTATAAAAATTTATATTAAAAAAAGTGTTATATAATAACGAATTTATTATCAAGTATATATTAAGAAAAACTACATAAAATTTATTTTGGAGACTTTTTGGCAATTTTTAAAATCAATTGGCGAAATATGTCGGAAAAAGTCTGACAGGCATGGCATGGGCAAGGGATGGGCAGTGAAAAAATATATCGATATATTTTAAATATCGATCGGCATCGATATATATCGAATAAAAAATATCGAAATATCGATATTTTTCAACAATGATAATTAATACGTAGTACCCAATTTTTTTTTTTAATAAAACAAAAAAAGTACCTTTCTTATAAATAAATGAAATTTATTTGCTGGTGTCTAAGCATTGTCTATATGCAACATTTCATTGGTGCTTTACCAAATCGTCAGTAGACTTCAAACACAATTTTGCAAAGTTACAAATCCTTTATCTTATGTACAGACTTTCAAAAACCATTTGAGAATTCACAAATATGTAAATGATTTTCAAAAATAAGCAAAGTAGGCTTTGAAAATTATACAAAACCCAGCAAATAATTTTTTATTCGATATGAATCCATTTTCTTTTTCTACACCTCTATACAATTAGAAATCCATCGGATAACAATACAAGTACTTATAAGGCAAAATGAAAAATAAAATCCAAGTTAAACCTTTATGAAATTTATTTGACATATTGTCACAATTTTATTTTAAATGAAATTTATTTGCTGGTGTCTAACCATTGTCTGTATTAGAGGGCTGCACGAATATACTCTCAAGTACTCGTATGTATGTTTGTGTGTGTATGCATGCATATTTTTTCTGTATATGTATGTATATATGTATGTTTATATGTATATTTGGTCGTGGCTATGTATGTACACACATACACATACATGTGTACATAAGAATATCAATAAGAACATACATCTATGCACACACGAAATTCATACGAGTACATTCTACGAATACATTTGAGTACACTTTGCAGCCATCCAGTCTATATGCAACATTTCATTGGTGCTTTACCAAATCGTCAAAATTATGACAATATGTCAAATAAATTTCATAAAGGTTTAACTTGGATTTTATCCACCAATATTTCATGGAACATATATCAACAAAATTACACTCAAAGAATGATAATATTTTAAATAGACAAAATATTATAAATCAAACAAAAGATTTTGTTAGTAATATTCTATTTGATGAGACTGTGCCGAAATGTTTTTAAAAATTGCACGAAAAACAAAGCCAAAGCTAAAAAAGTATCGAATTTGATACTGTCGATATATTTGGAAAAAAATATCGATATATCAAATTAAAAACATCGACGATATATATCGATATATTTTTAAGAAAATATCGATATTTTTTGCCCATCCCTACAACTGACACACGAAAGTGTTTTGGAACATTAGGGCAGTTAGCACTTGTATCATGAACTAGTTATATGAAGAAGAACGTACATAAAACTTCGGTTTTTTTTCAAAAATTGTAAAAAAAAAGTAATTGCGTTTGGTGCGAAATTTCTTTTTTTATGATTTCGAAACAAGAATACAACAGAGGCACCTGACAAGTGGTGATAAGCAAAATACACGTGAGCACTGATGATCAGGGACCGAAACTGTTATGACTTTCTTCAAAAACTTAGTTATTTTTTGACTGTTAATTTTTTGGCCAAAAGTAAAAGTTAAGATTTGACTCATATTTTTTGGTAAAAAATAAAAGTTAAAATTTGACCGATATTTTGTTGGTCAATAGTAATAGTTAAAATTTTACCGACATTTTTTGGTTTGGAATAAAAGTTAAAATATGACTGATATGTTTTGGGTCAAAAATAAAACTTGATTTTACCGATATCTTTCGATCAAAAATAAAAGCTAAAATTTGAGCGATATAAAAGTTTAAGTTGGAAAAAAGAGCAAGTATTATTTGGAGCTAATAATCAGACATGAGAAATTTCGCACTAACCAACATCGATTTAACTTGTAAGTGAATATAGGGAGCAGCAATACCTCTTATATTCAATTTCGTTAAATAAATTTATTTAATACTCAGTGCAACAAGAAAATGTAGCCTCAATAATTTGAGCACAGTATGGAAAGTATACCATTAGAAAACTAAAATCCCCAAGGAGTTTGCAAAAGTTGGTTCATATAAAAAGTTATGGCTTTTTGAAGTTTGTAATTTCTTTTATAATTTTTAACTTAGACATTATTAACGACTTTAGTGTAGTATGCAGTACTGCCTGAATTTCAGGTTGCCATAAGAAGTATGTGTAAAAAACAATCTGAAATTCAGGTTCTAAACATTTTCAGGCAAATTTCCGTTTGGTAGTACGCAGCTGAAAAGAAAAATCGACACAAATTTTGTCTATTACAGGGATGTTACATTAATTAGAGATTTCTTTCAGTCAACTGAAACAAAAACTAATGTTCAGGCTAGAGATTTTCGCGTGTCGTGTTTTTTTTCTTGACACGAACTCGCGCGACTCAACCAACACGAAGTGATCGTGACAGAAAATCTGATTTCGTTCGTGTTCGTGTCATGTTGAGCAAACTTGACACGAAAAAACACGAAACAATATTCAGATTAAAATATGAATATATTCAGAAGCTTGCCGCAAAAGACTATTGAACGAAAATCTTGATAAGTTACTGTTTCTCAACAAAAATATGCAAATAAAAATACAAATAGAACACGAAACGTTAAAATAGAAAAAAAAAAAAAAAAATTTTTCAGACTTTACCTATTAGTTCAAATAAAATAAAAATTACGTAAAATAATTACTATGCAATCGGCCCGTTGCAATAAGTTATATGCGCATGTGTTTACTTCTCGGTTGGCTGCCTAGAACTAAAAATCAAGACAAGCAACTGAAGACTGTTAAAGGCATGTATAATAACAAAAACCAAACAAACAGCTTTGAGTGAATGTATTAAAAAAGAATACTCATCAAAAGCGAAAAACAATAAGTGTGGTAGTGTTGGATATTAATCAGATAGGTGAAATTTCAAAGCTGACTAAATTTAGTTGAAATAAAAATGCAAGAATTTACCATGGAAAATAAGTCTTGTATTCTATTTACTGGCAAAAATTAGTTAAATAGCTGATGTTTCATTGAAAAAAGCATCCACCTTCATAAGTGGTAAAAGCGAACAAGAACGCTGATGATGACGAGCGTAGCGGCCGTCGAAATCAGTAGTACTGATCCGTTCTGCTAATCTGATTTGAATATTCCAGCACTCCACTCTTAATAAAAATAATTTGAATTTACATTAATTCAATTATTGAACTAGAAAGCCGAAATAATAAAAAAAAAAAAAATTTTTCAGACTTTACCTATTAGTTCAAATAAAATAAAAATTACGTAAAATAATTACTATGCAATCGGCCCGTTGCAATAAGTTATATGCGCATGTGTTTACTTCTCGGTTGGCTGCCTAGAACTAAAAATCAAGACAAGCAACTGAAGACTGTTAAAGGCATGTATAATAACAAAAACCAAACAAACAGCTTTGAGTGAATGTATTAAAAAAGAATACTCATCAAAAGCGAAAAACAATAAGTGTGGTAGTGTTGGATATTAATCAGATAGGTGAAATTTCAAAGCTGACTAAATTTAGTTGAAATAAAAATGCAAGAATTTACCATGGAAAATAAGTCTTGTATTCTATTTACTGGCAAAAATTAGTTAAATAGCTGATGTTTCATTGAAAAAAGCATCCACCTTCATAAGTGGTAAAAGCGAACAAGAACGCTGATGATGACGAGCGTAGCGGCCGTCGAAATCAGTAGTACTGATCCGTTCTGCTAATCTGATTTGAATATTCCAGCACTCCACTCTTAATAAAAATAATTTGAATTTACATTAATTCAATTATTGAACTAGAAAGCCGAAATAATAAAAAAAAAAAAAAATTTTTCAGAAAAAAAATATTTAATCAAAATTCCTCTACACAACTATTTTTCCGTGTAGAAATGCAGTGTAGAAATAAATTGCGAAATTTCGAACCTGAAATTCAGACAGAACTGCATACTAAGCTTTAACGGATTTAGATATTTCAAACGTTTGTTCTCTGTGTTTACTTAGAATTTTATTAGCAATTTAATGATGTACTTAAAATTAAAATCAAAAGCTTACCCCGCGTTTAGACATGTAAGTAGTTGCATGCAAGTTCTGTGTACGTATTATCAACGAAAAAGCAATTTGTATTCGTTTCTCTGTCTTTCTCATAGCTGAACCAAACGTGTGTTAGTAGAAAAGTTTGAGTGTATTGAGTTTTTCGAACTTGCGCTTGCATGTGTAAAGGCCAGGTTAGTAAAAATGTTAAAGCCAAAAACCAAAAAAGTGAGGCAAAAACGAAAAATTTTAATTTCGAAGTGAAATATCTCTTTAAGTATAAGATACAAAAGCAATTGTAGCACATTTTTCTTTGCCTTGTCTAGCAAAATCTAACACGCTTAAAATTTTACAAATCGGTCAGTATTTAATAGGGTATTCTATCGGTTAACCGGTTAATTACTACCTGATTAACTGATCGGATAATTTAAAATTGGGTATTTTCGATTAACGGATAAACCGTTAAATTTCAGTCGATTAACCGATCTAACAAAAATAAATTTCAGTCGATTAACCGATCTAACAAAATTTTTTATTTTTTTGTAGTATTATAACATTTTTTGTGTTTAATTATTTGTTTTGAGAGCTCCTACAACCATATTAGTTTTTAGACAAATCCGTTCAGTACTTTGTTACCACTTTTTCTTTAATATACGCCACTGTGCGTTAATGAAAGCACCAAAGTGTTTGTATAAAACCAACGAATAAGTACATTAAGATGATGTAGTGGTAGAAACAGACTTTAACTGCGACTTAATTCTTCAATCAGCTTCACAAACACTTCGAACAATATAATAAAACTAGATTTGCCCAGAACAATTAAACTAAATCGAACCTCTTCTCCTTATTTCGGTTTTATGTTTTACTTAAATCTTTTTTATTTGTATACTTCTTAAATACGATTAAAGAAAATAATTGTTGCACTTTACAAAATTTCTTATTGTATGTGTATCAAAAAAAATTCTCCTCTAAAACTTACAAAAAATTTAATAAATTGCATTTGAAATCTATTTAAAAAAAAATTTCGTGTGAAAAATTAAAAAAAAAATGCATTTCAAACTCATTTTAAATTTTATGAATATGGTGGTAAATATTTTAATTTAACTTTATATGACGTTTTTTTTTATTTTATATTTTTTCAACAAAAAAAAAACGCTTTTGCATGAAAACGAAGAATATAAAAATTTTAATTTTTTTAATAAAAATTTTTTGAGTGTATAATTTAAAAATTTAATTGTGCTATTTTGTAAAAAAAACACAAAATAGTCTATTTTAAGTAGTGAAACCCAAAAAACTAAAACGTTTTTTTCTTATTATTAACTTTTAAGGTACGGTCACATTGGGAAAACATTTTACGAAAAACGACAAATATTTCCTTATCGTAGTCTGACCATAAACTATTTATTAGAGGCAAACATCAAAACAGCTGATCAGTGGCAAACAAAACTATTAGCCGCCAAACAAAAATGTGTCTAATGTGAACAAAGGTGACCACTCACAGGCAAATATTGTCCTCTTTTTTGAGAAAACAATTATTAGTTCTTGCAAAGTTTTTGTAAGATCAAACAGTAGTAAACAACAACTGTTGGGATGTGTTGTCATCTAGTAAAAGTAATGAATGCAATATGAATCAAAAAAACCTCGTTTTTTCAGTATGTACCTCTTTTCAGTATGTACCTCTTAAGAAAAATACATTGTTCAAAACTACTTTTCCAAAATGTACCTTTTCCAAAAAGTAGCATTTTCAAAAAAGCACCTTTCAAAAATAGCTTTTTAAAAACTACATTTTTAAAAAATTACTTTTTTAAGATAAATACATATATTTTAAAAAAGGTACTATGTATTTTAAAAAGTACATTTAAAAAAGTATATTTAAAAAAATACATTTTTTAATAAGTACTTTTTTAAAAAAATACTTTTTAAAATATGCTTCATTTTAAAAATGGTATCTTTTTAAAAAAGTACCTTTAAAAAAGTGCCTTTTTAAAAAAGAACTTTTAAAAAAACCTTTTAAAAAAGTATATTTTTATAAATAATACCTTTTCAGAAAAAGAAAATAGTAGATTTAAAAAAAGTATTTTTTACAAAAACTACCTTTTAATAAAGAAGTTCCTATTTAAAAAAGTCCCCTTTACAAAAAAGTACCTTTTTAAATAAAGTACCTTTAACAAATTTTTTTAAATACCTTTTTAAAAAAAGTACCTATTTAAAAAAGTACCTTTTTAAAAACACCTTTTTAAAAAAGTATCTTTTTAAAAGTTTTTTTAAAAAGTACCTTTTTAAAAAAAGTACCTTTCAAAATAAAAACCTTTTTAAAAAAGTACCTTTCAAAATAAAAACCTTTTTAAAAAAGTACCTTTTTAAAAACAAATACTTTTTTTTTTAAGTACCTTTTAAAAAAAGTACCTTTTTAAAAAAAGTACCTTTTAAAAAAAAGTGCCTTTTTAAAAAAATTTCCTTTTTAAAAAAAGTACCTTTTTAAAAAAAGTACCTTTTTAAAAAACGTACCTTTTTAAAAAAAGTACCTTTTTAAACAAAGTACCTTTTTCAAAAAACTACTCTTTAAAAAAAGTACCTTTTTTAAAAAAGTACCTTTTTAAAAAAGTACCTTTTTAAAAAAGTACCTTTTTAAAAAAGTACCTTTTTAAAAAAAGTACCTTTTTAAAAAAAGTACCTTTTTAAAAAAAGTACCTTTTTAAAAAAAGTACGTTTTTAAAAAAAAGTGCCTTTTTAAAAAAAGTACCTTTTTAAAAAAAGTACCTTTTTAAAAAAAGTACCTTTTTAAAAAAAGTACCTTTTTAAAAAAAGTACCTTTTTAAAAAAAGTACCTTTTTAAAAAAAGTACCTTTTTAAAAAAAGTACCTTTTTAAAAAAAGTACCTTTTTAAAAAAAGTACCTTTTTAAAAAAAGTACCTTTTTAAAAAAAGTACCTTTTTAAAAAAAGTACCTTTTTGAAAAAATTACCTTTTTAAAAAAAAGTACCTTTTTAAAAAAAGTACCTTTTTAAAAAAAGTACCTTTTTAAAAAAAGTACCTTTTTAAAAAAAGTACCTTTTTAAAAAAAGTACCTTTTTAAAAAAAGTACCTTTTTAAAAAAAGTACCTTTTTAAAAAAGTACCCTTTTTAAAAAAAGTACCTTTTTAAAAAAGTACCTTTTTAAAGAAGTACCTTTTTAAAAAAAGTACTTTTAAAAAAATACCTTTTTTTTTTTAAAGTACCCTTTTTAAAAAAAAGTACCTTTTTTAAAAAAAAGTACATTTTTTAAAAAAAAGTACCTTTTTAAATAAGTACTTTTTTTTTAAAGTACCTTTTTTAAAAAAGTACCTTTTTTTAAAAAGTTAATTTTTTTTAAAAAGTACCTTTTCAATAAAGTGCCTTTGTAAATAAGTACCTTTTTAAAAAGTTTTTTTAAAGTACCTTTTTAAAATAAGTACATTTTGAAGTAATTTTTTAAAAAAGTACTATTTTTAAAAACGTACTTTTTGCAAAAACGTCATTTTTTTAAAACGTACTTTTTTAAATAGGTATTTTTTAGAAAACTACATATTTCAATATAAGTAAATTTTCAGAAAAGGTACCCTTTTAAAAAAGTACATTATTGAAAAAGTAACTTTTTAAAAAATAGCAATTAAAAGGTACTTTTTAAAAGAAAGTAGTTTTTTAATAAGGTTAATTTTTTTAAAACTAATTTTTTAAAAACGTACTTTTTAAAAAGGAACTTATTTAGAAAATTAAATTTAACAAAAAGTACTTTTGGAGAAAAAGTAACTTTTATAAAAACTGCATTTGTAAAAAAAGTAGCATTTAAAAAATACCATTTAAAAAAGTAGCATTTAAAAAAAGTACCTCTTTAAAAAAGTTTTAAAAAGGTACATTTTTAAAAAGACTTCCTTAAAAAAGTAACTTAAAATAAAGTACCTTTTTAAATAAAAGTAGCATTTAAAAAAACATTTTTAAAAAATTACCCTTTTAAAAAAGCAAATTTTTAAAAAGAACTTTTTAAAAAACAGTACCTTTTTAAAAAATATATTCTTTCTGAAATAAATAAGTACATACCTTTAAAAAAGTACAAAAGAAAGTACAAACTTTGAGCTAGGTACGTAACTCCAGAACTAAGTTTGGCCACCCAATTATATTTTAGTTTTTAGTCTTTCAGACAGGCTACCATTTATTTTAAAAATTTATTTTAAAATTAACGGTTCACATCGTTTTTTATTAAGCGGTTTTTCGTGTTCTTGTTAAAAGTAGTTGGTTGACTACACTTCAATATGTATGTGGAAAAAACAAACAGCTGATAGCTTAATTACCCCGTAGGCCATGTCTTCGAGACATCAACGATGTATTTTCGAAACAAGTATCTATAATCGACGATGAATCGACGACAACGTTGACAACGTTGGTAACATGTTACTAAAGTTGTCGTCAATGAATAATAATAAAATTTAAAAACGTAATAATGGAATCGAACCCACAACCAGAGAAGCAAGCCGACTAAAAAATTTCGGCGGCGGCTGAAGAGCAAATATTTTCGGCAGCGGCGGCTGAACGGCTTGACGCCGAATTTGTGTGTGTGTAAAGCCAAGTCATTTATGTGATTGTAATTGAAATTTTTAATTTGTTATTTGGTTATTTATTGAAATTCCGCAAAGAAAACATATATGCAAGCTTTGGAGTCTTCACTTTTGCATATTTTTGCCAATTTATTTGTCTTATAAGTACGTATATAACGTTTAAACCCTAGTAAGCAGTTAAGCCTAGTACGCAGTTCTGCCTGCATTTCAGGCTGTCATTAGAAGTGTGTGTAAGAAAAAAACTGAAATTCAGGTTTGAAAAACTTTCAGGCGACTTTCTGTTTGGTAGCACGCAGCTGAAAAGAAAAATCAACACAACGTTTGTTTAATACAGGGATGGCATATCAATTATTGTAGACTTTTTTCCGTCAACAAAAACAAAAATTTATATGCAGGCAAAACAAAAACGAAATTCATGCGGATCTGCATACTAGGCTTTATACGTTGCAGGTTATAAAAATAAGTGAATAAACGTGAATAAAAACAAAATCGTCTACACAATAATTATTCCATGTAGAAATAAATACAAAATTTCAAACCTGAAATTCAGGCGGATATGCGTACTGGGCTTAAAACTAAAATTATAATTAAAAGTTCTCAAATGTTCGCGAACAACTCCATTAACATAAAAACAGAGTTGAACAAATTAGAAAAGTTTGAAAATTTATTTCACTTTTTCGTTAACAACCCCATTTACATAAAAACTTAAGTCGGACATGAACAAATCAGACCAACAAATCATACTCGTATGGATTGCTTTAGTTAGATACAAGTAAAAATGCTGCGATTTTTTCCAAATAGTTCCTAATACAAAAATATTTATAGACTTATTTATTATTGAATATTAAGCACTAGGCCAGTTTTTTATAAAAACTTATTTAATTATTCCAATATTTCGTTGCACTTTGTGTAACTTCTTCAGGGATAAATTATTATAATAATTATTCGAATACATTAATAATTTGTAGCATCTCTAACATATATCTTCTTTTTTAATTATTTCTGTATTTAATACCAAGACATTCTCAATATTTGGATAATGTCTTAATCTAAACCAATGTGATGCTAATGCTGTTTTTTGTGAATATATTATATCTCTATATCTTTGATTCGATCTATGTCCCGCAATTCTAGTCTTCAATTTATTCTTTGATGTACCTACATATTTATAATTTATTGCATATTTCATTATCCTTACCTTTACAAGGAATTTTATAAACTAAATTATATTTATCTAACTTTTCTATTCCATCCTTCATTTTACTAAATAATTTACCTAATGTATTATGTATGTTTTGTGCGCCATTCTAGATGTACATATTTCTATCAAATATATTGGATTTTTCCAATCTTTCTTATATGAAAGACATATAAGTTAATGATTTGTATATTTTTGGTTCCGAAATATTATTAAACGCACTATTTTTATTTCGTCTATACCAAAGCGTATTAATAACAAGTGGCCGCATTAGCGCAACAACTGGCATTCACCAATCTGTCATGTTAAATGCATACATAAAAAGTTGTTGTTTAGTTTTTTTACATAGAGTTTGACACTTTGGTGTAGTCAGCTGATGAACATTTTTACTAATAGGGCCACCTGGTATCAATTCGCCTTGGTCTATACTGGTCTATTAAGTTTTATGTAAGTTGTGCTGAAAAATTATTAGCATTCAATAAATTTGTAAGTCTATTCTCATTATTCTTGTGGAATTGTTTGTCACTTATATCCAATACTGTTCTTATAAGATTCTTACCAGTGTTTATAATAACTCGTTTTGGATGCTTTGAGTAATAATTAAGTAACCTTCCTGAAGATGTAGGTTTCTGATACCAGTTAATTGATAAAATATTCCCTTCTCTTAATACTAAAGTATCTAAATATAAGAGTTTTAAATCATTTTCCCTCTCAATCGTAAACTTACTGCCTGTCCCACGATGTCGACAGTCGATGTCGTTCTCTTATTTATATTGAAAACAAAAACAAATTTAAATTTTTTGTTATTGTTGTCAATATAAATAAGAGAATGACATCGACTTGTCGACATCGTGGGACAGGCCCTTAATGTCTGAGTGATAAGAATTAAACACGGTTAATACATTTTCTATTTCAGATTCTGAAATTATGCAAAATAAATCATCAACATATTTAGTCATGATCTTAGGTCTACCAGATAATTTTTCTATACAAATATCCAGCAATTTCTCCATAGCATAATCGGCCACTATTGGAGATGTTGAAGAACCCATTGGCAGTCCCTTCTGTTGTGAATATATCTTATTATTATATTTGAATTACATATTATCAATAATGCAGAGTTGTGGAAAACGTATTGAACTAAAAGGAATAAAAAATCGGCTAAGCCGAGTGTTTCGGCAGCGGCTTGTAAAAAAAATCGGCTGATCGGCTAGCCGCGAGTCACGCCGTTACGGCTTGCTACTCTGCCCACAACCTCCGCACTGATAGGCTAGCACGCTACCTACTAGCCTACCGAGGTATTTAAAAAACTTTGTACATATACACGTTTTGTGGGCAACTTAAACTGTTTTTTAATCTATATAAATGGATGTACGACAACTTCGATACAGTTGTTACTTTTGTTGTCGGCAATAGAACCGTACACACGACAGCTTCGATGTATTTTTTACTCATCTTGTCGTCAATAAAACAGTACACACGACAACTTCAATGCACTTGTTACCCATCTTGTCGTCAATAAGGTTTCTTAGCATATTTGGAACGATTTTGCGTCATCCCACGTCAAATTTGGTTTGTAAACAGACCGGTTTCGGCTATGTGTCATCTTCAGTGTTCTATTGAATACTAAATCGTTGTTTCTTTTATAATTCGTTTGTATACCTAACTTCCTTCCAAGATCCCTTTTGTATTCTGCTCCCTATTTCTCTCTCTCTCCCGCTCTTTCTCTCTCTCGCCTCTATATACTTTTGCGTGTCTCTACCTGCTACCTGTTTCTCTTACTATTATGTTTGTGTTTAATATTTGGTTTATAATCTGCTCTATTAGTTACCAGTTGTTTTATCCCTACGTAGGTATTAATCCGTAATTGTACGTTTCTGTGTAATCCTTTTGTCTTGTTCATTTTCTACTACGTTGCCTGGACTATTGTTTTCTTTTGTGTAAAAATATTTTAACGGTTCAAATATTACGTCTTAAGCAGTGTTTATTTGTTCATTTATTATTCTTCCGTCAAATATGTTTTGCTTGTATATTTCCATGTTCTCTAATACGTTCAGTCGCCGTCCTTTATGTTGTGAATGTAATAGTTTAACTGTTTTTCTAATATGTCCTGGTGTACATTTGTTGTCGAATATGTGGTTTGCGAAATTCGATTCTGGTGTTATTCCTGGTTCTCTCAGTTTCTTGTTGTAGTCTCTCATGTGCTCGCGAAATCTTGTTTTTATCTTTCTTCCAGTTTGTCCGATATAACTGTGTTGGCATGTGCAAGTTAATTTGTACACTCCTTGTTTATCTAGAAAGTCTGTTTCGTTTGTTCTGTTCTGCAGTATTCTACCCAAGTTGTTTCTTGTTTGGAATGCTGTGTTAATGTTGTGTTTTCTAAAAAATTTTGCCAGTTTGTATGTTGATTTTCCCATATACGTAAAGGTAGCCCAGGTTTTCTTTTCTTGTTCCTGTTCTCTGTTCCGTTTCTTACTTGCCTCGATATCCTTTCTAATCTTGTCAACTAGGTCTTTTTTATATCCGTTGTTTTCCGCTATGCTATATATTATTCCTAACTCTTTCATATAGGCCTCACGTGTTACGGGTATTCGTTCAAGTCTCGTTATTAATTGCCTAATTGCTGCGTTCTTATTGTTGTTGAGGATGGTTTGATGAATTGTGTATTATTGTATCTGTAGCGGTTGGTTTTCTGTATATTTCGTATTCAATTCTATTTAAGCTCTTGTTTGCCCTAATCGTTAGGTCTAGGTAGTTTATCCTTTCGTTCTCCTCCACTTCCATTGTAAATTTTATGTTTTTGTGTTGTTTGTTCAGTAGATCCAGAATTTGCTCCTCCATATTTCCTTCTATTACACATATAACATCCTTCACGTATCTTGCATAGAATGTTACCCCGAAATTTGTTTTTAACTCCTCTACGTATTTCTCTTCTAAATTTTGCATAAATACTTGCATGAGTATTGCTGATGTTGGATTTCCTAGTCCGTTGATTTGCCTATATATGCTATTGTTGAATTTGAAGTAATTTTGCTCCAATGTGGCTTTTAGCGTGCTTGTGAGTTGCATTGAAAAATCCACGTCTTCTGTTTTATTGAGTAGTGTTTTATGTAGAATGTTTATTGTCTTTGTTGTTGGGATTGATGGATATAAGTCTTTTATATCAAATGAGACTAGTTTATTATTTTCTGTTATCTGTATGCTCCCTAATTTGTTAACTAATTCCGTGGTGTTGGCTATTGTGTGTTTATTCTCTAGGTCCAAGGTATCTTTCAGTATTGTTTTTAAGTATTTCGATAGTCTATAGCTCGGAGCAGATTTATAATTAATTATGGGTCTCATTGGCGTGTTTTGCTTATGTATCTTCGATAAAGCGATCATAGATGGAGCGGATGGATTCATAAGTGTTAATGAATATGATATGCCTGGTTTTATTACTTTGGTTGCCTTTTTTTATTAATTCCTTTACCTTTGCCTGGTATTCGTCTGTAGGATCTTTCCTGATTCTCCTGCATTTAGTATCCACTATTAACTGTTCCGTTTTTTCGATGTACTCCTCCTTGTTGATTAATACCGTTGTATTTCCTTTATCATATATGTACATATTTTCATAATCTTGTCAGGACAAAATCTTTATACACATTATACAATACGTATACCACATTGTCACCAAACATTTCGAAATGTGTTTTATACGCGACTAATCATTGATTGTCTTGCAGACATCATCGATGAAAATGTCCTCGGTAACAACTGGGACTGCAGGGCATTATTTGGTGCTACATATTATGTATGTATGTATATGTACATAGAATGGTATGTATGTACATAATTGAAATTGTTTAATAAATTTGTATAAAAAGAAATATGTACATAATACGTACATGAATATATTGATTTTTAGTTTAAATACGAAATGGGGACACAAATGAACCTTTGCCACGACAAAAACCAGATACGAAGCCAAAAATTGCAAGAGAAAATTTGCTGGAAAACAAAATCATATATTTTGGCTGTTTGATCACAAGTTTCTCAGCGGCAAATATTTGTTTAAGTGTGACCACATGGTGAATATGTTTTCCCATGTTAGTACCCGTTCAAATTTTAACTTTTACTTATGACCAAAAAAATATCTGTCAAAATTAACTTTTATTTTTGACCAAAAAAGTATCAGTCAAATTATAACTTATATTTTTGGCCAAAACAATATCAGTAAAATTTTAACTTTTACTAAAATGTTTTTTTTTTTTGGAATTATTAAATTACATTAATTTTAATTTTTTAACGTGCTTTTTCCCAAATTAAGATTTTACTTTTTAAGTAAAATATTAAATTTTTATTAAAATACATTGAAATTGATTATGGAGGGATATTAGCTAGTTCCTATGCCCATTTCATTGGGGCTAATGCATAGAAATCCGTTTTGAAACAAAGAAGTTATGGCTGTTTAAATTTTAAACTTTAGGAACGCCGTTTTTCACTACATTTGCCGTTATAAAATCACTTTACGAAGTGACCTTCTTCTTTGTCTATGGGATCCAACCAAACAGAATTGGTGCATGAAAACCCCGGAATAATTTTAGTGTAGCACAGTGTAATCATTCCCAATTCTTTCTGAATATAACGTTACGAACCTTAGCCTAATAATCACTTTGGATTCAAAAAACGCTAGGGTCTTCTTACTTTTTTGCAACAATTTTTAAAAAGTTATATGCGTAATGTATATGGGGCATTCCATGCCAAATCGACCAGTTTGTGACCCGACCTCCTTCGATTTCGGATATATTTTGGGACGTATTAAACGCAATCTCTATACCAATTTTCAGTATTTTACTCCCACCAGAGATGGAGTAATAGATTTTTAAAAATTTTGGACAAACTCGATCCCCTATAGCTGTCAAGTTTTAAGTAACGCACAACAATTTAAAAAACAAATAATACAACTGTTCTCAACGTAACTAATTGCTAAAAGTTTGTTCTACATGTGTATAATATTTATTTATTTTATTATTATATTAGTTTTTATTTTTATATATGTATATACCATCTACCTTTTTCTTATGAAATATTTTTGATTGGTGGGGGTTAGTGCAACGAATTTTGTATCGAAATCCGTTTCACTGACCCGTCATAGATTAAAGCCCTTATGACACTACATTTTTCTTGCATTGTTTTGCTACAGGATGGAAAGAAAGAAATAGCAAATGATAGAAAGAAACAACTATACAAAATGTAAACAAAACGTAATGGCTTCTTTAAGTGCTGCCTACTTTTTATTTATAATAAAACGACAAAAGAAAAAAAAGTTGAAAAAAGAGGAGCTAAGTCGATGAATTCGTGAATAAACCGCTAACTTGGCAACACTTTAATGTTTCAAGCTTGAAATGTCAATTTTAAGTTGAACATTTTTACTTTTTTTGACAGGCCCCCATTTTTTATCGATAACATTAGTAAAAGCTTTGACAATTTGGTATTTATCTTAATATAGCTGAACTCTTTGCACCTAGTAAAATTTCCTATTATATTCTATTTGCACTGTTCTCCAAAATTTGAAAAATGAAGAAAAAATGTAGTGTCATAAGGGCTTAAGGGTGTTTTTTATCAATAAGGGCATAAATATTTGAATTTATGTTAGTATTTGATTATAAGTATACACTCTTTGTTTAACGTATTACTCAGTTCCACACTGCAATATAAGACATAAAGTCTTGTGTATGGAATAATACAAATAAATAAATAAAAAATATAAAAAATATAAAAAAAAATTTTTATTAACTATAAATCAATAAAAAAAATTGATATGTTAAAAAAGTATGGTATAATTTTATTCGTTTTTAAATGTTCTTTCAGAAAAAAAACAAACAAAAAATTCGGTGTGATTATCACTCAGCTATTAACGTTTGAAAATGAAAATCGACATTTTCAAAAAGTTTGACCTCTTCGATTTTTTTTAAATTTCCAAAAATACTACTCTATATCACTCAACTTTTAGAACAATTGCAAGATGTGATCTCAACTTTCTCTATTTTTCCCAATTTGTTTAAATTTTATTTTTGTTATTAATTTATCTATACACTACTTAAAATAATAACGAAGTCAAAAAAATATTTTTTTAAGTAAAAAGAGGTCACTGAACACGAATATTATATTAATATTTTTTAAGAAAATAGTTTTCCAGATATTTGCATTAAAAAAATTTAATTTTAGGGCTTTTAAGTTATTGACAGAAATTTCGAAAGAAATGCATCTAAAGCAACAGTTCTCAAATGGTGGTCCGTAGCAACCATCCAAGGGGTCCGCGTGAAGAGCCGAAAAACAGTGTTTTCAAAAATAATATAAGTTTTTATTTTCGATCTACATACTTCTTTTTCTGTTTTATTTATTTTTATTTTATATACGTACATAAATACATATCGCGACCTTAATATTGGTTTAGCCCATATGCCAAAAAGTCGGAATGGAGAAAAACAAAAAAGAAGATTTACATAAAGTTTTCTCAAAATATATCCGATAGAATTTTTTTGTATTCTCACCACAGCTTCCGTCATATGTTTGGAAGAAAAATGAACATTTTTGTGAACTTTCATCAATCCGATTAGAAATTAACATCTTTTTACTGAAAGTAACCCGTGATTGTGTGTGTTGGGGCTGGGTTTGCGGCTATGGTGGGTTGTCCCAGGGGGAAACTGTATATGTTTTCCTTATTCTGTGACGGTCTGTCGTGGCAGCGGGTTCGACTTCGACATACACAAGGAGTTGGTAGACTCCCATCGGGCGCGTCCCCAGGTGGCGGATAGGGGGAGGCATGTCAACGGCCCACTTAATGCGCTGCACAAGCGGTTACCTGTGCCGCTGGCATGGCTTGGGTCAGGCCTAGGGCTGGATGGTCTCAATAAACCAGGGGAACACGCAGAGCTATGCCTGGCCAAGGCCCTATACTCATGAATCAATCTCACACGTGGTATCTCCCCGGAAAGGCGCGCAACTCTACTAGGATGCCGTCTGGTCCGGATGAAACCATATGAGAGGGGTCATTCCTAAAGCGACTCCCGATCGCGATCGACATTCCACCATGAATGAGCTCTCGGTAGAGAATCGCCCTTTGGCATCATGGGAGCCATATGATACACCTTTAGGTGGTCATAGGGCTCACCTGATGCCAAGGGAATGTACCCGCACTTCACTCGGGAGTGCTCCAAACAGGTACTCTCGTTCGAGACCGACATTCCACCATAAATGAGCTCTCGATGGGGAGTCTGCCTGTTGGCACCCTGCGAGTCATGTGATACACCTACAGGTGATCATAGGGCCCACCGGGAGCCAATGGAATGACGCGCTTCCCTTTGTAGTGTTGTTTCTGTATAGGACCCGCGGACCAAAACTACCCCACTTGTAAGGCAAGGTGGTAGGTAGCTGTGCCGAGGTCCTGGATGGCTGGTCAGTGGTTAAAGAAGACTCAGTCGCTAACAGCTCCCCTCCGACGCCAGGGCACGGGTCGGTTGTAATAGTCAGTCGCCTAATCCATGTACGCCGTCCATGCATGGATGGTCCAACCCCTTACGCGCTAACTCGTGGGAATCTTATGAATAATCAAAAAACAAAACCAACAAAAACATCTTGGGCAAGCAGCCGGGCGGACAAAACCGGACCGGCTGACTGTCCCAAACCCCTTGCGATTCCATTCGGAAAAGCAAGGTTACTGCGCAGCGTGTCCTTGGACGTAAGCCCAAGTACATCAGCTGCACACAAAAGCCGCGCTGACGATAAATCAGTGGCCTTGAAATCGGGTGCGCCGGCTGGGAAAATCTCAGCTGTGCCACATGCACCCTCCTTAAAACCTACCGCTGGTGCGCCTGCTGAACCAAGTTCAGTTGTGCCACATGCACCTGCCAAGAAACAACAACCCGGTGCGCCGGCTGGACCAATTCCAGCTGTGCCACATGCACCCACACAAAATATGAAAGCGGATACGGCGGTTGTATCAACTGTGCCAAATGCATCTGCCACAACAACAACAAGGACTCAACCACGTGATCCAAGTTTCCTGACACGTAAGGCCTTCTCCGAATTACGGGCTGCTCGACGCTATATCGAGCAGTTAGGCAACAAACCGGCCGAGACCATGACTGGTGAAGAGAAATCTTCGCTAGCCTGGGCTAAGGCCCACTTAGCTGCGCTGTAAGGCTCCTCCCACGGTGATGCCGCAACATCTGTGCCGAAACGGCAAAGATCGGGGTAGGAATCGCTCCAGCAACGTACGCAGCCTACTAGCAAACGTCCCAGGCAGGGGGAAAATAGGATCATAAACAGACCTTACAGCGAGGTTGCTAGAAACCCGCTGATAAGGGCTGTTCTTGACCCTAGCAACGCTGACGGAGCAATCAACCACGAAGTGGGGATTGATCTGTCAGAAATTGCTAGATGCCTACCTGCAATATCTCAGGAGAGCCAGGGACCCTCGCCACAATTTAACGACGCCGGCTGGTTTCAGGGGCACGTGAAGCTAGTATCGTGCATGGATGAACGGTCAGCATCCAAGCTTAAACTCGTCGTAGAAGCTTTAGGGGAAGTGTGGCCCGGCGCGGGACTGGAATTGGTCTCGGTCAGCGAAATACCTCGCAGGCCGAGAGCAATTGCAATTATTCCGGCGGAACCATACGACATAGCGGCGATCCTGGACATCTTCCGGAGAGCTAACCCTGATCTGCCAACCAATGACTGGAGGGCAATCAGGGTTTTCGATTCGGTAGGTGCCCGCAGGAAGGTGATCGTGATCCTTAATAAGACGTTGGCGTTGCTCCGGGAGAGGCAGGGCCTGGTATACTATGGGTTTATGGGTATCAGGCTTCGCTTATACCGGGACGATGACAAGCGCGATCTCGAAGGCACCAGCGGCCAACTGGTAGGGCCGCAAGTTGAAGGCTCTGAGGGCATAGTTAACTCGAAGGCCATGGTTGAACCCGCGGAGTCGGTCACTTCGGGGTGCTCGTAGTCAGACTCATGTATGGTTGGAGAGCTCCTCGAGGGACTAGTGTTCGCGGACGACGAAGACGCTCTCCTGAATCCAGGAGATGACGAAGTCGATGTCAACTATGACCCCGATGTTGACAATGGCGAAGATAGTACAAATTCATCTTCACCACTCCAAGGCAGCCTCAGCTGCTCTAACCCTCCGCCTAGCAGAGAAAGGGGAGGATATTGCGCTAGTCCAGGAGCCGTGGGCCAATAACGGCAAGATTCTTGGACTCAGCGCCAGTGGCTACAAACTACTGTACGCAGCAAGCTCAGGTAACAATGACAAAACCATTAGATCCTGTATTTTAGCGAAAGCCAGCCTCAACAACTTCATTCTCTCTAATTACAGTGATGAAGATACGGTTACTGCAGCATGGGAGACAGGGGAATCCACCATATGGATTCTGTCCTGCTATATGGCTCACGACCACATGGACCCACCACCACACACCTTGGTCCATAAGATGGCGAGAGCAGCAAAAGAGAGGGGCATACCCATTCTAATGGGCGCCGACGCAAACGCGGACCACCATATCTGGGGCAGCTCAGATACCAACGCAAGAGGTGAGTGCATTTTTGACTTCATTCTAGATAACCTAGTAGTTCTAAATCGGGGTTCAGAACCCACCTTTGCGGTCTCTAACAGGCAGGAGGTCTTAGACATAACACTTGTCAGCACAAGACACGCACATCTGATTCAGGGTTGGAGAGTCTCAACAGACTGCTCCTTTTCTGTAGCGCGATTCTGTAACTTTTATTACGATAATCGTATCGTTAAAATAAATAAACGAAAATTTATCGAATTTGTTACTCAGTAACATTTATAACGATATTCGCTGTCGGTTAACGAACGAAAATAATTTTTCTGTTCTTAATGGATAGACAAGAGTCAGCTGTGCAGCCGTAGCACGTACTTTATGATAACAACGAAAGGTATTGTTCTACAACAATATTGAAACATTATAAACACTTTTAAGTATAAAAATAACAATATTTCTTTCATTTAAATATTTATTTTAACATATATTTCCCAAAATTAAGAAAAATTAGTAAAAAAAAATTGTCTGTACACTGATTGGCATGAACAAATTCATTTGTTCTTTTTTTCATTCCTCTTTGCTCTTTTCGCTTTTTTTTAACAGAGATGGTACATGATATCGAATAAATTTACACAATCCCACTATCGTTACTGCATGCGACTAAATATGTCGAAAAATGTTACGATTGTCGGATCGTTAAAAGTTACAGAATCCCGCTACTGATCACCGCTATTTGGTATTTTCCATCAGCATAGCCAACAGAGTTACAAGATCTTATTTAAACAGACGTAGAACGAACTGGAGGAACACAACAACATTCTTACCAGTCTAATTGCGCGCCCTCCAACCATAGAGGTAGTAGCAGACATTGATAAAGCAATAGACAAATTAACCAATGCGTTTAAGGAGGCCACAAGCCGATGTTGCGGTGGCGATATCTGGCTTCTATCTAGACACGTTAACACAAAGGCTGGAGACGGCACTTAACGAGGTCAGTGACTGGTGTTCACAGAATGGCCTAAGCGTCAATCCAACCAAAACGGAATTAGTTCTCTTCTCAAGAAGGTACAAAATTCCAGCTTTCACGCTACCAAAATTAAATGGCATCACACTAGCCCTTTCGGACAACGCTAAATACCTAGGTGTAGTCCTTGACAGCAAGTTAACATGGAGTGACAATCTTCATGCAAGAGCAGCTAAACCCTTAACGGCAATTTATGTTTGCAGAAACGCCATTGGCCCCTCCTGGGGCACATATCCCAAAGGGGTCAATTGGATATTAGAGACAGTGATCAAGCCTATAATTTTTTACGGCATATCCGTCTGGTGGAAAGCACTGGACTTGGCGAGCAATCGATCTCGCATAGAGAGGGTTCTTCGCATAATGGCAATCATGATAACTGGTGCCCTAAGATCCACACCAACAAAGGCTCTCTTCGCTGCGTTGTGCTGGCTACCAGTGGATCTGCTGGCCAGAAAGCAAGCACTACATACAGCAATCAGGCTTAACGCAATCGGCGCATGGAACCATCTACCGTGGGGTCATGCTAGCATTCTAGAGACTACTGATACCATTCCGGATCTCATTGACTACTGCACTCCGAAGCCCTGCTTCAGGAAAGAATTCCGATACTCCTTGACGGGGGACTTTTCCCCAACACCACACGGGACCATACACATTTACACCGATGGCTCCAAATGGGGAACGAGAGTTGGCGGGGGTGTCTATATCGAGGAGTTCGGGATCAAAATGTCTTTCAGACTCCCGGACGAATGTAGCATCCTACAAGCAGAAATGTCTGCCATCAAACGAGCAATATACTGGCTAAGGTTTTACCGGATATCAAATGCCGATGTTCAGATCATAACCGACAGTCAACCGGCGATTAAAGCACTCACTGGTGTGTACACCACATCCAGCCTAGTCCTGGAATGCCGCACAGCACTTAACACGATGGCGAGCAATCTAGGCATCACCCTCAAATGGGTACGCGGGCACGAGTCCGTTTCAGGCAACATCATTGCCGACGATCTGGCTAAGAGGGGAACCTTGCTTCGGGATGTCGATATTGACAATCTCTGCGGGCTCCCACTCTCATCTTGCTGGAGACGAATTGACGCTGCCTTCTTGCAGTTGGCTCAAACCAGATGGTACAATGAACCAACTTGCTCTACTGCGAGAACAATCTGGCCTCGCCTTGACTCAAACAGAACTAAACAACTTCTAGATTTCACGAAACCACATCTGCGTAACCTCGTGGCCACGGTCACGGCGCACTGCACCTTTGGAACCCACGCTAGACGCATGGGTCTCCCCTACAATGACTACTGCACAAGCTGTAATGACGTAGAAGAAGAAGAGAATATAATGCACCTTTTATGCCTTTGTCCAGCTCTGGAGGACCACCGCCTTCGTCTACTGGACAAAAGACTTCGGTAGCCTCTCCGAGTTCTTAGAAATAGAGCTCAAGAACATAAGTTCCTTCATTAGGAGCAGCGGGTGGTTCACTCGCTGACTACCCAAATGGCGTTTTTAATTCATGAACGACCCTTCCTGCACGGAACTCCGTACGCCTTACCTCTCTCTTCTCTTCTAACTAACTTCTAATATCTTTATTAACTCCTCTCCTTTCAATCTATTTGATACAATGTCCTCTTCGCTTTCCTTTTCTTTACAGGTATCACAAAGGGACCATTATTATTGGACCCAAGTGGGCTGGAACCCTTTCTTTATAATATTCACCAGCAACCTGATAACCTAACCTAACTGAAAGTAAAATATCTTGCTCCAGTATCCACTTTTTTTATTTTATTTGTAAAAAGTAGCTTTTGTTGCTCCATGTGTATACTAACTGCTGTGTATTGAGTAACTTGTTATTGAGATGAACTTTTTTACTTTTTATTGAAAATAAGCGTATAAATGTTATTAGAAAAGATATTTACATAGAATAAAAAGTTAATATTGATTAAACTTGGTATTTTACTTGATTTCTGATTTTTATTTTTTTATTTAAAAAAAAAATTTTTACAAAAAAATTTTGCAAAAATGATATCGAGCACAATGAATGTTTGATATCTCAGAAACCAGGAACTATTTCGCGAAACAGTTTTTGGATTCTGAAAGAGGGTATTCAAAATATATATACGCCATACTTAACTCAATTTTTTTGAAAATGGTCGGTGGGCCAAGACAATACTACGGTCGCGATATGTATTTATGTTTTGAAAACAAACACGAACAAAATATTAGTGCCATCTTTTATTCTTCACTGCTTAATATAAAGTGCCCCAGACTCTGTACTTACTGCCCTAAAATTGACTAGATATCATCAAAACTTTTAAAAATAAAAAATGTGAAAGAATGCGAAAAATCGCAAATCCGCGAAAATTTATAAAACGTAATGAAGAGATTATTACTGTAATGTATAGTAACCGTTCTTGTTGTTTAGCTTTGATATTATAATAATTTGATATTTAATATTATATATTATATATTTTATATTATTTGATTATTATATATTTTATATTATTTGATATTATAATAATTATAACAATTTAAATTTGTGGATGTTTTCTTGTGAATTGAACGTTAGAAACAAAATGTACAAGAGAAACTATATTGAACTTGAGCGATATTTATTTTAAATATATTGCACGCCTCACAAGTGAAGCGTTGAGGTGGGTACTACTCTCACTTCACGCGAAACTACTGATTTTTTAAACTTAAAATGGCTCTATTATTATTATATATTGCACTTGTAAAAATTATATACACACACATATTAAGAAAAAATTATATTTTTAACACTCATGACATTTTTAATGTCATTTTTATTATTTAAACTAATTAAAAAACTGTTTAAAAAAGTTCTGTCTTGGTCGTCCGTTTGTCTGTATGTACGGATCCTGTATGTGGTCACGAAAGACTTCACTAATCGAGTCCTTTTCTTACGCTTCAGTATAATTAGGAATAGAAGCCTATTTAATTTCACGGTCTAAATGAGATTATGAGGCGTGCACTTTTGGATTTTCCAAACTGTTTTTAAATATTTTTTTGTTTTCTGTACATTTTTTGAACTTCAATGATAAATATTTTAGAAACTAACAAAATAAAAAACTTTTTTCGGGCCTTAATTTAAACATATTTATCAGTTTTTAAATTCAACCTAAAAAACAAAATACAACCTGGGCTTCGGAGGGGGTCCGCGAAAAAAAATTTTTTTACAAGGGGTCCGTGCATAGGAATTTGGTGAGAACCCCTGATCTAAAGCATAAAGCTTATACATAACTCTAGACTTTTTTTATTTTCTTTCATCCAGTGTAGAGATGGGCGCATGTCGACATTTTCCAATACGACACGAACACGAATCCCGGATGTCCAACGCGTGCGAAACACGCACTCCCAAAATTTTCAAAACACGAACACGACACAATACGCACGAAATCAAATCCAAAAACAAAACAAAAACATTTTTTTATATTCAAAGACATATTTTTCTTCTATTTTAAGGTTTCATGTTCTATTTGTATTTTTATTTACATATTTTTGTTAAGAAACAGTAACTTATCAAAATTTTCGCTCAATAATCTTGTGCGGTAAACTTCTGCATTCATACATATTTTAATCTGAAAATCGTTTCGTGTTTTTTCGAGTCTAGTTGGCTCAACACGACACGACCCCAACACGAACGAAATCAGATTTTCCGTCATGAACACATCGTGTTGAGTCGTGCGTGCTCGTGTCACGAAAAAAACACGACACGCGCCCATTTCTAATCCAGTGATTAAAATGTGTTGCTCGAACTAGAATCTAGCCCGTTATATGCTTTGAAAAACGAAAAAATTTAATTTTTAGACGTGTAGCTCGTTGTTATTTTATTATGTATGTTTATTCAGGGTGGACTTATTATAATCGATGCGAGTGTAGCTTTGGATTCTATATTTTGTATTTTGTTTGCTACATTAATCTATGCAATTGCTTTTATTTATTTATTTCTTCATGTATTTAATCGAGCCCATGGGGCTCGAAAAAAGTAGTCTGTACATTGGACCAGACACACCTACCTACATGAAATTAACAATTTTTACGGAGTATGAGCAAAACGATCCTTAGATTCGGACTCAGTAAATTACGAAATACTGTTAAAAATGGCTACAAAAAATATGCAGTTTTTCTCGAGTTACTTAATATTTTGAGTGCGTATGAGCCAAAGGAAGCAAAGATTCGGACTCAGAGCATCGAAGTGCTTAAAGATAGGTAGATCTGGTCAAGTGTATAGACCATTTTTTGTTTGCTTGCCGGTGTTATTAATTTTGGAAAAAATCATCCAAAAATAAAATTTTTTGGGTTTTCAATGTATATAACTCGCTAGATTTTAGTCTCATCAACAAATTGTAATCACTGGCTGGGAAAATAGAAAGGAGTCTTTAGAGCTGTATATAAGTTTTATGTTTTAGATGCAATTTTTTTCGAAATTTCTGTCAATAACTTAAAAACCCGAAAGTTACAGTTTTTATTTCAAATATCTGGAAAACTATTTTATTAAATATATTAATATAATATTCGTGTTCAGTGACCTCAAGTTACAGTCGTCGGCACAATTATTTTGACAAGAAAACAAAATCACTTATTTCTTTTTAACTTTAAAAATGCTTTATTGAAAATACGGAAAAAAATTTATTACTAACATATTGATAATTCGAATTAAAAAAACAAAACAATAAACATTTTCCATATTAACTTAAAAAGTTGTGAATAAAATTAAATTTTGTTCATTGGCATAAGTATTTTGACAAAGGAAAATTGTAAAAAAGAAGGCTTAATGTTGTAAAAAAGTAGTGAAGTTGATTACGATTTAGTAGAAAGTAAAGCCCCCTTTGGCTTGAACGACTTTTTGAAGCCGCCGTGGTACTGAATCTACCAAAGATTGAAGAACTTCAGTAGGGACCTCGTTCCAAAGAGTGTTGACTTCAGAAATGGTTTCTTCTCTGGTTTGTTTCAATGAAATATTTCTCCTACGTTTTATATAGGCCCACACGTTCTCTATGACGTTTAAGTCCGGACTTTGAGGTGGCCAATCCAATATACTGAGTCCAATATTTCTAACGAAGTTTTTGATTAATTTACTCGTGTGACATGGAGCATTATCTTGTTGCAATACAAATGATTCTCCTATCAGTTTGTCACCCGAGGGGAATGCGTAATCATTTAAAACTTTTAATTATTTGTTTTTGGTTCATGGAACCAGTGATCGGTACCAAATCACCCAAGCCACTGTGTGCAATGCATCCCCAGAATATAACAGAGCCCCCACCATGGCTAACTTTTTCACAAACTGGCGCAGTTTTTTTCTTTGAATTTGTGGAAGTCTTACATAAATCTTCTTTTTCGATTAATTGTATTGGAATGAGCTTTCATCAGGCCAACGAACTTTTCTCCAAAACTCTACTGACTTTTGGACATGTGCATTAGCAAAAGCTAAACGCTTGAGCTTGTTTTGTTTTGATATGTATGGAATATCTCTTGCTATGTAAGTCTTAAAACATGCTTCTCTCAAGCGGCGCCGAATCGTCCTCTCACTAATTGAAGTACTGGAAGACTTATTCCATTTATCTGCGGCATCTTTAGGTTTTAACTGAACGTCTGTTTTCAATTTTCGCAGGACGATTCGGTCTTCACTTAGAATTGTTTTGCATTTCGCACCGGATCGCGGTAAATTTTGTACATCGTTTTTGTTTTTAAATTTGTTTATTTGATAATAAACAGTTTCACGCGATAAATTGAATTCGTTAGCTATGTCTATTACCTTGAAACCGGCATTGAACTTTGCTACTATTGAGGCTCTAACAATATTAGTTAACTCAGCCGTTTTCCCAATATTTTCAAATCACTGATAAATCAAAATTATAAGTAAAGACATAAAAATTAATTAGACCAATTTTAGCTGACCTTCAATTGCAAAGAACACACAAGAAAACTGCTATGAAGTGCATGTCAAAATACTTATGCCGAAGCGAAAGTCACTGCCTACTATGATTATTATCAGCAGTTTGAAAGTGCATAAAACAATGGACAAAATATTTTACATAAGTGTTGTTGTTGATGTGCACTTTGTTTTGAGCAAAGCTGAGGTAACGGTATCTTACGCACTTGAACGAAAAATACGGCAGTAGACAAGAGAACAATTTGTCAAAATAATTGTGCCGACGACTGTACTTAAAAAATATATTTTTTGGACTTCATTGCTATTTTAAGTAGTGTTATAGATAAATTAATAACAAAAATTAAATTTAAAAAATTCGACAAAAATAGAAAAAGTTGAAATTTTCTTAAAAGTTGCGTAATATAGAGTAGTATTTTTCCAATTTTTTTTTTAAAATCAAAGGGGTCGTCGGACTTTTTGAAAATGTCGATTTTCATTTTCAAACGTTAATAGCTAAGTGTTAATTACACCGAATTTTTTTTTCTTCTGAAAGAACATTTAAAGACGAATAAAATGATAGATACCCTGCTTTTTAAAATATATATTTTTAACATTGCGTTTAATACATGCTAAAACTTATCCGAAAATGAACGAAATCGAAGGGGGTCGGTTCACAAACTGGCCGATTTGGCATGGAATGCCCCATATATTGTTCTTGTTGAAGAAATTAGATTAATTTATTACAGAGGAAAAAGTAATGGTAGAAATGGAAGGATTCCTTTGAATGGGGGTGGCACTGCCCACTTTTCTAGTCATAATATCGCATTTGTGCAGGTGCTTAATGTGTGCCAAGTTTCATTAGATTCCTCCTGTACTGAATTTAGGACTTTTTCTACAAAAACGCTCACTGTGCCCAAACCCTTCTTCCTCGGCGAATCAGAATTAGTGAACATTAAAGATAATGGTTGGGGCTACTAAACTGCGTTTTTAGTTTTCCTTAGTTATATTTGTGAAATTTTTATAAGATTTTGAATATATGACTAAGTTAAATATTCTCAAATATGACTTTTTCAAGTAATATGCCCACTGTGCCCAAACTCTTCTTCCTCGGCGAATCAAACCTAGTGAACATTATTGATAATGGTTGGGGATACTAAACTGCATTTTTAGTTTTCCTGAATTGTATTTGTGAAATTTTTTATAAGATTTTGAATATATGACTAAGTTAAATATTCTCAAATATGAATTTTTCAAGTAATATGCCCACTGTGCCCAAACCCTTCTTCCTCGGCGAATGAAACCTAGTGAACATTAAAGAATTGTATTTGTGAAATTTTTCATAAGATTTTGAATATATCACTAAGTTAAATATTCTCAAATATGACTTCTTCAAGTAATATGCCCACTGTGCCCAAACCCAGTGGACATTAAAGACAATGGTTGGGGCTACTAAGCTGCGTTTTTAGTTTTCCTGAATTGTATTTATGAAATTTTTTATAAGATTATGAATATATGACTAAGATAAATATTCTCAAATATTACTTTTTCAAGTAATATGCAACAAATGAATGTTCATACGGCACATTATATATACGAGATATAGTTATCTGAGGATTTCTAATTGATCTAGTAAAGGAAATAGTCTCAACAAGATGTAGAGGTCTTTGATACTTAATAATACTAATAATACTAAACGATACTTTAGAAAATCCTCACATGTAAGGTCCATTTTTTGCCTTTTAATATGACACCGCAATGGAACATCTAGGGTAAGTAAGTTTAATATTAATAATATTGTAGTCGGTTTTGTACATTTTTGTTAAATTTTTCCATTTCCTAGTCGTTATATTTCGCGAACCAGAAAAAGGAGGGTGCTAAGATTTTGCATTCTTACTAGTTATGCTAAAGGCATCATTCGTACAAATTTTTATAAAAATTGCCCAAGGTGCAATATAAAAAATTAATGTCGATTTGCGCGGGCTAGGAAAACATTTCCGACTTATGGTTTCTTAGCAAAATTGTTTTAGAATTGTTCGTAGATTACGTTTCCGCTATACGATTTTTCGAAAAATAAATCGACCAGCCCTAATGTACATATTATTTTTTAGAACAAGTGTTTGTACAACTGTTATAGATATTTACCTTCTTCCCTTTGGTCAACCCTACGTTCTTCATTGACCAATTCAGCTACTTCATCGGCCTCTTGCTCACCCTCCGGGGGAGTGAAAAGACCTTGAGCTTTCATCCTCATTGTTTTAATACGAGGCCATGATAAAGCAATAAATGAATCCAAATCAATACGGTCGCGTTCATCTAAGAAGTATTTAGCTTCTTCCACCGTTACAACGCCATTGCGATCACGATCCAATTGCAAGTCAAGCTGGAGTTCAGTTACTTCGATGAAGCCATCTTTATTCTTATCATAATGTACAAAGTTGGCTGTGGCTTCAGTACGGAAGGAATCATCCGGTGCAGGGACATTTTCAGCAGCTACTTCGTCCTTTTCTTTTTGCTGCTGTTTAAAGAAATCTATAGCTTCGGATTCGGCAGCTTCAGCCTGCTTCTTCAAATACTCTTTTTCCACCTTTAAGGCTTCTTGCTCCTGACGACGCGCTTCTAATTCGGAACGACGTTTCTCTCTGTCAGCTTTAAGTTGTTTACCACGCGCCACCATTTCGGAACGTTTAGCTGCACCTTTCTTGTATATTTCGGCTTGCGATTTACGATGTTCCAGCTCATCTCTACCCTGTTGTATGCAAGTATTTTCACAATTACCTTCGGCCATGTACTCGTCACTGCCATCACAACAATCGCATATGCCATCGTTCACTCTGGACGTCGGAATATCCAGATGACGATGTCCTTTGTTTTCACAATGAAATGTAGCTTCTGTACAAGCTGAAGTTCCCGGTTCATCACTGCCATCGGCACAATCACAGTAATCGTCATTAATTTGGACAAATTTTATTTTACTGTTGCTGTCGTCCAAACATAGCCAAGTATTGTCTGCACGAGGCTTGTATAGTGGTGCGTTCGATAAAGATACGCCACGGGGACGTGGAACGTCAGCTAATGAAACTGTCCAAAAACTTGTTAAAGTGAACAGAAAAGTGCACACATATTGCGATAGTTTTTTACTAGGCAACATTTTGATTTTATTTGAGGTGGGTGTTAAAGAAAATACATACGCACTGACGTGGTTTTATTTATACTTTCCGTAGTGTTTTGTAAACTCTTTTGCACTGATAATGAAAATCTTTACTAATGACAATGAAAAACCGGCGTTTCTAGTAAAAAGCGGTGTGTTCAATGAACGAATAAAAATTTTGGAGTGTGTTCAGATGATACCTAGTCGAATGAATTTTTCGAGGTGGCGACACTGAACTAGACCACGAAGCCGATATTATTCGATTGTAGGCGGCGGCTTACCCAAAAAGTAACCAGCGGGTGCTAAGCACCGGGTCCCGATTAACTGATCCGTTAATTTCAACTTGGCTATTTTCGATTAACGGCTAAACCGGCTAATTTCAATCGATTAACCGACGTAACAAATTTTTTCATATATTCTTATATTTTAACGTATTTTTAGTGTGTTTAATTGAATATGCAATTTCGAAAAGGGCACATCTTGCATATTTTGGCAAATACGTTTTTTCATATCAATGAGTTCTATATGCTTCCCTGCACCACTATGCTTGAAAAGGGAACATTCTTAGCACTCGTTCTACTGTCCACGTCATGGCATTTACAGAATTAAAGGTCACAACTATTAAAAGATGTGCTCTTTTCGAAATTATTGCTTAAGCACAGAGTACGCAAAAGCGCTCTTAATACTCGTTTTGCGCTTTATATTAATATTAGATCAAAGTTGTTCATTTCACCAAACAATTGTTTGTACTCTTTATTTGATTTCTTTTTATACTCTATATTTAGTCGTTAATGCGAGAGCGACGATTGTACATGCATAGTAGCTTTGTTGGTATTTTGCCTAATACAGTGTGTAAAATAAATCATAATGATGAAAATAAAGTGCTTTTTATTAGAAATAAAAATATATATTTGAACAAACTAAGGGGATTGGGGCAAAATGTATTGAAAATTTCTCCATTTTGACAAGTAAAGAAATAGTAAATTCAGTGTGACCGCACTATTATACATTTTTACGACCAATATAATTTCTTGTGATAAAATTTTAATGAAAATCTTTGTGTTTACTTTAACGTATTACAAATATTTTGACCATCAATGTATTAGATACCTAATATAAGAATTTTGTGCAAATTAATTTAGTTTTTTATTTTCTTTAAGTTGTGTGTAGTACACATTGTGTACTAAATGCCGTAAATTTCGAAAAGGGCACATCTCATTAATATAAAATAAATAAATACACATATAATAACATATATAATATATAATAACGTTAACATCAATGTGCTCTGCAACTTTCGATTGATAATTGGATCCCAAATATAAATTGTTTAATTATTATATTTACTTCATTAGAAAATAATATTTTTTTTTCTGAAAAGTTTAAAATTTCAGATATGTGCCCTTTTCGAAATTGCTGATTCAATTATTTGCTTCGTCAGATATACAAAATGTATGTAGCTTAAGTAAAAAATTTAATCTGTGGATGTGGGTATAAAAGAGTTTAGTAAAGTCTCTGCTACTCTACTTGAACTTGAGGGAATTATTAAGTTTTTATTTAACAATTTGATAAAAGCCAATAATACTGTTGCCAACCATTTAATTAAAAATTTAAGGATTGATTTAATGAGAGACGAATTTCAGTATTTTATCCACTCAGGAATATTTCATTCTAGCAACAGTGTTTTAAAATACAGTACAAAAACGGAAACTAAGGAATTCGGATAAAATTTTTTGCAGAGTGTTCGTCGCTGAGCTCTGCCTTTATGAGTCAGATGTTGACCTGACAACAGAAGAAACTATCGGTAGTAATACAAGAAGTGTTTTAACAGAATTAACCGAAACAATTTGTAGTATCTGGGAGTCGAAAATTGAACACAAAAGAGTTGATGTGGCCAGATTGTTGGCGGCGCTGGCATGCTGGCGTATGCTCTGGCTAGGGCTCGCCGCCTTGGCACAGTGGTTCAAGTTTCTAAGGAAGGCGGTCATATGTAGTTTACTCAGCTATAGTAATCAAAATTAATATGAATATTTATGTTTACGGTATTTATGGGCCAATTAGAGTAAAATAAGATAACAAAAGTCTTTAAATATAATATTATAATAATTTATTTATAAATTAAAAATAAATAAATTTTATAACGGCAATTTAATACATTTGTACATTATTTTCAAAAACTTAACATATGTAAAGCCTCATGTGATAGCATAGACTTCTTCTTTTGTGGTAATTTACGTAAAGAAGAAATCAACGGGTCGGTATTTAGAAGAAGTCTATGCAAAAGATCAGTGTTAGTGACAACACGAGACATTTTTCGCGTGTTGTCTCGTTTGAATTGCTTAAATAATTTATTACAAGATTCAGCGGCTTCTTCAGAGAACTCGCCTATGGAAGCTAGACAGTGATCAACTACTTCCGATCCATGAATTAACACTTTATGAACTGAAGCAGGCAAATTATGCCATGGATACGTACTAATAAGCATTCGCGCGGTTGCTAACGAGTAATCTGTAAATTCTACACTATTAATTTTGTTTCCCGACGAAAGACATTGCAAAAGATGATGATACCGATCAATAACTGCTTGATCCAAGCCAGTTATTTCAGTTGATATAGCTGAATTTTAAAAAAAAGTTCTTGCAGTGTTTCCGTCATTGGATGTGCCACTTCCGCCACTTTGACCTTTGTCGACAATTAAACTTAATCGTGTCCTAAACTGCTGCTGAACATATAGTTTTTTCTGTGCAAGAAGCTCCTTTTCATCTGTTGAACGAGCCTGCCACTTTTTAAAATCTAGTCGGTAAGATAAATGTATAAAATATTCGAAAAATCTTATCCATGAATGCAGAGTCGTAGAGACGAAGACCCTCTGTACCATGCACATTCGCAAACAAACGCAGATAAATTATTTTTTAATTAAAAGTACAGATATGTATAGAGTAACATTTTGATATGTAACTTGAAGGCGTCATAAGGCGGCAACATAGTTAATACCTTAAGGTGGGTCCACATCTAAAAATATTTGCGGCGCATTTTAGTTAGTGTAGACGTGTGCGGCGAACAGAAACGACGCAAGAATTTCCGTCACATTCAACGCACAAATTTGCGCCGCATACTGTTTGGTGTGGACGCATTTGTAGATATAATGCTAATTTTATTGCTTTATCATTGTCTTGAGCGGGTGGACGTAAAAATTTTCGCGAATAAATATTTGTGTGATAACTATTTAAAAGCTCGTCCACATCTACAAGCTAAAATTTGTGCCGCAAATATTTTCGGCGAACACGTTCGGCGCAAATATTTTTAGATGTGGACCCACCTTTAAGTAAAAAAAAAACGTAAAAAAATATACGTGAAAATTGATTTGTCGTGAAACCGCTTTCCGCAAAATACGTGTTGCTTAAAATATTATTAAAT
This sequence comes from Panzeria rudis, assembly GCA_956483635.1. Classification (NCBI taxonomy): domain Eukaryota; kingdom Metazoa; phylum Arthropoda; class Insecta; order Diptera; family Tachinidae; genus Panzeria; species Panzeria rudis. The sequence goes on along the minus strand of OY101449.1, from coordinate 86,191,129 downwards.
ACATAATAATAACGGTAAACACCTTCACCTTAAATATCCATTGTAAAACAATGTCAAAAATGTTTTTTTCTTTGAAAAACACGCACTAGAAATTAACTTTATTAGCACTGCTGAAAAAGATAAGGAAAGTTGTTTTGATAGGCTGGAAATGTCAGGACTAAAACCACCAAAGATTTTAAAGCGATGCTTTCAGTCTTTGGCAAGAAATGCCCCTGACGATTTCATACATTATACAGGCTCTAGCTATTAGCCAGCTATCTCGTAAATAGATTGCGTACGCCTGCGAAAAACCCAAACTTCTTCATAAAGTCTACTCCTAAAAATATTGGCTTCTTAAGAGTTGGTACTAAGAAGAATGTTACTTCTTCTGCACGATGGTTGAATTTTATTCTCGCTCTTATACGGCCCACTATTTTATGAAGGCCATCAGCCGTCCGAATAACTGACGTAAAATTATAGATTTTTAATCCAGTCTTTTCAACAAAATCTTTGCATCCTCTGCCTAAACAGGTGACTGTTGCGCCACTATCAACCAAGCATTCTATTTCTTTGTTATTAATTTTAATTTTTGCATAAATTCGACAACCTTCACCGTCAGGTAATGCAGCCGACGCAATTTCTCACCTAATTCTTCTTCGCATTTTGTACCTCTCTCCAGCTTTCCTTATCCGTTTAGATATTTTGTATTCTACCTTTTTATAAAGTAACATGTTAGGACTAGGGATGTAACTAATACCGATATATCGGCGATACTTCAGATTTTCCGATACATCGGTATCGGCGATATTTTACTGTCGATACTCCGATACTTGAACAAATTTTTTTTGAGTTTTTTTTTAACAAATTATTTAGTTCTTGTTAATTTTACCATGAACTAAATTCATTTCGCTATTTTTTTAAGTCTTATTAATATCAATTTTAAAAATTAATAATATTTTGCACTGTTGTTTTGTAAAAAAATTATTTATTTTTTATTAATTTTACCATGAATTCAAAATTCAATTCGTTGTTTTTTAAATCTTATTCCTAGCAAAAAAAGACACAATACATATTGTAATCGCTATAAAATACGCTTTTTATGAAACTATAAAAATGGGTAGGTTTTTCAAGCAAATTGTTGCAAAAAAACAAAATTTTAAAAAATCGGAATAAAATAAAAAACTAAATTTTTCTTTTGACGATATTTACATGAAATATAAGCCAAAACAAAATCTTTTAAATATGCGCGGAAAGCTTAAGTCCTCCTCCATTCCACACTGTTTAAAAATTGAAAATCGGGGCAGAAACAACGCAGTGAAAATTGTTTTTTCCCTGAAATACCAAAAAATCTTTTTTATCGATCACTTCCGATTTTGAAGGTGTATTGAAATTTTTTAAAATGGCAAAATGATCTACTCAACTAGACCTACAAGCCCCACTAAGTCGTTTTTCACGAGTAAAAAACATGCCATTTTGTAATAGCGTTTAATTAAGCTATTAAGTCACTTAGAAGAATATTAGTTTATAAGCATTCTCTAAAAAACTAATTTTTTAAAAAGTATGGCGAGTATTTTAAATATATTTTTAATATAGATTCTTTGGAAGCAACGAAAATTTAGTTTCTTAAAAATTACTTCCAATTTTTTTACTAGGTTAATATTAGTTTTAAATATTAATAATCTATTACACTGTAATTTTGAATAATAAAAAAATTGTCCTTCTTGAGTTTTGTTAATCTAAACTTGAACTCAATTTCAATATTCGTATCGGAATGGGTATCGGCGATATTTATTTTTAAATATCGGTATCGGATCGATAAAACGGCGTATCGTTACTTCCGTAGTTAGGACTAGCTTCCGACTGTGGTAGGGCTAAGTTTTCTGCTTTAGAGTTGCCTAAAGTTACGTTTAGATTTACGGGCCCAGTTCGCAAAACGGTAGCTTCGCAATCGAACTCCTGCCCTATTGGTGTTACATAGACACATTGCTGCAATAGCGGCCGTTGAACAGCCAATAAATTTTCCGCTTTTTTGGCTTTCTGCCAGAAATCATTAAAACCTTCAATTTTTACAGAGAGTAATAGCTGTGCAAGTGATGGTTTTAAATTGCTCTGCATAATTTCGACTAACTCTTTCTCAGAATAAGGACACCTTTGCTGATTTCTCAGCCTGATTACCGCGTTAATGAAGTCTTGAAAAGATATTTTCGGCAATTGCCTGCGATTCATAATTTATTTTTGCAGCATGAATTCATTGTCATAACGCTTATATTTGGTTAAGAAAGCTTCTTTTAACTCCTCCCATGAATGAAATAATTTTATCCTGCGAAACAGCCAGTACCAGTCTAAGGCCTGGTCTTCCAGCAAGAAATGGAAATTGCGACAAATGTCATTACCAGAATAACCATAATCTTCCTGGAGTATTTCAACCCTGCAGATAAACTCCTCAGCACTTATTGAGTCGGTGGTGCCGTTAAATTTCATGCGCCACTCCGACAAATCAACTGGTGGTTGCCAGCTGCAATAGGGTTCAGGTGATAGCTGCAACCCACTATCAAACGGATAGCTTGGTATATTCTGTGAAACATCATTTGGCGCTAGATATTGTGTTGGTGAGTATACCTGTGTATAATGCTGATAATTATTTTCTAATAAATTTTGTTCCATGTAAATTCAAATTATTTTTTAAGAGTGTGAAAACACTTTAGTTTTCTTTTTTATCTCATGAATAATTATGAGAGTATCTTTAATATAATATTCATTCAATGGAATTAATAAACAATAATTTGTATTAAAAAAGATGTATTTTATTCCACTTGTCAGGATCTTATCGACCGTTGCTGTTCACTCTTGTTCTGATACCCCTTCTCTCCAAACAGGTATGCATTCGTAGCTGTCATTTAGTGCATGATGTTACCAGACTCTATGGCAATACAGTTACCGCTTACAGTCGGCCTCTCCTGACCCTCTAAGTCGTCCTCGCTTAGGCAATCGTTGTCATCTTCCGGTGGTAGTGTACAAAAGGGTTTAAGCTTATCCGATGCGTACACAGACTTATAGTGGCGTTGTTTCCGGGTGGAACCTGGGATGTCTTCAACGATGTAACGATCATTATTCAACGCCTTAGTAATTACAAATGGACCTTTGAATTTTGGTTCAAGTTTACGGGATGTTCCGGTACTTGGTTGTCTTCTTTTAGCATCAAATCGGATTTTGGCTGAGGCTCGATACTCGTTCACTTTAATGGAAGCATCTTCACGAATTTCTGCTAAATTGTCCACCGTTGTTACGTCAGAGGTATGCAAAGCGAGTATCAATTTATTTTTCAATATATCACGGGGAGTAAAACCAAAGAGTAACTCCTGCGGAGTTCGGCCTGTTGTACGATTTTTGGATGTATTGATGGACCACTGAACTATTGGCAACTTTTCGTCCCATCGTCTGTCTATCAGTTTCAGTTGAAGGCAAAAGCATATTCAAAATGGTTCGTTTGGAGCGTTCCACTTCCCCATTTGCTCTCGGAGTACGAACTGCGTTTAATACATGTTGTATGGCATTATCTTTACAGTAAGATTCAAATTTTTCAGACGTGAAAGCCGTTCCGCGGTCACTAATGATACGTGTTGGTACACCGAAGTAGCTGCTAAACTCGTTGAGAATATTCAATACATAAATCGTTGCTGTGCTTTTGACCGGTCGAATGAGTGTAAACTTTGTAAATGAGTCTACAAGGACGAGTACATGTTCGTTACGCTTGGAGCTTCTAGGAAACGGACCCAAGTGATCAAGGTGTACGGTATGAAATGGTATCGGTTCTATTTTATCGTAGTCGTATTCTCCTTCCTGCTTACCACCTCGTTGCTTATTATACGCGCATTCCATGCATGACCCTATGTACGACTTGACGTAATTACGTATTCTGCTAAACCAAAAGTGTTTCATAAGACGCTCAATTGTACGTTCGACGCCTTGATGTCCCGCGTTGTCATGCGCACCTTGTAGAACCTTAACCCTTTATAACTCATGATCATAAAAATCCAAATTTTTGCAAAATAACGTTGACTTATGTAAAAGAAACTAACATATATTTTTCAGAATTTAAAAAAAGTTGTTTTTAAATTTTTATTTACGTTTTTAAGGATTGTGCCATTTCTGTAACATTGAGTTAAAAGTAAAAAAAGTGTTAATTAGTATGAAATAATTTGAAACAATTATTTTGTTTATTGTAGCACAAAGCGACGCCACATTTTTCGCAAACTGTTTGCGATACACCTGTGCACTGGGGAAATTTGCATCGTACTCTCTTTTCAGCCCCAAACCGGCCAGTGCGCTATTTGATCCTGCCGTACTGCCATTGGCGGAACATGTTGTGCTGGACCCTTATGTCTTTTTTCTTGAAGAACATTCTCAAAAGAGTTTCTCTTCTTTACATTAGGCTTTAAATCAAACTTGCATAATGTTTCACAAATGTCACGTCTAAAATCTGCTGAAGACATATGTTTACCTCCGATGTTTTTTGATGATCTAACTCTACGATAAAGTAGCCAACAGTTTGCCATAGTTAGGTCCAGTAAATGATAAAACATCCGAATTTGCCATCTTTTGCTCCGTACCTGTATTTTATATCTTCCCATAATGCTGTCTATTAGATCGAATCCTCCCATATGTCGATTATACTCGCCAACAACAAAAGGTCGATCAATTTCCACATATTTTTTGTTTGTCTTGTCATATCTTCTAACTTTGGTCTTTGGCAACTCACCAGCAAAAGTTGACAAGAGCATCACAGCTTTGTTGTCTTTCCATATGATATTGGCAATATCAGTACCATTGTAATCAGCAACATATTCGGTAGAATACCCTCTTTCTTTTTTTTTGGACCTCCTTGTCAGTTGGCATTTTACAATCAGGAATTCGGTTGCGTCGTACCGTTCCAAGACTAAATATGCCCTGCTTAGCTAAGTACTCCAGCAACGGCAATGATGTAAGATAATTATCAAAGTATAGGCTATAGTTTTGGTGTCTTGGTATGATTCTTGACATTCTCATGACTACGTTTGATGATGCCCCTAAATTTGGCTTGCTGTTGAGAACAAGGTTTTCAGCTCCGGTTTCAGGTTCAATTTTATAGGCAAATCCTGAAACTCGACTAAGAACATATATTTTATAACCCCATTTATGAGGTTTTTGAGGATTGTATCTTTTCAAATTATTTCTTGCTTTAGTGGAGCAAATTTGCTCATCAACACAAAGACATTCCTCTATTAGAACACCACAAAAGGTTTCATTTAATTTGTCTACTATAGGTTTTATCTTGTAAAGCCTATCAGCATTTATGGCATTACGCGGTGGTAAATTAGAATTATCATTAAAATGGATGAACGCCTAATTTTCTCAAATTTTTGTCTTGGCATTATTTCTTGTATCATGGGTGTTCCAATTGATGAGGTCCAATGGCTGATTACACTCGGTAGTTTTATCAGCGACATAATGTATATTATTCCAATAAATTGCTGGATATCAATATGTGTTACTTGCAATGGTTGATTCGGATTTTTTTGAATAGCGTATAGATTCGTTTGCTCTGCTATAAACCCTATCAGTTCTTTGGGTAAAAAATAAAAAAAAAAATTAAATTAGTGACTCAAGGTCTAATAAGTTTGTTTGTAATGAAGTATCTCCCGTAAACTGTAATTGTTGCTGGCTTAGTACGAAACTCTTTTGTTTCCATCTTAATTACGGCTTTTGTTGCTTTGGCATTGTCGAAGCTAGTTGAGGTACTTCTGCTGTATGATCTGAAGATGAAGGACCTAAAATAGGATCATTGCTTTCAATAAAATCCTCGACGATTTCTTCTTCGTCATCTGGTGTTGGTTGAAAGTCGGGGTCAATAATGCTGTCATCATCGTCTTCAAGCGCATCTTCACTATCATATTGACAAAGGATGTCATATATTTCCTTTACTCCCAATCCTTGTGACGACATTCTGGAAAAAAATAATCACACACGCCTGCATATATTTACATTAGTCGCCACGATTAATTTTTTCCGTTTCAACTCAATGTAACAGAAATGTTACAAACACAAATATTTGCTTTGTGTTATCGTAATTTACAAATTGGTACTGCAAATAATTGAATGCTGAAAATAATCCACTTACCTAGAGGTTTTTTAGCACAACAGGAAATTTTATTCACTTTTTATATAATATTTTAAAATTTTAAATTCGTAAAACGGGGACTTTTCAGTTTATATGTTTAACAAACTCCAATGCCATGTAGTTCAATAACGCCGTCGCCTAAAGAGATAATAGTGTACGAGGATTTTAAAAAGTGTGTTGCCATAATTCTATAAAGATTTAAATCCCAACATCATATTTTTTTACAACTTAGAGCGTTTTTTTTGCTTTGTTACAGTTATGTCACACCGAGTTATAATAAAGGGTTAAAACGAACAGCTTTTGGTACGACCCATAACTTTTTATCACCAACTTTATGGAATAGTCTACCATTTTCTACGACATAGTCTTTACGTACCATACAATAAGTTGTAATTTAACGTCTTGCATTTGCATGGAGAAAAGCTAATCACCTTCATCTAGGTTTATTTTTGCAATTTTTAATGATGCCTCTTCCATTTCATGAGAGTTTTCAGTTGGAGTTCTGCTCATAGCGTCGACGTGCTCCATTCTTCTACCAGCCCGATGTTCAATTTCAATATCGAATTCCTGAACTCGAAGCCACAATCTAGCAATTCGATGTATAAGCTCTTTTTTCTGCATAACAGTCTTCAACGCATTACAGTCAGTAACAACAGTTATATGTTTCCCATATATATATAATATTTAAATCTTTCGAGTGTCTCGACGATAGCTAACGTTTCTAATTCATAGCTGTGAAATTTTTTCTCGTTGTCGGTAGTGGATCTACTATAGCCACTGGCAGCCAATTTTCATCATCGTTCTGCAGTAGTACGCCTGCCAAGCCAACAGCGCTAGCATCAGTATGAATCTGTTGTTCCCTGTCGGGATCGTACGGAATCAGCAAGGGTTTTGTCGATAGAAACTCCCTTAACTTTTCGAAAGCGTTCGTCTGACCGTCTCCCCATTTAAATGACTGATTTTTCCGCAACAATAATCGTAATGGTTCCGAAATAATCGAATAACCGGGTACAAATTTTCGGAAATAACCACTGAGTCCTAAAAACCTGCGGACTTCAGTGACCGTTGTTGGTGTGGGGAATCCAGTTATTGCTGATGTCTTCACTGAACCCGGCGTTATACCATCACCACTTATCTCATGACCCAGAAATTATATCGTCGTTTTAAAAAATTCACATTTGTGCACGTTGAGTGTAAAGTTAACTTCTTCCAATACCCTGAAAATTCGATGCAATTTTTCTAGCATCTCGCGTATAGTCATACTACCAACCAGGATGTCATCCATGTAATGTAGCATATCGCCGTTTTTAGTGCGATCTTTAATATTTTTCATAGCACGCTGAAACACAGCGGGGGCGTTTTTGCGGCCAAAAGGCCTCCTTTTAAATTCATATAAACCATCTGGTGTAATAAAAGCAGTGTACTTACGTGAATTTTTATCAATAGATATCTGATAATAGCCACTGTTGAGATCAAGTATAGAAAAATATCGGAATCTCATTGCTTCTTGTAACCGTTCCTCAATGTTTGGTGTTGGAAACACTTCTTTCACCGTATTCATATTCAACCGCCGATAGTCGACACATAGTGTATCACTGCCGTTTTTCTTTTTTACTAACACTATAGGGCTAGCGAACTCGGATTCTGATTCGGTTATTATATCGTTTTGTAACAATTCGGAAATAATTTCTTTAACAACACCCTTTTTCGGTTCGGGTACACGGTACGGTTTCAAAGCTACTACCGACGCTTTATCATTAAGTTCAATTTTAATTTTGGTAATATTTGTCTTTCCGATTTCACTCATATGTCCTGCGAACACGCCCGAGAATTTATTCACTAATTTAAAAAGTTCATCTTTCACGACTTCATCATTCATGTTACAGTTAATGTCTAGCATGTCGATTTTCTTTATGATTCTCTTTACGTTCATAACATTTTCACAAGTGCTTTCGCATATCACTGTATCACCAGAAATCTTTACACTAATATCATTGTTTTTAAAAGTTTCCTCACCAATTAAAATATCTGTCGTTAGCATCTTGTCTTTGACCACATATAACACAACCTCTAAAGTTATGCCATCAATGTCCATATTTACACAAATATTTCGTGTTATAACGTAAATACCACCACAGATGCCTTCTATTCCTTGCTTACAGGCAGTTTCGGTACACTCGATCTGTTTACTTATTGATTCTTTCACTAGATTTATTTTACTACCGGTGTCAATAAAAGCAATGAATTCTTTTTCGTTGATTTTAACGTTTTTCTCAAAAAGAGACTTCTTACTACACAAATTTGTTAATAACACTGGCGATTTACCACAATCTTGACATTGTCGCTTTGGATGCACTCTATTACAGTCTTTACAACGCGCACGACGCGGTGGATCCGGACACTTTGACGAGATATGCCCAACCTTTGAACAATTGTAGCATATAATTTTACACTCTTCATTCACAGTACTGCCGGGTCTGTTTATATTTTTTTCATTAAAATTCTTGTTATTTGACTCCTTTTGAGTACGATTGTTCGAATGTTTTAAATTTATTAAGTACTCATCAAGCGTTTCACGCATGCCTTTAATTGTTCTAAACCGAATGGCGGCAATAGCCAATTGGAGCTCGCGATGTCGTAGACCCTCACGGATGTATTTGATTGTGGCAGTTTCTGCCAATTTTAAACGTTTTCCTAACGCACTCATTCTGAAATAATAGTCAACGATTTTTTCGTCACGCTGTCGGACAAAACTACTCCTTTTATAATGAATGTCAGCATCATCGTGTTCAACTCACCCCACGTATCATAGGTTTCATCAGATGAATCGAACCACAACTTAGCCGCTCCTTTTAGTTTACCACATATCGCTAAGATAACACATTTGTCAGACCAATTATACGCAGTAATCGATCTATCGACCCGATTTATAAATTGTTCAACCGAAAACATTGTATCTTTCGTAGGATCAAAGTCCGGTAATGTATCTGCAACATCTTTGACGGAATAATTTCGCGAGGCATTCGGTTGTTCACCCAACGTTGGTGTGTTCACATTTCTATTATTCGCACGCATATCGTTTTCGTGTACACTTGAATTCACGTTTATATTTCCGCGTACAAGTACTGCAAGACTTTCGATCACACCGCGTAATTCACTTATTTGGTTCTCTATATTACTAGAGTCCTGTTGCTCGTGTATAGTTTCTGTAGCGAGTAGTGTTTCATTACCACCAATAGCTTCTCTCAAACGCTCAGCTAATTCAAATTTTGAACCACCCTCGGAAATTTGTAGCTCTCGGCACTTTGCCCGTAATTCACACAGTTTCATGTCACTAATCAAAACCATTTTATTACTTTTTCCTTTGATTTTAATTCACTTGAATTCTTTTTTCGTTTGCTCTCGGCGTCTTTTTTTATTACAAAACCAATACACAACTTGTATTAACGTTTTCTTTTCTTATATTCAACGTTCGTTTCAGTTTTCTGTACAGTTATGTTTTACCACTCACACTCATGTACCCAATACAACATACAATTGTACATATTCTATTTGCCGTTCAGAATACCGTTTCTAGATTTTTCAACGTTTCTTCACAATCGTTTTCAACGTTCAATTTATACGTATGCCCATAGGTTTGGCCACTAACGCCAATGCACTCATTACTAAGCACCCTTATATTCAATTTAACGTTTAGAATATCGATCGCTTGGTGATAAGTACTAGAATTCGTTTTCTTTCTATAACTTTTGTCCAACACCCTGTGGAACACTTTTCTCACAAATTAAACTTTACAATATTTGATCTTTCGGGGAACACAAGAGACAGCTTTTCGTTACACGGCGCGTTAGGGAATATCTGTTCATGATATTTGCATTCCACTTATGAACTGAAAACACTTTAGTTTTGTATTTTATCTCATGAATAATTATGAGAGTATCTTTAATATAATATTCATTCAATGGAATTAATAAACAATAATTTGTGTTAAAAAAGATGTATTTTATTTCACTTGTCAGGATCTTATCGACCGTTGCTGTTCACTCTTGTTCTGATACCCCTTCTTCCAAACAGGTATGCATTCGTAGCTGTCAATTAGTGCATGATGTTACCAGACTCTATGGCAATAGAGTTACCGCTTACAAGTGGAATATTAGAATATCTAATCAGAGACTAGCAGAACGGATTAATACTACTAATTTCGAAATTAGTAGTACTAATCCGTTCTGCTAGTCTCTGATTAGATATTCTCATATTCCACTCTTAAAAAATAATTTGAATTTACATTAATTCAATTATTGTGAGCTTAAGCCAAATAATAATAACTTCTGACTTATACACATTTTCAGTTCAAATAATAATTACGTACAAATATTAAAATTTGCGACGGCACCCGCAAAAAGTTGAATACATGTGTGGTTTCTGCGGTCTAATTTAAAACTGAAAACTCAGAATGCAAATTATGACACAAATATAAAAACCTGTTTAAAAACATGTACAACAACAATAGCTTGATTTATCGTAGGCGGTGCTTACGTACAAGCAAAAACCAATAAAAATAAGAGTTGGAAAAATTGGAATATAGAATCAGAAGGTGAAATTTGTTCAGCTCACCATATTAATAAAAGGAATAGGACTCATATTCAATTTCCTCATAAAATTTGGTTAAATAGCTGATGTTTCATTAATACTAGTATCCACGATCAAGCGTGGTAAAAGCGAACAAAGGATGCTGATGATGACAGCGTTGCTGCTGTCGAAATTAGTAGTACTAATCCGTTCTGGTAGTCTCTGATTAGATATTCTCAGCGTTATCGTTCGTCGACTAAAGTCGCATTTTGCCACCTTTTTGAAGGCCAGCAAGCTTTTGTGCGACTTTTTCAAACTCATCTTATTTTGCGACTTTTGTAATTTTTTGCGATATTTTACCCTTTTTTGGAGTTAACTAAAAAATATAGTTACGTCTTGCATTCATTCTCGGAAACTATGCAAAATTTTCAATCCCAGGAATTTATTGCGAGAATTTTAATGTATATTCTGATAAAATAACTTAATATTAGGTACTGACAGTCTTAATAAAATCAAGAACTTATTCCCAAATGCTTAAGCAATTTTGTAGTTTTGTCTGCAGAATAGTTATATAATGATAAATTGGTAAAATCGATTCATTAGAAGCAAGTGAATACTCTACTCTAATGGTATTGATGTTCTACAAGAAAAAACTTGGAGAAAATTTTATACACTACAAAAAGTAATATTAATGAAGTTCCTAAATAAAATACTATGGAAACATTGAAAAACTTCTTAGTAAAAACTTAAAACTTGCTTAGTTTAAACGCTTTGTATAATAATTTTTTGTTTTTTTTTTTGTGTTTGGTTTGAATTGTTACTTTATTTTTATTTTTCTTTATGTTTTCCAAAAATAAAAACCTTTAAAAAATGCGTACTACTTTTCTTTTCTTGAAACGACTTTTTGAGCGACTTTATTTTTGTAAAACGACCTTTTGTGTGACCTTCTGAAAATTTCCAACGGTACCCCTGGATATTCTAATATTCCACTCTTAAAAAAAATAATTTGAATTTACATTAATTAAATTATTGTGAACTTAAGCCAAATAATAATAACTTCCGACTTAAAACAAATTATTTTTAATTTAACTAATATAGTAAATAGAAACACTAATAATATTTAAGTGAGACTATTTCAAGGGAATGAAAGAAATAATATTAAATAAATAAAATGCAAAGCGGAATATAAAAAATATATAAAAATGCCACTAATTACTTTTTATTAAGCGAAAAATGGACAATAGGATTTTCAGGTATGTTTATGAGAAAAAGGTAAAAAGAGTATCGATATTAAAATAAAACAATTTAATATATGTACGTAAATAAATCTTGGTAAAAGAAAACTAATTATTTTGTAATTTTATATCAGGTTTCGCAAGTACGCTGGTGTATGGGTGTTGCAAAATACGGTTCAGTTCAAAAACTGAATGAAAGGATTTGAATGGGTGCAACTGGTCCCCGGTTCTAAATACTTAAAAGAAGTCAGGACTGCCTACAACAAATTACCTCACACACGGTAATTTTGGTTAGTGAACGGAAATAAGCTATTGAAGAACTATAAATTGGATGGCGCTCAAGAGCATGGTATAACTTGCAGCAACGAAGCAACGGCTCTATATAGCCTGACAGCCAGACCCAATTTGTACCTGCCCCAAGTGCGATTGCATCCCTAATCCTTGCCACACCCCTAACCCCTTATCTGTTGTGACATATGCCATGTTAAAAAATTATCAGGTATAGACACAGGGTAAAGCACAAAACACAAAACAATATTTTTGCATATGTATTGTTCATATTTTTGTCGTTTTCACCTTCAATATGCAATAAATAACACGATATTTTAAAATATTCCTATATTTTTTTGGCTATGTTGCCATCTGTAAAGTTTATTCGCCTTGGTTGCAACCCCTTTCATATCCTTGAGCTTCGCTATACATAAGCTTATAAAGCAAAAGTCATTACAACGTCTGCGAGGTTCGATATACATCATATCAAAGTCATTATAGTGTTGGCTCTACTGAGCATCACTGCACGTCTCCACGCGCAATATTTATTTCCGAGCATAAGATATAACGTCGGCAGAATAACAGCACAAATATGTTCATGTATAGGCTTATGTTGTGAGCTATATAACACGTATTGTGGTATTGGACATATATTTAAAAAATTCACTGTGCATGCATCGATGTTTTTTGTGTTTATTTTAATTTATTTAATTTTGTTTAAAACTATTTTATTTGAATTTTTTATTTAAAAAACTTTGTATTTTTACACAGCTACAAGTTTCTTTTGTTTAATTCACTCAAACAACAAATGCCGATCAAATTTGACAGGTTATGTTCAACATTCATTCTTGAACATAAGTTTGAACAATTATGTCGCAATTTATTTGCAAATAAATGTTTCTGCGGTCCACGTGAACACGTTGGAAATAGAATTTGACATATGAGAACATAATTATTTCCAAGTTTATTGCTCGTGGAGATCCCCAGTCATGATTATGGAAAAAATGCAAAAAAGGCGAGAAAAACTTTCAGCATTTTCGGCCATTTTGGATAAACCCGCTTTTTTCATTTTGTCCCTTAAAGTGTCTACCCATTTTCTCCCTTAAACAATTTCATGTTCCATTGATAAATAGGTGGTCGGAACTACTCTGCTCCTGGGAAAAATCCAGCAACGTTTTTTATGGCCATTTTGGAAAAACCCACTTTTCTCGGGAACGGCTCTGCAGATTTTTAGCACGAATGGCGCATTTTGTCCATTGAAGTGTCTATTTTCATGTTCCTTCTACAAATGGGCTGTCGGAACTATTCTGCTCCTGGGAAAAATCGAGCAACGATTTTTGTTTTGGCCATTTTGGAAAAATCCACTTCTCGGGAACGGCTCTGCAGATTTTTAGCACGAATGGCGCATTTTGTCCATTAAAGTGTATATCTTCATGTTCCTTTTACAAATAGGCTGTCGGAGCTTCTCTGCTCCTGGGAAAATCCAGCAACGATTTTTGGCCATTTTGGAAAAACCCACTTTTCTCGGGAACGGCTCTGCAGATTTTTAGCACGAATGACGCATTTTGTCCATTAAAGTGTCTATTTTCATGTTCCATAGATGAATAGGCGGTTGGAACTACTCTGCTCCTGGAAAAAATCCAGCAATGATTTTAGTTCCCTAAATCGAAGTCACGGTTCCCGGTTTTTATTCTTAAAATCGCCGCTATTTTTTCGACGCTATCTTGGCACACGTGTCAAATTATCTCTAATTTTCTATATCTCAATATTCGTTTTCAAAAATAAAAATTTTTAAATTTATTTAAAATTTCATTTAGTTTGATTCAAGGCGGATTTATTTAAGCAAATCTACCTTGAATTTTATTTAGTTTTTAGTGTTTAAAAAGTGACTTATTCAAGAGCGTTCTTAGCTATGTTTCATTAAAATAGATCCAGCCGTTCAGAAGTTATCTCTTCTGTCTTAGCTGTATCTTCTTGAATCTATATGTATGTGGCTTCCTAGCTTCCAAACAGCTAGACCAATTTTAATTTGGGGGTTTTCGTTTGAAAAGTGACTTCATGTTAAACTTTCTAGCCTATGTTTGATGAAATTCGGTCCAGCCGCTTAGAAGTTATCATTCATTTTCTTCAACGGGTTTTGAAATTAATTTAATAAAAAAAATAAAATAAAAATATTTTGTTTATTTCTGGGCTACCAATATTTTATACGTTACCCTAAATATTCAATATATAAGCTCCGAAAATCCTCAAACTTGTTTTATGAAAATTTATTTAATCCAAAGTTATTTAATTAGTTTGGCTTAAATTCGTTTTCAATTTAGTCATTCCATAAATTATTTTTGCGTCAGCCGCCGCCGCCGAGCGTTTTGATCGGAGGCGGCGGCCAACATGGAAATAGGTCGGCGGCGGCTCAAAACCGGCTGTAGCCGACAATTGATCAGCTAGCCGTTTTATAAGCGGCTCATACAAAAAATCGGCTTGATCAAAGGTAGATTTTAATGAATCTGTCTTGCTTGAATCCAATTTTTTTTTTTAATTTTATAAATAAATGTTGAATTGACCGTTTTTATTAATATTGTGAGTTCATAGACAGCAATACATTGTTTTGTTTGAAGTATGTATGTACTTATAAAAAAGAGACATTGAGCTTAATAATTGAATATTCCCACAGTGCATTCGGAAGATTGTTTTACCAAAAATTAGCAAACGGAGTCTTTTAAGACTACCTTAACGGCTGATTTAGCCGAGCGTAAATGTAGAAAACGTTGATGTAGTTGCATGTGCTGATCGTTTCTGTCACATTGAAAAGATGTGAGACAGAAACGATCAGCACATGCAACTACATCAACGTTTTCTACATTAACGCTCGGCTAAATTAGCCTTAAGTGGCTGCTAAACACATCAATATTCAGCTTCAATATACTTATGTGTTTGTGTGCGTTTGTTTACAAAAAATTGTTACACATATACGGAGGGGAAATATTGAAGAATATCAAAATGCTTTGGATTTTCATAATAAACGCACACAAGCACATATATTGAAGCTTAAATATTGATCCGTCTAGCAGCCGCATTATATGAACAAAAAGTAATTAAGCAGTTCGCGTTAAAAGCACGACTATAAAATTAGTCCCATAAATGCTTAGAAAAAAACTTGTGCGCAAACATAAATTGATCAAGCATATGCTCGAATGTGACTGTTTTGAGTATTATTATAAAAATAAGTTTATCGGCCATATCACAGAGTTCAATTCCGTTCGGAAACGGAATTCAATCCACCCCAAGATGTCAAGCCCTACACGGTGCATACCCCAGCTTACCAGCGACGCCAATAGTCTGGATACACCTAACAAATTTACGTATTTTTACACCCCGTCTTCACGAGACAAGTTTGGAAATTTGTGTGTTAGCAATTGTCAAAATTCTGTCCTAACACAAGAAATGTGTTTGTGTCCTAACACATGTTTGGAAATCAATGTTAAAACACAGCCCGAGGAAATATGTTAGAACACAAGTAGTCAAATTTTATTTGTATGTGTGTTTTTTTTACAATTTGTTTGATTTTATTGAAAAAAGAATAAATAAAGTCAAATAAATGTTTAAGATGTTTTTTTTTATTTTTTGCATATTATTTATGTTCATATTCATAATATTTTTACAAACAGAAAAATAATAAAGTGAAGTCTATAAAAAAAAATTACAAAATGCCGTGCAAATGTACTATAAGAATATATAAAATATGTGTCCAAACATCAGTACGGTTACTCCACCCTTAACAAGTTTGAACACATGAATTTTTTGTGACGTCATTCTGCCGACGTTATTTCTTATGTTAAGAAATATCAAATGTCTCGTGAAGACGGGGTGTAAGTTTTCTTTTTTAGTAATGGATGCATTTCTAAAGGGTTTGTGGGGCAAGAAATTGAAATGTCTTTGGAAAAGTAAACAAAAGGGCAGTTTTGTGAAATACTTTTACTAATTTTATAAATAAAAGGTTATTTCAATGAAACTGCGATAACCAAAAAAGTACTTTCGATAACGGTTATTGGTAACCAAAACATTTCTTTTGGTTGATTATAATTATTCATAACCAAAAAAATTTTTTTATTTATATTGGTTACGGTAACCAAAATAATATGTCTTACGATAATGGTTAAAATAACCAGAAACTGATAAAGGTATCACAAAGAGACCAAACATGGACCCAAGTGAGCAAAAGCTGCCTGTACAACCTAACCCAAAAGTTATTTTCTCAACCTTTTCTTCAGAAAGAAAAAACTAACAATTATTTTCGGCCCCTGTTCATTTTAAAAATAAAATGAATTTTAAATATAAAATTTATTAAACAGACAAAAATGATTTATTTTCCAATTTCTAAATTACAAATTGAGATAGGCAGTTAAACATAGGTCTATATTAGGAGTGTTTAAGTACTTTTCCAGTAATGTTTGTCCAGTATCACAATGAACAACCAAAAGCGTCTATTTTTCATTTACTGCCTTTTCCGAAAATGCGCAAAGCCTTTGCTTTTCGTTTTTTATTTTACCACTTTTGATATAAATATCACGAATTCCACAAGTATATATATATATATATATATATATATATATATATATATATATATATATATATATATATATATATATATATATATATATATATATATATATATATATATATATATATATATATATATATATATATATATATATATATATATATATATATATATATATATATATATATATATATATATATATATATATATATACATATATATATATACATATATATACATATATATATATATATATATATATATATATATATATATATATATATATATATATATATATATATATATATATATATATATATATATATATATACATATATATATATACATATATATACATATATATATATATATATATATATATATATATATATATATATATATATATATATATATATATATATATATATATATATATATATATATATATGTATATATATATATATATATATATATATATATATATATATATATATATATATAGATATATATATATATATATATATATATATATATATATATATATATATATATATATATATATATATATATATATATATATATATATATATATATATATATATATATATATATATATATATATATATATATATATATAATGGGTGATTTTATAAGAACTATCGGAAAGTAAACAAAAAAAAAACATAAAATTCAGAAAAATGCATGAAATATTTATTTGGATCGATAGTTGGGTCGATATAATTTAATGTTTGAAGATTATTTCATGTAAATGTTGGCCGCGGCTGCGCCTCAAATGGTCCATCCGCGTAGTCCAATTTTGGCATACTCTTTCCAACATTTCGGCCGGTATCTCACGAATAATGTTGGCAATGTTGGCTTCCAGTGCGTCAATCGAAGCGGGCTTGTCGCTATAGACATTAGCCTTAACATAGCCCCACAAAAAATAGTCTAGAGGCGTTAAATTGCACGATCTGGGCGGCCAATTGACTGGTCCCAATCGTGAAATAAACTGTTCACCGAACTCGCCTCTCAATTGGTCCATTGTTTCGCGTGCTGTGTGGCATGTGGCACCGTCTTGTTGAAACCACATGTCATGCAAGTCAAGCTCTTCCATTTTGGGCAGAAAAAAGTTTGTTATCATCGCACGGTAGCGCTCACCATTCACAGTAACGTTGTGATTCGCATCATCTTTGAAGAAATACGGCCCAATGATGCCGCCAGCCCATAATCCGCACCAAACGATTGTTTTTTGTGGATGCATTGGTAGCTCTTTCAATGCTTCTGGCTGCTCTTCACTCCAAATACGGCAGTTTTGCTTGTTCACGTATCCATTCAACCAGAAATGAGCCTCGTCGCTGAACACAATTCTTCGATAAAAAACTTTCTTAACAGAGCACGCATTTTGGTAATAAAATTCAATAATTTGCAAGCGTTGTTCGTTTGTAAGACGATTCATGATTAAATTATAGACCAAACTGAAGATGTTTGACAGTGACACAAGATACAAAACGTGCGTGAGCTGTCAAAACTAGTGTTGCCAAAAAGATAATAGCAAAAAAATCACTCGTTATATATATATATGTTTTTCTACTATAAAATTGAATTTTATTCTTTAATAAAAACTTCTGAAAATTTCGGATCTACCTAATTTAAATATTAAGACATATGTATATAAACAATGATATGTGAATTCTGATCATGCTCATTCCGAATGCAATATAGAGCAGACCTGATGATTAAGCGAGTTATGAAAAACGAGTTATCTGTCCGATAGCATCTTAACTTTAGCTATGGGCTAATTATAACAATTTTTATATCACAACTTGGTAATAGTTAAAGCCAGGATTTTGTCGGACGGATAAACAGTCTATGGTTATTAAAAATTTACTAACCTAGCAGGTAGGATGAATTTGCTTTTAACTTATCGCTCAGTTTCAGTATTTATAATAAAGATAAACTGTCTACCACGCAATTTACATTGTGCCTTTTTCGTTTGCCTTTAAAGGAAGACTTTTTTAGTTTGAGAGAGAGAGAGAGGCACGAATTAAAATTTGGGGGGTTTTTCCATATTTCTCTTTCTCATTTTCGTTTACGTACAAGAAGCATCATACATGCTGATATTATGTCGTTTATGTTGCAGCTACTAAATCATTTCTAATTCCTTCTTAATAAATGCACGAAATTTGCCTCATATGTATAAAAAATTACTTAGGATGAAAAGGAGTTGGAAATAAAAAATCACGATAATCAAATATATAGAAGCCGCTATCGAAATACCCAGGTAAAAATTGGACCTCCATTTGATTTTTAACAGACCTTCCCAGACAGGCCTTCTATGAGGCACTTATGACAAGCAAATAGGCCTGCTAAAGAATGCCTTCAATCAGGCCTGGTGAGTAATGGCTCGAGGAAGGCCTTGGTCCACAATAACATCTGGTGTAAAAAAGATATGAATATAACACATTGAAAGCTTTTGTTTTGTTTATTGTCCAAGGCATATCAAGTAAAATAATCGCAGCTCTACAACAAAACTATTAGCATTTTGGTGGAAAAATAAAAAAATTGGCTGTGTAGCTGCAACCATTTGGTAATATGTTTTCTTATTGTTAAGCGCAGTTGCATTTTTACCTTAGCAATTTAGTAGTATCTTAAGTGTTTTTAAAGGAAATCGCCAAATAAACTATAAATTTGCGATCTGGCATTATTAGTACGTAAGAAATGAAAAATGACATACGAGCCATCAACTTGAACATGCCCAAAGCGAATTAATATCAAGTGGCCTTATCATCAAAACAACACACATACAAAGTAGGTGTAGGACTATTTTTATTTGTGCTTTGACAGTTCGGGTTAAAGTTTTTCTCTTTTCTTATATAGAGTTTGACTGATTGGGTGTAATCAGCTGATGATTATCTGTGATGATAGGGCTACCTGGTACTGAATTCGCCTTGAACATGCCATGAACATGACGCCGGCAGAGCAACTGCAAAAAATTCATCAACTTCTTTGTTGTGGCACCGACCATGGTAGAATAATACAGGTAGTGGTGAAGCGTTAACGAACTTTTTTTTTTTGGGTTCGACTCTGTCAAAAATTGTTTATGTTATACCAACACACACCCACACCAGAGACTTGCGCCGAGGGGTTTTGATCGGCGGCGGCTGGCTGGGAAAAAATAGTCGGCGGCGGCTCAAATTCGGCTGGAAATGCACATGGACATTTAATAAAAGTGAAAATTTTCATTTTGTTGTTAAATTAGTTTTTCTTTTTCATACCAATTCTTCACCAAACAAAATGCATAGAAACTAAGCATTGCTTTGCCTCTCAAAAATTTTTAAATTGTTATGAAAAATAAAGCAAAGGCTTGATTGTCAAACTTTTTTAAGGCTTGTCCAGATTCAACCTAAAAAGCTATTTGTCAAGCTAAAAATTAATTTCTCTGTTCGCAATTTTATGCATGAACATCAATTATATATTTTACCGTTGGAATCTAATTCATGAATCATGCTAGAATTATTCGGATATATAATACATTATAATTTATGTATATTGAAACAAACGTCTATACCTGATTTATTTGTATCATGATAAATGGCAAATTCTATATAGGAAAAACAGATAAGATAAAGCAGGTTATTTTTCAATATAAAGTTTGACATTTGTCATGATAAAAATTTATCACGTATAGACATAGGCTAAAGCAAGGCGAATTGATACCAGGTGGCCTTATTATTGTAAATGAACTTTACCAAAATGGCAAACTCTATGTAAAAAAACTAAATAAAAACTTTTTATGTATGCATTTCACATGACAGATAGGTGAAGTCGATTTGTTGTCGTACTAATAAGGCCACTTGCTATTAATACGCTTTGGGTTACAATGAAAGTCTTTCTCTAATAAATTTTTAAATGTAATTTTCACTTTTGCAAAAAGCTGTTTGCTGGGAACTATCAATGGAAATTCGTCGAGTCTATAGAAAATAATAAATTATATACAGATTAAGAGCTTCTTCTCAAAGATATTTCTAATGACTAAATATGGTATAATTTAAAAACTGGACGAAGAGGAAATCTTCATAAATTAACTTCGTTTGTATTTTCGATTCCTATTAATAATGCGTTTGTAAAGAAAGAAAAATAATGTAATTTCCCGAATTAATGATAAGAACTAATTTTAATGGAAATTTAATGTTTTCAATATATTTTTTTGCAAACAAATTAAAGTAAAGAAATACCAAATATATGTGGGAAAAATAAAAATTCTTATGAAATAAAAAACAGGACCCATTAGGAAGTAAGTAATATAATCCAAATAAAGAAAAAAATTTTCAACTCGAATCGTATATGGCAGAGCCCTGAAGGAACACATAAGAAATACAAACGAATTGATAATTTTCTCCTTTTTTAAGTCGGATAATGAATATTTATTCTTTTGAATAGTTTTTGGCAGTTCGTCTTAGTAAATCAAGCTTTTTTTCTCTAAATGTCAAGCTTTTTCACAATTTTGATCTGGCAAGCCTAGGTCGCAGAGTAATGCATACAAAAATATTTTTCGTTATCTTACTCTACGTCTCCACCTAACCATAGACTACTAACTAGACCCGTCACTATACAACAAGATTACGAAGATTGTATGAGAGGGAACGCAATTCTTATTTTATAATGTGGTTTCTAATTTGACTATGTCCTTCATATTATCTTAGTAAGAGCACTTTGTATGTAAAAATGCACAACACATGACAACAGCCTCTTTTAGCTGTCAAAAGTGAGCATTCTAAAATAATGCTTGAACAAAAATTATGAAAAAAAAACATAAAAAAGTAGAAGTGGAAATTAAAAAAGCAATCGGCGGATTATTTTAAGCCGTTTTTGAGCCGAAAAACGATCGTCGGTGGCGGCTTCCATTAAGCCGATTTTAGCCGCAAGATAAATCGGCGGCGGCTGTGGAAATTAGTCGGCGGCTCGGCTTAGCCGTGGCTCAGCCGTCTCGGCGCAAGCGTCTGGTAAACACACACATGTGAACATATAAATTTTTTTTCAAATTTTCTTTTGTGCTTTTTGACAACCTCGAACATAAACAACAATAAAAAGCCGTGTTGTTTTTGCTGTTGTTGGGTTGTTGTAGCTTCGCTACTACCTGTAGTATAATTCTACCATGGCACCGACCAACCAGACGCGACATGAACAGCAATCTATTGCCTACTCACTCTTGACAGACTGGCGTTCAAAAGAGAAATAAGAAAGTATTGGTGTTCAATTTGGTTTTGTTTTTCGCATGCATACGTAAGATTTGCGACACTTTTATTTGGATAAAACGAAACAAGAACATATAATTGTTGTCTCTTTCTCAAACGGCTGCCCTCAAAATATGATTTGGGCAATTTTTAACTGTCAAAATTGTCGTGTCTGGTTGGTCGGTGGTTGTGGTGAATACGTGCGATGTCCATGTTCTGCCTTATCAATGTATTTGGTGGTAGTGCAATAGAAATGGAATATTTCTTTCTGTCTCTTTTCTTTCTATTAAAAATGGTTGTTGACGGCGAATCTCATGGCGAACATTGATGCTCAGCCATATGTTCGGGCATCGATGTCAGAGCATGGACGAAACATAGACATGAGCGGTCTACATTAGCCATATGCGATGTCCGACATGATGTTCATACCAAGTTCATGACTAATGTAGACCCCCAGTAAGTAGATGCGAATGAAAACTTGCGACATAGTAGAATGCAAATTGATTCGAAGTAGAGTGACTTGCTTTCTTTCGCTTAGTCCCCTTCCACTATGTCGAAAGAAACATCATATGCAGACTTCCTTCTATGTGGTGTTTGACATTTACTTCAAGAGATATCTGCACTGATAATACCACCCGTTTTTTGACATAAGAAATAACGTCGGCAGAATAACAGCACAAATATGTCCATGTATAGGATTATGTTCTGAGCTATAGAGCACGTATTGTGGTATTGGACATAAATTTAAAAAAATCACTGTGAATGGATCGATGTTTTTGTCCTTACTTTAATTTATTTAATTTTGTTTAAAACTATTTTATTTTAATTTGCTTTATTTTATTTAAAAAACTTTGTATTTTTACCACAGCTTTAGGTACGTTTGCAAGAAATTTTCTACTGTTTCAGTAATGCCCGCACCCATCGATAACATAGATAGCAAGGTATCGTACTGTCAATAAAACAATGACAACTCTCTTAACACATACGAGTACTGTGAATGCAACTTACGTGAGCGAGAAAATTTTTCTCATTTCAACACACTGAAAAGAGCATAAATTTTGCACTTGAATATCCTTTAATTTGCACTTTTTTCACACGCACAATGACTTCTTAGTTTCAATTATTTTTTTTTTCTATAGACTGTTTAATATATCGACCTTTTTCTATATCTCTGTATATTTTGTTTTGATTATCTATAATAATCGGGCTTTTAAGGTCTATTTATCTTTGGATGTAAATAAAAGATTATATTTTCATTTTTCTTCAATCCTACGTTTCGTTGGTATTTTCCAACTTCTTCAGGGATTCATTTATTTTATTTTGATCTGGCAACCACAACATATAAATGTAAATAAATATTTTTTTAGCAATCAAAAATACACAAATTATTGCTTTCTAGAATAATTAAACTTACATATTCTTTTATAAATTCAGTACATTTCTTAAAATATCACAGATTTGTATGTATGTGTAAAGGGGACAAAAACACAAACTTAATAAATTAAAAAATGTAAAAATTAAACTAAAAATATCACAGCTCGTTGATTGTTCTTCAAATCGTCGGTATTAAACTAAAACTATGTTGTAGTTTGCACTGGTATTGTCTTTATCTTCTTTAGTGTTTATTGCATTTTCTGATCTTTGTTGTATTCGTAAACTCTCCATTGTATACCTCTTGTTTACTTTTTTCTCTTTGTCCAGTATCCTTACTTCGTCGAAATTGGGTTTGTGTTTATTTTCAATACAATGTTGCGAGAGCGCAGTTGAATGTTTTCCTTTTCTTATATCTGCCTTGTGTTCATCTATTCTCACTCCTAAATTTCTTTTCGTTGTCCCAACGTAAACTTTGCCGCACCCCTCGTTATCATTACCAATGCATTCAATCTCTCTTTTCAATCTTAGTTTTTGTTTGTGTAAACAGATGTTTTATTGTTTTATTCGGTTTGTGTGAGAATGTTATGTTTTCGTCTTTAATTATTTCTCTAAGTTTGTTGTTTTCTGTGAGTTTTGGTATAAATGGTATACCGTAGTATTTGGTGCTGCCAGATGTGTTTTCTCTGTCATTATCCCGTCTGTTCATACTGTTTGTTACTTTGTTGATTAAATTGTTTATCATATGTTTTGGAAAATTATTTTTCATCAGGATGTCTTTTATAATCATAATGTTTTTTGGTTTGAATCTATTGTCGCTGAGTATCATTACTCTGTTTATTAAATTGCTTGCTGTGTTTATTTTCTGTTTCATTGGTTGTGTTGAGTCATAATTCATTAAGCGCCCAGACGCAATTGATTTTGAATACCAGTCAGTGATTAATTTTTCTTTTTTACGGTATATTTTCATGTCTAGATACGGGATTGAGTTATGTTCTTCTCTCTCTATTGTGAATTTTAGTTTTGTATGATAGCTGTTGAATGTTTTTAATATTATCTCTTCATCTTTTTGTTTAATAACAGCAAACAAATCATCAACGTACTTGGTTATAAGTTTGATGTGTACATTGTCTTTGCGTAGATCTTGAATGCTATTGTCAAGAAGTGTGTCTAAAACTATGTCTGCGATTGTTGGTGAAAGAGGATTACCCATTGGCATACCGTACGTTTTGGTTAAATATTTTTCCCCCATACATGAAATAATTATTTTCATTAAGGCAGAACTTTAATATTTCTAGAAATTTGGTCCTTGGCATTTTTGTGTGTATTTTTAATGTATTCCATTTCGTCATAATGTTGCTTATTGCTAGGTAAATAGGTATGTTAGTAAATAACGATACCACGTCTAGAGATATTAAAATTTCATCCTCGTCCAAAGATATGTTGTCTACTTTTTCTTTCAGCTCTATTGAGTTCTTAATATTGTACTCATTACTTACTACATTCCTTAAAATACTGCCAATATATTTGGATAGGTTGTAACATGGTACGCTTACTGATGACGAAATTGGTCTTAGTGGTACATCGGGCTTATGTATTTTCGGTAAACCATATAATCGAGGAGCTGTTGCGGAATTTGATGTTAATATTATTTTGTCCCATTTCTCTATGTATCCACTTTTGTATAGGTCCATAACTATTTTGTTGTTGGCTCTCTGGAGTTTTTGTGTTGGGTCCACTCGAGTGGTTTTATACGTGTTTTTATCATCCAATAGTTTATTCATTTCTCTTTCGTAATCTTGTTTATATAGAATTACTGTTTTATTTCCTTTGTCTGACTTCGTTACAATAATTTCATCTTTATACCTCTTCAAAAATCTCCTCGTGTCTTCATAAATACTTAGTATGAATTTTTCTTTTTGATCGTTCATAAAAGTCCTCTTGTGCGTCATTATTCTATTGGCAATTCTTGATCTTATTCTTTCTTTTTCTCCGTTATCATTCAAATTTTGTACCCATTGCTCTAAATCTGCTATAAGTTGGATGGTCGAAATATTGTTGCTATTAGTTGGTAAAGCAAATTTTGGTCCTAGAGAGACGCACTATTTTACACAAATTTTGTGTTTCTATTTATTATATTTTTAAAATAATTGTTTATATTTTTTTTTTTGACATTTGTTTGTTGAATTGTAGTGATGAGTTGAATTATTTTTTTATTAAACAGTTGCATTTTTGTTCCTATTTGGGATAAACATTTTTAGTACCAAATACAAAAATTGCAAAAAAATGTTTAGCAAATCAATATTTTTTCAACTCGGATGTACTAAAAAGCATTCTTAAATCATATTTTTTTATTAATTACTACAACAATAAAGGTGAAGGTACATAGCATGCGTTAAATACGCTAAAGCTGAAAGTCCATAGCACGCGTTAAGCTGAAATTCCATAACACGCGTGTCGTGTGTTGCGCGTTTTGTGTGTTTCATATTTTAGACGCCTTTCTAAATTCAAGTTACATGCAACGCTTTTTGTGCGCCAATGTTTATGTTTTGATCAGCTGTAATGTAAATATTTTTATCAAATAAAAATAATTTTTGCAAAAATATTAATTGAAATGTTAAAAGAATTTGTGGAATTGATTGAGTTTATAAATATAATATTTTGTGCAACAAGGGCATACTCAAAGCTCCAAAATAAAACGAGACGGTTTTGGGTGCGTCCCTTGTATTTGGAACGGGAAGTGAGTGGTTTTTTTTTAACTCAGCGAGAGCTATTCCAACATATTGTCGGATCTTCTTGACTTTAATGTAAATTTAATTGTGTCAGTACAATATAGAATAAAGTATAAAGATAAATTGATAAAATTAATAAACATAACAGAGATGAAACTATTTACATAAAATTAATCGATAAATAAAATAGAAATTTTGTTGACTAAAGAATTGTGTTAAAAACTTAATTTTAAAGTATTTTATTCTTGAAAACATTTGTAAACTCTATTGCGATGGGGGTTTTTTTATTAAAGACTTCTCTTTTGTAAAAAAAATTTAAAAAATTAATCCACCACACAAACATATTTATCGATAACATTGAAAATATAATATAATATAAAGTGGTAAAAAATTCAATTTTAGTTTTCTACTGATATCTCCGAAACTAGACTTCGTGCACACATGGCGCTACCCGCAATCAAAAGAGGACAAAAAACTAAAGATATAATGGGTGTCACCATAGACCGGGTCACTTTTGTGACCAAGTTATAGGCACAGCAACCTTTTTGAAAATTAAAAAGTGGTAAAAAATTCAATTTTAGTCTTCTACTGATATCTCCGAAACTAGACTTCGTGCACACATGGCGCTACCCGCAATCGAAAGAAGACAAAAAACTTAAGGAATAGTGGTTGTTATCATAGATTGGCTCAATTTTGTGACCAAGTTATAGGCACAGCAACCTTTTTGAAAATTAAAAAGTGGTAAAAAATTAAATTTTAGTTTTCTACTGATATCTCCGAAACTAGACTTTGTGCACACATGGCGCTATCCGCAATCGAAAGAGGACAAAAAATTAAAGAGATAATGGGTGTCATCATAGACCGGGTCAGTTTTGTGACCAAGTTATAGGCACAGCAACCTTTATGAATATTAAAAAGTGGTAAAAAATTAAATTTTAGTTTTCTACTGATATCTCTGAAACTAGACTTCGTGCACACATGACGCTACCCGCAATCGAAAGAGAAGAAAAAACTAAAGAGATAACGGGTGTCATCATAGACCGGGTCACTTTTGTGACCAAGTTATAGACACAGCAACCTTTATGAAAATTAAAAAGTGGTAAAAAATTAAATTTTAGTTTTCTACTGATATCTCCGAAACTAGACTTCGTGCATACATAGCACTATCCGCAATCGAAAGAGGACAAAAAACTAAAGAGATAATGGGTGTTATCATAGACCGGGTCACTTTTGTGACCAAGTTATAGGCACAGCAACCTTTTAAAAAATTAATTTGGTCAGAAAAGTGAACTGGTCTATGGCAATACCCGTTATCTCTTTAGTTTTTTGTCCTCTTTCGATTGCGGCTAGTGCCATGTGCGCACGAAGTTTAGTTCCTCAGTTATAGGGGAAAAACTATAATTATTGGCCAATCTGGTTTTATCAAAATATCGCTCATATATTTTAGTGACATTCGTTTAATTATATTCTAGAGCTTTTATTGTTGTACATTCCGCGTTTATTAATTAAAATTTAATTAAAATTCATTTCTAAATTATTGTTTTAATATGACCAGTTTTCATTCAAAGTTTGTTTACATTTTCTTGCTGCCACGTTGAAAAAGTTGCCAAAACAGAAACAAAATTTCCAAAAAGGTTGTTTTCTTCACGGATATTAAAAATATTAATGCTTTAGAATACTTTTAATCAGCACATTCAAGGCGAATACAGTACCAGGTAGCCCTATCATCACAGTTGATCATCAGCTGATTACACCCAATCAGTCAAACTCTATATAAGAAAAGAGAAAAACTTTAACCCGAACTGTCAAAGCACAAATAAAAATAGTCCTACACCTACTTTGTGTGTGTGTTGTTTTGATGATAAGGCCACTTGATATTAATTCGCTTTGAGCACACTTAGGTTTTTGAAGTTTCTGTTTGGCCTCTATATACCCTATGCCCGCACCTGTTCAATATGCTTTGAGAGACACCTCGAATCACGGCTGCCAGACTTGAGGATTTATCGTCATTTTGACGATTTTGTGCTCCAAAAATAGCAGTGACGACTTTCTCATAAAAAGTGACGATTTTATGCAGTACTAAAAACATACCAATTTTCTTTTAATAAATATTACTCTACGTCTCCACCCAACTTGAAGTTATGACTGCATTGTTAAAACAATTGCACTACCAACTATGTTATAACCTGAAAAAAGTATTAACTTGAACGGTCTACACTTAACATTAACTTGAAGTTAATGTTAATTTAAGTTAGGTGTAGACTGCAAATTATGCAGCACAGAAAAAATATATTTGTAAACGAGACAGTTGGACTTTCTTCGTGTCATATGTGGATGAACAAGACATACATATACGAGGGCGGGTCAATAAGTCCGTGACTTTTTGAATTTCCCGCCTTTTAGCTGAAAGCGCAATATTGCTTCTGTCAGTTGACTCCTGTCAAAATATTAAGAAACTGCGAAACTTATTTTGTGTTTGACAACCATTGTCAATATACTACCCACAATATATAAAAAAGTAGGCCGTACATTTGACCAGAAACACCTTTCTACATGTATTTCGAATCGGAATCCGAATCTGAACCCCGTTTGACTCGTTGCTCCTGAAATTTCAAGTAATTAGTGAAAAAAATAAGTTTTTCGAGATTTTTAATAGTTTTTCGAAATTTTGAGGGGTAACGAGCTAAACGGGTGCCCGATTTTTTTGACGTTTTTTAATAATTGGAATCATGATGAAATAATATAGGTGGCATTACTAGGGCAACAGATACAACATTACAACAAAAAAAAGGAATTTTTGTTTGTGTAATGTCGTCGTATAAGTCAAAAATTATTGTAAACAAAAATCAAAAGGACGCGATGCAAGTGATGAATTACATAAATTATTGAATTAAAAAACACACATACGCGATTACTGTCGGAATTATTTCTTATAATATTTAAATTAAAATGATTAAAAACTTTAGTAAAATAAACTAATCACAATTTCAACAAAGAAAACAACACGTGGACTTTTTATAAACATAAACAAGACTTTGACAGAGATCTCGACAGACAATGCTAGAGCAAAAAATAGTCATCTGGCGTAGTAATGCCACCTATATTATATCATCATGATTGGAATGACATTTTCTTTTTTATCGTCAAATTGACGATTATTTCACAAATTTATCTGACAACCCTGCCTCAAACAAAAAAAGGGAAGATTAAAAGAAATTTTGATTTTTGCTAAAGATTGTAAGTTTTTGTTTGGAATGAAGTGTAAAAGATATTAATAATAAACTTATATTACAGTATAAATAAAACCCGCCTTTTTAAGAATTGTAATATACAAAAACTGAACACAATGGTTTTAAATTTTACGGCATTTACCTATATAATTGCGCTGATAGGTGATGCATTTTTAATATTCTTCGCAATATTTCATGTTATTGCTTTTGATGAATTAAAAACAGATTATAAAAATCCTATAGATCAGTGTAATAGTTTAAATCCTGTAAGTTCTTAAGTACGGCCCTGTTAGTAAATGAATCACTTCGCTGCAAATGGAAATTTAAATGTCCTAAAATACTTTTCTGCAGCAGATGACGCACGACAAGTATCAAATACAGAGTACAAAGATGGCTACTTCTATAAAAGATCAGCAAAAATGCATTGGCGGAGTAAAGCAAAGTTTCTCCTATGATGCACAGCAGTGATGAATTTTCGAACAGGCCTTAAGTAGTTGGTTTTGATGAATTAAATTTTATTTATATTACAGCTGGTACTGCCGGAGTATTTGCTGCACATATTCTTGAATTTATTATTTTTGATGTGCGGAGAATGGTTTTCATTGTGCATTAATATACCATTGATTGCTTATCATATATGGCGGTAGGTTCTATTTTTTGTATAATTCCTAAATGGAATTATATTGCAGTAAATTTTTAATACTTTTTATTTAAGTTACAAAAATCGCCCAGTTATGTCGGGTCCTGGATTATATGATCCCACAACCGTGTTATCATCGGATAATTTAACCAAAAATATGCGCGAGGGCTGGATTAAATTGGCCATTTATTTAATATCGTTCTTCTACTACATCTATGGGTAAGTGATTTTATATAATTTTTGTTCCTTGATGGCGGACATTGTACCTTCCTTCCTTGACTTTACTTTCTTCTATAATTATAGCATGGTTTATTCTCTAATCTCAACGTAGATGTATAGATTTTAATACTCATCATCCAATGAACTACAAATATATAAATGATACAGTTTTTGTTTGTCGTATTATGTTATTTCTTCACAAAATAATACACAGCTGTTTCCTAATTTGTTTTTTTTTATTATAATATACATAGTAACAATCTAACATTTTGCAGCAAGATTTTATATAAAATAAAAACCTAAACCAAGTGTTTAAAAAAATGAAGAATAGTGTATTTTTGTTTAACTTAAATAATAGTAACACGGTGGGACCCAAGTGGGCTGGTTTTAAACTAAATGTAATATAAAATAATTTTACAGGAGAAGCACAAAAACTCTAATATGAAAAGTTAACCCATGAAGAGGTCATGAATACTTAGGATTAAATGTACTTTAGTGAAGTTGCTCCATACAAAATAAAAATTAGCCTATGTGATAGAAAATTAAAAAATAAGAAGAAAATATCAAATAAAAAAGTTGGCGACAACCCATATTTTCCGAGATATAAGCCTGTGAAGTTTTCATATAAAACTGTGATTATGCATTACATTTATGAATTGAATAGGTCAATATTGGTGTCATTTAAAAGCTATGCAGAAAATCTCTAGTAAGAAGCATCATTAAGTCAGTGCGAAGGCCTGCTATGCAGGGAATCATTCGTCAGCGAAGCCACTATTCGACATACCTAGAGAAGAAAATGCTTGAGCCTGGCCGAAGGCCGGCTAAGTAGGGAATCATTCTTCAGCGAAGCCACTATTCGACATACCTAGAGGAGAAAACCCTTGAGCCCGGCTGAAGGCCGCCTATGCAGCAAATCATTCTTCAGCGAAGCCGCTATTCGACATACCTAGAGGAGAAAACCCTTGAGCCCGGCTGAAGGCCGCCTATGCAGCAAATCATTCTTCAGCGAAGCCGCTATTCGACATACCTAGAGGAGAAAAATCCTTGAGCCCGGCCGAAGGCTGGATATGCAGGACATCCTTCTTCAGCGAAGCCGCTATTCGACATACCTAGAGGAGAAGGTTAGGTTGTACAGGTTGCCAGTTTTAAAGATTTACAAAAACCAGTCTACTTGGGTCCCTATAGGTCCCGTTGTGTAGGGATTCTTTAAAATTAAAAACAAACTTTTTTCAAAACTTTACACATATATAGGGTTATTTAGTAGCTTTTTAATAACTACAAAAATGCGACGGCTTTTAAATGACATCAATATTGTGTGTTTGTGTGTTTATTTTATTTTCAATACAGAGAAAGCCCACATGGCCAATTATATATGTATTGAATGATAAAAAATTATAAACTAAAGTTAACTACAATTTCAAATTTACTACATTTCATAGGTAATAATTTCAATTTTTAAAGGTAGTAATTTAAAAAAAAAATGATATAAAAATTACATTAATGGAGTTAACTTATATTTATATTTACATATATGTACATATAACAAATTTGGATAATTTGAATAGTTTTAGATATGAATTTTTACAATAAATGGATAATTATGTAATTTGATAATTTGATTATTTGATAATTTGGCTCCCCAGCCATAAAAATATTGCATAATAATAAAAATATATCACAATGTGAAATTAAAATGGGATTAACTATAGCCAGAAATAAAAAAATACTATAATAGAGAACTAAATTAGGAAGAATTATTATTGAAATAAATCAAAAGTTTTTTTTTTTTAAGTAAAAAATGAGTAGGAAAATAATTTAAGTTCATTTGGCAAGACACTCCAATTATGGTGTATTATTTTAACAAATGAGTGATCGACGAGAGACGTACGGCCTAAAGGCACAGATATTTGAATGTTACGGGTAGAATTTAAGAATGAAAATAAATTAACCAATTGTAATGGTCGATTAGATTTAATGATTTTGTAAAAATGAATTAGAACTCGTAAGCTAATATAATCTTTAAAGTTACATTTTAGAAACAACAAAATGAATTCAGAAGTGCGATCATGTTCATGAACTCTAACATTAAAAACATACCGGGTTATCCTTCGAATAATTCTTTCAATGATATTCAGGTTGTAAGACCATGTTGCTGAATATACCTCTAGACAATAATTAACGCGTGACATAATAAGAGATTTAGCAAGGCTGCTTCTGACATGTCTAGGCGTATAACATCTTAAAGAATAGAGCCTTCTCAGAATTTGACAACTAGTTTTAGCAATATGATTAATGTGATCATTAAAGTTGAGTCTATTATCTATAATAATACCAAGACATTTAATGGATTCATAATATGCAACCGGAAAACCATTTATAATTAATTTAGGATAGCTAAATTGGCGGTAAGAAGAGTAGAAATTCATAGCTTTAGTCTTAGAAGGATTTATCTCAAGCGAATTAATTCGCATCCAGTCGGATATAAGATTGAGGTGATTATTAAAAGAGGTTCCAATAACATTAAGATTCTCACGAGTGCTAGAAAATAGGAGCATCATGTCATCAGCATAAACAAACGGTTCACAAAAATTGTTTGTCAATAGTGAAAGGCAGTCGTTTATATACATAAGGAACAATATGGGACCTAAAGCCGACCCTTGAGGCACACCCGAAGTAACATTCCCAATACTTGAGTTCGATCCATTATAGGAAACAAATTGTGTACGATCGGAGAGATATGAATAGACTAAGCTGCAGGCGGATCTAGAAAAATTAAAATACCTTCTTAGTTTAGCTATAAGAGTAGTATGATCAATACGATCGAAAGCCTTGGTAAGATCAAGAGATATTAAGGTACAAGGTCTATGAGCATCTAAATTTTTTCTAACAGACTCAGTAAGAGACAGTAGTAGAGAAGTAGTATTCAGACCTCGTTGAAAAGCATATTGACTACCATGTATCATATGGTGTCGTTCACAATAGCTTAAATCTGAGTCTTCATAATATTTTCAAGAATCTTAGACATGGCAGGTAAGATGCTAATTGGGCGAATATTATTGTAGTCAAAACTGCCATTTTTAGGAATGGGAACAACACGAGCATGTTTCCAGACAAGAGGAAAGCTAGAGGTGGTAAGTACATTATTTATAATATGAAGAAGAAACGGGGATATCAATGGAAATATTATCTTAACAAAATTAATAGGAATTCCATCGTAACCAGCCGAATTTGATTTAATGGAGTTTAAAGTTACAGATAGATCGAATTCAGTAATACAATTAAAACTAAAAGAATCAGAACTGTCGTTAAAATTTTCCAACAATGATCGATTATAGGTAAGGGGTCCAAAGTTGTTTAAAAAAGTATTTGCAATATCCTCTACGTCTAAATCATTGCGATCAGAATTCTGAGAGCCAATCAAACCAAGATTTCGAATATTTCGCCACAATCGATTATTGTCAGATCCAGCAAATAGTCTCTCACCATACTCCCTACGAGCTTTTCTAATTTTAGACTTTGCCTTATTGCGCAATTTACAATATGTTTTCCAATTAGTATCAGAACGATTTCTTAAGTAGGCGCCATAGGCTTGATCCCTATTAGATCTAGCTGTAACAATTTCAACTGAATTCATCCAAGGATCTCTATACGAACCAGACCTTACTCTGCGGATAGGAACGAAAGCGTGAAGTTCAGATACCAGACAATTTAAAGCAGACAACTGTGAATTTACATCGTTTGTGTTAAAAATCGGAGATGAATCAAATAAGCTAAAGTGTTGAATAATACTCCCATAATCCAATCTATTGTAGTCTCTAAATTCAAAATTTGAGTTACGTGAGTGATATGAGAATTTTACAGAAATAATAATGAAACTGTGATGGGATGAGAAGAAAGGAAATAGTATTTGATCTTTGTAAACAATAGTTGAGGGTAGACTAATCAGAAAATAATCAATTAATGAAGTGGACTTGTTTGGTAAATAAAAATGTGTTGGAAGGCAGTTGTGAATACAATGGAGGTCACATCTCATTAGCATGGATCGGAGATTACAAGATTTAGTACCATCAAAGAGATTGCAATTAAAATCACCCATGATAACTATGTTAGAATGTCGATCAAATAGATCAGAGTGCTCATTTTCAAATGATATTAAATCTCCTCTGGGCAGGTAAACAACACCAATTAACATAGACGTATTATTATTATATTTAGTTTTTATTCCACGACCACGATTTTTTAGCTTTTCATGCTAGCGTTGCCACCTTTGTACTTTTTTCATTATATTGACCTATTAAATTCATAAATGTAATATTGACCTATTAAATTCATAAATGTAATGCGTAATCACACTGTCATATGAAAAGTTCAGAGGCCCATAGGCTAATTTTTATTATGTTTGGAGCAACTTCACTAAAGTACATTTGTTCCAATACTTATAATACTAATTTTACGTGGACGAATAGAGGAGTAAAACTTAGGAAGATTATGTTGAAACTGCTCTCACGAAGGCCCCAGTGAACATAAAGTCTTAATTTATGTATCATTCTGCTATAATTGATCGGAAGATTCGTGCATATAAAAATAAAAAAAAATCGGCTCATGAATGGCAAAGATTATAAATATATATATATATATATATATATATATATATATATATATATATATATATATATATATATATATATATATATATATATATATATATATATATATATATATATATACATACATATATATATATATATATATATATATATATGTATATATATATATATATATATATATATATATATATATATATATATATATATATATATATATATATATATATATATATATATACATACATATATGTATATATATATATATATATATATATATATATATATATATATATATATATATATATATATATATATATATATATATATATATATATATATATATATATATATATATATATATATATATATATATATATATATATATATATATATATATATATATATATATATATATATATATATATATATATATATATATATATATATATATTTAATTCCAGTAATTTCGAATAACCAGATTCTCTTCAAAACTATTGCTTTCAATAGCCATCACGCGTAAACTCCTACTTAACGCGTCCACGTGTTGCATTCGCGACCCTGGTCTATGTTCTGGTACGTAATCATAATCCTAAAATTCCATGCTCCACCTCGCTATCCTCGGGTTCATGTCCCTTCGTTTAAGAGTCATTGTTAACGAGTTACAGTCGGTAACGATCTTGAAAGTTTTCCCCTGCAGATAAGCTCTAAAACGCCTTAGAGCGTAGAGTATAGCAAGCGTCTCCAGCTCAAAACTGTGGTATTTCGATTCCGCATCACTGGTTCGCTTAGAATAGTAAAATATGGGGTGTAACTTTCTTTTGCAACAATATGGCGCCAAAACCTATACTGCTTGCGTCACAGTGTAACTCCGTCTCATGCTTAGGGTCATACAGGGCCAATATCGGAGATTGTAGCAGTTTCTGCTTCAGCGTCTCAAAAGCCTCTAATTCTACCAGTCCAAACACAAAATTCCTATCCTTTCTTGTCAAATCTGATAGCGGTTTCGCGATCGTAGAGAAATCCTTAACAAATCTTCTAAAGTATGACGCCAATCCAAGAAAACTACGCACCGAATGTATACTTGATGGGACAGGAAAATTTTCCACAGCCTCCAAGCCCGCATCGTCCGCCCTTATGCCATCGCCATCAATCTCATAACCTAAATATTTAACTTTGGTCATTAAGAACTCACACTTGTCCAGTCGCAGCTCCAATTTGTTCCTAACCAACCGCTCGAACACGTCCCTCAAAATTTCCAAATGCTCCCCAACATCCCTCGTTGCTACCATTATGTCATCCATGTAGATTATTAACCTCCCATCCCTAACCATATCCGCAAAAATTCTGTTGACAAAACGTTGAAACACGGACGGGGCATTCCTCAACCCAAATGGCATCCTGAGAAACTCATACTGTCCCAACGGAGTTACGAAAGATGTGTACATAACCGACTCGTCTCCTACAAACACATGATAAAATCCGTCCTTCAAGTCCAGTTTTGTAAAATACCGTTTCCCCGCCAAGCGGTCCAAAAGTTCGTCAATAAGCGGGATAGGGTAATTATCTCTCAGTGTCATCTTATTCAAAGTCCTGTAATCTACACACATGCGCAGCCCGCCAGTTTTCTTCTTAACCAGAACTATGGGAGACGCATACTCCGACTCACTTGGCCTTATATAACCCTTCCTCAGGTAGTTGTCCAAAATAATCTGCAGATTTTCTCTCTCGTCATACGACAATCTTCTAGGTCTACAGCTAAATGGTCTCGGTTTCTCCAAGCCCAGTCTGATCTCACATCTCGTCGAAGGTTCAATCGGCCGTTCCGGTCGCATGTAAGCGTCCAAAGACAGTCCTTCCAACGTCTTCCTCACGTCCCACCCAACCTCTTCGCCTATCCTCAGATCTACAGTGCAAACATCCCCACACTCGATAGACATGATCGCTCTCTCAAATACCTCCCCCTCCGTAAAATCGCACCCATCCTCATCTCCATCCTCCCCACAACCATCAATCCTTGCCAAAACCAGCCCCGCCTTACCCAGAAAATCTCTCCCTAGTACACAATCGAACATCATCACAGAGTCCTCAACAACAAATATTTCGATCTGAACAGATTTATTTTCGAAACAAACGTAAAATAACAGTTTACCAACGGTTCTAAATTCAATATTATTTAAAGAAAAAAAGATAATTTAACTTCACTCATGTTGCTCAACTTCCGAGATACTATAGACTTCCTTATAAAACTAGCGGGACTCCCCGTGTCCATCAGACATTCTACATAAAAATAATTTTCAACATTAATATCAACACTACACTTAATATACCTTAAATACGCATTTTCTACCTTTGATCCACCAGTCTTTCGTTCTGGGCAAGCAGCGACAAGGTGGTCCAAGCTGCCACAGCCATAGCACGCACCTACTTCTCTTCTTGGCTTTTGGCACACGTTAGCATAGTGCCCAAGACAGTTGCAATTGTAGCAGCGAATGCCAATCTCTCGTTTTTCCGCTCTGTTGTTTACTGGCTTCTTCAGCGATATTTTTGAAAATGCTATTAAAAGTTGCGCCTTGGTCAGGAAACACTGCAGGTTCGCATGCATTTTCAAGTTACTGTCTGGGATCTCATCAATAATATAGTCGATAAGTTCATCTTCGGGGATACCCAGACGATCGGCCAGAAGAACTTTATTGTTGAAATATGATGAAAAATCTTCATCAAAATCCCATTTTCTGCCTTCAAACTTTCGACGTATGTTAAGTCTACTATCTTTTTCACCAAACAGTGCCACCATTTCCTCCAGCAATTGGTCCAGATCATCATGTATAAAATTTGATTTTGCGTACAGCCAGCTCTGCACTTTCCCTTTTACCTTAGACATAAGCAGTGCCTTCATGGTACCTCCGTCCACTGAATATAGTGTTTTGATGTTCCTGACCTGCGCCACGAATATTGCTGGTGGGACAGAGCCATCATACTCAGGCAATAACTCTTTCAACAACGCAAAGGAAGTGTTGACACTGCTGCCCATTTTGCTATTGTAGCTATCATTTGCACTGCTGCCGACAATTGTATTGCCACTGTTGTTTCTATTCGCACAGCTATCATTATTGTTTATACCGCAACCGTTGTTGTTATCGTTATTATTGTTGTTGTTTGTACTGCTACCATTGCT
Organism: Panzeria rudis; assembly: GCA_956483635.1. NCBI lineage: Eukaryota > Metazoa > Arthropoda > Insecta > Diptera > Tachinidae > Panzeria > Panzeria rudis. Next base: position 86,153,153 of record OY101449.1, on the reverse strand, counting down.
GTTGTCTGCACAGTCATTGTTGTTGTTATTTGCACTGATGCCATTGATTTTATTTGTACCGCTGCCATTGTTGTTATTTGTAGCGTCACCGTCGATTTCATTTGTATTCCCATTATTGCTATCGCTTGCCTTTTCGTTCTTTCTATCATTTGCACTTTCGTTGTTGCTATCGTTTGCGTCTTGACTATCATTAGCAGTATCACAATCGTTTGCACCTTTATTTTGTCTAACTCTTTCAAATTCCTCCATTCTTTTGTATAATTTGTTTTCCCTTTCCAGCAGCTCCTTCTCCCTTTTGATTACCTCCAACTCTCTTTTAAGCAGTTCCAAACTTTTATCTGCCGCTTCGTCACCATCCACCTCACCCACTGCCTCATCGAACAACGGACAATCTCCTCTTTCGCCCATTGGCACCGAATTTATCCTGGCCAAAAGTGCACTCTTTGTGCCACTTGTTGGCAGTCCCAGCCTGCGCAGCCACTCTTTCAGTTGGACGACACTGTACCTATTGGATTCCATTTCTTTCAGACAACCACCAAAAAAAACTAGGCAATTTTTTTTAGCGTCACTTGCTTATGTGTAAAATAAGCCAACAGCCACTGTATTAATGTATGCGTGACCCTTAAAATTTATGACCTTGTGTTCGCGACCACCGCGTTCTTTCAAAATCTTCGTCTCAAAATGGTCTATGCCACACACACTTGTTCACCACTTCTTCTCTTTTCTTCTATTTTTAAATTCTTTTCCTTCTGGTCTTTTCTCAGCAATTCGTCAATTTCATATAAATTTTGAAAATCTCTACAATGTATTGTAATTAATTTCTTTTACAAGAATTGGCAATTTTACTTTCACTTATTGTTCACTTTTTAATTATGTAAAGTAAAACTCTCTGTTTGTTTGCTTTTGTCCGTTTTTTTTCTCCCTTTGGGCAATCCCACTTCTGAAAATTGTAGTAGACATAAAACACCGCACAAGTCGTAAAAAACCAGACTGATTGTTTCTTTATCAAATTTCATCTTAAAGCTATGCGAATAACAAAATTAAATGAATGTGTAAGTATGTGTACGAGAACAAAGGTACACATGCTCAAACACCCGTATATGAAATAGGAATAGAGATTTCAAGGAATAAAACATAATAAATGAGAATATCTATATGTATATTACCATATTTACACCACGCAACTTTGTTGCATGCAACTCTCTTTTTTCAGTGAGAAAGACAGAGAAGAAATACAAAATGTATACGTTTCTATTTCAGCACTCTCACTTAAAATGAAAATTGCATGCAACAAAGTTGCATAGTGTAAATATGGTATATGTGTGTAAATATAAACAGTTTCATATGCCTGTTAAACAAGGGGAAGCCTGCTAGCACGGGGAAGCATACACATCGGCTACAATATATACATATATATATATATATATATATATATATATATATATATATATATATATATATATATATATATATATATATATATATATATATATATATATATATACACACATATATATATATATATATATATATATATATATATATATATATATATATATATATATATATATATATATATATATATATATATATATATATATATATATATATATATATATATATATATATATATATATATATATATATATATATATATATATATATATATATATATATATATATATATATATATATATATATATATATATATATATATATATATATATATATATATATATATATATATATATATATATATATATATATATATATATATATATATATATATATATATATATATATATATATATATTGTTACGTTTTTAGACCTTTACATAAAAACGGTTTTATTATTTTTACAGGATTCGTTGAATTGCAATAAAATAAAACTCGGATATTTATTTTACAAATAAATTCTCAGTAACACTTTATTTATTACTTTAAAAACACGTACAACTAAACGCGATGTACACGCTATCTATTCTTGGCGATATTTACTCGTCTAAGGGCCATTATTACAACTCGGCTTTAGTTATAATTAGCATTTTATCAGACGGATAAATAGTTTTTCATTATTACAACTTTAATTTAACCTAAAAGTGTATGATAACTTACTGGGAAGTTCATTCTTCTGCTAACTTTTATCGGCACACAAATTCATAGGCTGCCATACTTGCTTCTTTATCAAGTAAACACCAAGACGTATCTAACAGGTGAACTCACTAGAGCACATGACCTTACTCGGAAAAGTTAGTGGAGTGATGAAATCACAAGTTCGTCACCATCTGGAGCTTCACTTTTTTACGGTACTGGACATTTTATTATAGAGCTACCTGCGCTGATAATTCCTCCAAACTTTCAACAGTTTTTGAGAACTGTATTGTAGTTTCTACAACAAATGTATACTTGTTGTAGACTTGTAAGTACCTGTTATCTGTGCCTTTGTAAATACACATGTATGACGTTGCCACTTGTACTCTGGTATAGCCATACTTTGAAAAAGATAATTTATATTTTACAGGCAAATTGTAATAATGAAAAATTGTTGCAGGTCAGTTTACCGATCACTTCTGCTAATCATGCCAGTAACTATCTTCCACTTTACTGCTGAGTTGTAATAATGGCCCTAAGTTTAAAACACACTGATCCATGTCGTCTGGCAGCCTCCCCTTATATAGTAAATTATAAAACCTTCTGGTAACTTCGCTATACGGCATGATCATTTGGTCTTGCTATGGTGTAGTGTATGTGCATGTGTAGATGCATGAGATTTTTCTTCTGTTTGTTTATCTTCGCACACACAAAAACTCTAATGTTCGTAACTTAAACAAATTACGCTGTTATCAAGTTTACATCTCTTGCAGCTGATGTTGCTTAAGTTTAATGTCACTGTTTGTAATTGTAATTAAGCGGTCTCGAATAATCTTGTAGGTTCTAGCTACCGTTTCCTGAAGATTCCGGAAACTTCCATTTTACGTTATTTTTGAATTCTATTGACAGTTGTCGAGCGATGCCAAGTTTAATTGTGGTACTTGGCTGCCAGGTTTTGATTTTATTACATTACATAGGCAGTGTTGTATTTAGTGGTACCAAATACAGATTAACATCACAGCTGTTATTTTTATGTCGTTATATTTGAATCTGCATTTTTCATTTCGTAACACTGCCGCCCACTTAAGCCTGTTCGTCCCGATAACCTTTTCCATGGTTGCCTTGGCGCTCCAGTGGTTCAAACTTAATTTTTGTCTTCCGTCCAATGTACTGCTCTATCATGTGCACGACGTCATTCATCCTTTCGATGATACCACGGATCTCAGCTTCCAACTTGTAGTTATCCCATGACGATCTCTTTTCCGTGCTATAAGGCTGTGTGCCACATCCACTAGGTACTGCTGGATAATTATTAGCTGAGTACATGTGACTATTCCTGTTGTAGCCTGTTCCTTTGCCGGTAGATGAACTGAAGACTTCTTTACTTGTACTGGGCGAATTGTAGCTGTAACTATTTCCTTTACGCGCAGATCTTGCAGAGGCTGGAGGGGCATCAAATCTTGCCGGAGGGCGTGTATTATCATACGCTGGGCCTGTATGAGCTTTACGATCATTACTACAGCACTCATAGGCACCACGTTGTCTTATACCTTTTATGAAACCATCACGCGCCGCAGAAATTTGCATTTGTTGACGCTTAATTTCTCGAAGCTCTATTTCTAGCTTTTCACGCTCTAATCTTTGGCGCCCACGTTCGAGGCGTAATGATTCAGCCTCTCGTTGCAAATCTTTTCGTTCCACAGCCAATTTCGTACGCTCCTCAGCTAGTCGGGCTTCCTCCAGGCGCAGACGCTCTCCTATTTCTTCATACCGTCTGTCCTCGTTACGTGCTTCAGGTTGATGACACTGCTCCCGTTGTCGCTCTTGATGACAGCCATCACAACGAGACTTTTGATGGCTCTTCCATTTATTATTCCATGATGGCGAGACAGATTTTTTCTTTCTTGTTGCATTGCAGTTGCGCTTGATATGGCCTTTCTCTCCGCAGCTATAGCATTTTATTCGCACTTTGTTTTTATTTAAAGCCAATGCTTGCACTACTGCCTCTTTGATGTCCTTTTCCCAATTAGCTTCTTTCTCGGTAATCACCTCCAGATTTCGGACCATATAGGCTTGCGGCTTAGAAATTATCCTTGCGGTCTCCTAAAGCATATGCTAAAGCATATGCCACAGTTTCTATAAAAGTAGGTTTCGGTGTCGCATATACTGCATACCTCACGTCAGGATCACTAATGCCACGCAATAAGGAATTAATTTTCAGCTGCTCCATCAATGGGTGATTTTCGCCAGGATAACATAGTTGCACCAACCGCTCGATTTCCATTGTGAAATCTTGTAGGGACTCATTGGGCTTCTGCCCTCTACATCGCAATTCCATACAGTATATATCTCGCTTATGTTCGCCACCATATTTCCGCTGCAGTGCCGCCATTATGTCATAAAAATTGTTTCTGCAGCTCCCTGGTACGGTTTCGAGTACTTCTGATGCGGCTCCTTTTAAGGCCAAAATCAACCCTATGGTCTTTTCTTCACTGTTCCAACCATTTTTGCTGGCAACTGTTTCGAACTGGAACTTGAAGATGTTCAAAGGTGCGCTGCCATCGAAACAAGGTGTCTTTACTCTGCTGGAAGCCTCTGGAATAAATCGCACTGATCCGCCTTGGCACTGAAGATTACTCACTGTTATTTGTAGCTCGTGGAGTTTCTCATTTACATCTCTTTCTAAGTCTGAGAGTTTCCCGTCAAATTTGTTGACTTGTACTTCAATGCCATCTACTCTTCTATTTATGGCCTCAGAAATTTCTTGAAGTGTCTCATTTGTGGCCTTAGATATTTCCTGAACTTCAGCCTTAACTTCAGCTAGCAATCGCTCATTATTAGCTCTAGACGTTGCTTGATTATCAGCCTTAACTTCTTGAAATTTTTCCATCATAGCGGCGAACATTGTACTAAAATCCATGCTGCTTGTCGTGGCACGAGTACATATCTCTATTTCCTCTTTATCCTCAAATACGTATGTCCCGATATCGATGCCACGCTGCTTGAACTCATCTATCAGCCTCATCTGAAGTTCCACTTTATTGCCTGTTGTTGGCAGTTCTACCTTACTCAGCTCCTTTTTTAGCTGCTCCACTTTTAGCTCTTCAAACTTCATGGCTTCTATTTTTTTTAATGTCCTTTCTAATTTTTTTATTAATTGAAAATGTCCTTTTTTATATTTTAAATGTCCTTTTTTTATTTTATTAATTAATAACGTCCTTTTTTTATTTTCCTTTTTATTTTATTTAGCAATTCTACTTCTGACACCAATTGTTACGTTTTTAGTCCTTTACATAAAAACGGTTTTATTATTTTTACAGGATTCGTTGAATTGCAATAAAATAAAACTCGGATATTTATTTTACAAATAAATTCACAGTAACACTTTATTTATTATTTAAAAAACGCGTACAACTAAACGCGATGTACACACTATATATTCTTGGCGATATTTACTCGTCTAAGTTTAAAACACACTGATCCATGTCGTCTGGCAGCCTCCCCTTATATAGTAAATTATAAAACCTTCTGGTAACTTCGCTAACTTTCTGGAATGTAGTAGTCTCTTTTTATCTTTAAGTATACGGCATTTGGTCTTGCTATGGTGTACTGTATGTGCATGTGCAGATGCATGAGATTTTTCTTCTGTTTGCTTATCTTCGCACACACACATACTCTAATGTTTGTAACTTAAACAAATTACGCTGTTATCAAGTTTACATCTCTTGCAGCTGATGTTGCTTAAGTTTAATGTCACTGTTTGTAATTGCAATTAAGCGGTCTCGAATACTCTTGTAGGTTCTAGCTACCGTTTCCTGAAGATTCCGGAAACTTTCCGTTATTTTTGAATTCTATTGACAGTTGTCGAGTGATGCCAAGTTTAATTGTGGTACTTCGTTGCCAGGTTTTGATTTTATTACAGTGATTTAGGGGTATAAAGCAGATAATGATCGGGTTGTCAGTTTGTGCCGTTACATATGAATCTGCATTTTCATTTCGTAACAATATATATATATATATATATATATATATATATATATATATATATATATATATATATATATATATATATATATATATATATATATATATATATATATATATATATATATATATATATATATATATATATATATATATATATATATATATATATATATATATATATATATATATATATATATATATATATATATATATATATATATATATATATATATATATATATATATATATATATATATATATATATATATATTAGACTGTCCCTTATTTTTAGAGTTTTAAATGCGTTCGTGATTAATTGCTAATAACTCTTTAGTTCCAGAACTAGGATTTAAGAAACAAATTACATCGTCTTAATAACAAGGAAAACCATACAAAAGTTACAAATAGAACATGTCATATCGCAGTACTAGCGCAAATTATATGAACTTGATTTAAACGCTAGTTGGCACGGGTTAATGTTAATAAAAAGGACCAAATTTTTTTCCTGAAGTACATTGTGTCATTACGAAGGTATTTAAAGGATATGCGTAAAAAAATCGATTTCGAAGCATAAGAGACAGGCTCATATGTGAATATATGATACGTATATATTCACGAAGTTGCCCTTATTTTTCGGCTTCGTTTTTTATTTTTTACGCATACCCCCCAAATACATTTGTAATGTACTCCTGGAAAAAATATTGACCATTTTTAGGAACGCTAACCCGTGCCAACTTGCTCTTACATCAAGTTCATACAAATTACGCTGGTACTGCGATACGACATGATAAAACATGTTTTATTTGTAACTTTTGTATGGTTTTATTTGTTATTAAGACGATGTAATTTGTTTCTTAAATCATAGTTCTGGAACTACGGAGTGATAGCCAATAAATTACGAACACATTTAAAACTCAAAAAAATAAGGGACAGTCTAATATATATATATCTACACACGCACATACACTACACTATAGCAAGACCAAATGATCATGCCGTATACTTAAAGATAAAAAGAGACAACTACATTCCAGAAAGTTAGCGAAGTTACCAGAAGATTTTATAATTTACTATATAAGGGGAGGCTGCCAGACGACATGGATAGTGTGTTTTTAAACTTAGACGAGTAAACATCGCCAAGAATAGTTAGTGTGTACATCGCGTTTAGTTGTACGTGTTTTAAAGTAATAAATAAAGTGTTACTGAGAATTTATTTGTAAAATAAATATCCGTGTTTTATTTTATTGCAATTCAACGAATCCTGTGAAAATAATAAAACCGTTTTTATGTAAAGGACTAAAAACGTAACAATAAATAAATATATATATATATATATATATATATATATATATATATATATATATATATATATATATATATATATATATATATATATATATATATATATATATATATATATATATATATATATATATATATATATATATATATATATATATATATATATATATATATATATATATATATATATATATATATATATATATATATATATATATATATATATATATATATATATATATATATATATATATATATATATATATATATATATATATATATATATATATATATATATATATATATATATATATATATATATATATATATATATATATATATATATATATATATATATATATATATAGATATATATTTATATCAAAAAATGTGAAAAGACAAAAATCGGACTTGAACTCACATACAAACACGCAAATCACAACCTCAACCTCTAGGCTTAGTTAAATGATTGGTAATTTTCACCTAGATAAGATAAACATATTTTTGGTGCAATTATCCTTTTTTTATTGGGTTTGATTTTATGTCCAGAGCTGGGAAATTAGTTTCAAGGATGGAAAACCAACATTTTAAAATGGTTTAAAAATACATTAAAATGTTCCTTTTCAAAAAATTTTTTTTATAATATACCTACTATTATATTATATATATATATATGTAAAAAAAGTAGGAATAGTTCTCATCAAAGGTATTTTTCATAATTAAAAATAAAATTAAAGATTTTTAACCGGACCTTAAACCGGTTTTGTATATTTGCAAAATATTTAAGGTGATATTTTGAAAATATCGAAATCAAAATATGTGTTATGGTTTTATGGACGATAAAAAAAACTATAAAGAAAAATATTTTTGTTCTTCCGTCTATGATCAAAAACAGCAATAATCTTGAAGTTTTACATTCGATTTGTTGTTTTTTAATTTCTGTAAAAAGTGAATTTCTTTATTCTGTTGTCTTTGCTCAAAGATTAGAAGATTGAGATATTTTTTATTAGAAAAAATTTAGGCCCTAAATTGAAATTTATATACACTGAAAATAATCCATGCAACATATTACGAAAAAACTTTCGTAGTGACTTTCATAAAAAATACGGTACATAATCATTAAATTGGGAGCGATATATAGGAAAATATTATTTTTTGCGTTCTATAATATTCTCTCCAGGAAAAAGGCTAAAACGCTACACATTTTCGCAACTTGTTTCTTTTTATACAAACTTAAACGCAAAACAGTGTTTTCATGTATATTTAATTAAAAAACTATTAATTTTTAGAAGAAAATTAGTTCATAAATTTCTTTATAAAATCGATTTTTCAAAAAGCTTGGTGGGTATTCTAAAACTATGTACATACGAGTACTTGCTTTTATACTAATTATTTTCATAAATTTAATATCGATTCCTTAAAAGCAATGAAAATTTAGTTCCTTACAAATGACTTCCAATTTTTTTTACTGAGATATATTAAGAAACAACATTTAGGCAATATTTTTTTGAACTTACGGAAGTAACGAATATTTTAAATGAAACAAGTAAAGTGCTATATTCGGCTGTGCCGAATCTTATATACCCTTCCCCAACGAATAGTCTATATAACATAAAATATATAGAAGTCTGAATCTTAACAAATTCGCTAACGTATGTCTGAGAATGTACTCGTATAAGTATAGGCTTAAATAAAAATTTACCCACAGAACCAAAACTATACTTATGACCGAAATTTTATCAAATAGATATCTCTCTGTGAATAGTTATATCTATAGTGTAAAATGTGTGATTATTTTATCTTATAGGCAGGGAAACCAAAAATATGCAATTCCATGTTTTTTCCTGTGTGTGATGTATGTAGGCACAAATAAGATATTTATACGTTTCAGAACTTTTTAAGAATTTTGATATCGATTTGTTAGTGCATATTTTTGCATATTTTACACTTAGTCGCATATTTACGGCATTTTTTGGGTATTTTTCTACATATTTATTGGGGTATTTTTCTACATATTTTAGCCTTTTTAAATAATAATATGCATATTTACAAAAAAAAATTCTATTTGCCATTGAAACTTTTAAAATGTTTCCAGATATAAAAATGTTTTCTTTTGCGGTTTTAAATTTACTCTAATGTATTTTTCTCCCAATTTCTTAAAAATCTTCCTCATTTCATTGATTTATTCACAGATTTCTGGGTATATCGAATAGTGGCTTCGCAGAGTTTAGATTTGCGAAGTCACTATTCGACATTCCCATTGACATTATTTCCTTTTTGAAGTGGAAATAATGTCAGTGGACATTATCTTCTCTGACATTATTGCATGCCACCAATATATGTAAATAAATCGTGGTGTGGAAAATGAATGTTATAAATTATAATTATTTAGGGAGCATATTGTTTTTTATATCATATTTAGCGCACATAAAACACTTTTTTATGGCAAATTTCCGGTTTCCCTGCTTATAGATAAGTATTGAAAGCAAATATTCTTTTACCGCCTAGGTTAAATTATATAATGTGTAATTTACGCATAAGATACCTATTTGTTGAATTTACGGTTATTAGTTGTACAAAAAGTATATTACAAAATTTGTATTCTTAAACATGAATTTTTAGGTTATATTGTTCATTTCGCATTAATTTATGCAAATATAAATTTAGAATAATTGGAGTTAAAAAAATTCACAATCTTGTGCAAATGATCTGGCATCGTAACATTTGCAAATTGGTATAGTAAATTGATACTCGCCACTTAGCAATTGTTAGTGGTGAGTATCAATATGCTAACCATTTTGCAAATGCAACGATGCCAGACTATTTGTATACGATTGTGAATTGGGCTATTGATTTTATAAAATTTTTTTTGCAATTTTTCTATTTGGTACTAAAATATGTTATCCCAAATAACTATTTTATTGAATTAATTTATTTACTATTCATTTATTTGCTAAAATCTATTTTTTCTGCTATTGATTCTAATATCTTATGAAAAATAAGTATTTTAACATTAAAAAAACATCTAAAAAAATAAAAGTTTTAGGCGCCGTGAATTAAACCCGGCTCTTTCGAGAGGAAAATAATTATAAGTAAACCACTTAACGCTCTCAGCCAAATAGCCCGGTTAATTTGAATTAGATACTGAAGCAAGTGAGAGTTTTTCCAATCTGTAATAAACAGGATGAGGAGAAAAAAATTAATATTTTTACATTTTCATTAGGCTTGTAGGGTGATAATAGTTCAACTAATATTCTATGAATCGTCCTACAAAAGATCGCATGACAAGCAGCGTTGCCGTTTTGGTTACTTTTAACCAAAGTTGTTTATATATATATATATATATATATATATATATATATATATATATATATATATATATATATATATATATATATATATATATATATATATATATATATATATATATATATATATATATATATATATATATATATATATATATATATATATATATATATATATATATATATATATATATATATATATATATATATATATATATATATATATATATATATATATTTTAAATGTGTACTTTTTTCCATTTTGGTTACTGTTTTGCAACACAAAAATTACCATTTTTTATATATTTTAAATTTGCATATAGCTAACTATCGTGATAAACCACCACAATTTGAGCATATTTGTTACGTTTAACGACACCACTGCTAAATAATCAACATAATGTTACACAAAGATACATCACTGTCTCCAAAGAAAAATGTTTCGATGATTTGAACGAAAATGTTTGGTGATTTGATTAATTTTGGTTTTGATTTAATGTCATTTCATACAATTTGGCTGCTGCTGAAAAGATATGTTCGCAGCTAAGTTTAGTCAAAACTAAATGCTGGAGCAAGCTTGATTTTAAGACCATCAGCTCTACAATGCAATTTAAAGTATTGTGCATAAATCGAAACGATTCCCATTAGGTTTAATCTGCCAAAGATATGTTTTTATATTAAAACAAATTTATATATTAATACTTTATCTATCGAGTCACATTTTATTTTTATTACTAAGAACATTTTTGGTTTGTTATTGCAAATAACAGTCCACAACAATGAAACTGTTTCGGAGATCAAAATAGATAGTTCTTATGTATTTTCATTTGCTGAATTCAAAAATCATAAAATTTTTCGATTACCTCTGGTTTTAAAGATATACGGCACTATTCTGTAAATCGAGTCCGATTAAATTCCTCGTTTTTCAAAAATAAAAATAATGCACCCACTGATGTATTTTAAATCATATATAGTACATTAATTTCAGATATGATATTTCAAGCTCTAACGAATAGAAAACGCCAAAAAAATTTAAAAAATTTTGCTATTAGTGGATTTAATTTTTCAAAATCGATCGTTTTTAAATCGACTCAATTTACAGAACAGGTAGGATAGTGACTGATATTTTCATATATTACAGCATTTTTTGTATTCTTCGCATCATACTTCCTGAAGGGTCCTCAAAATAGAAAAAAAAACAAGTTAAACTTCTATATTCTTCTGTGGCGAATCTTCTATACCCTTGCCCAATGAATGGAGTATATAACATCGAAATTATAGAAGCCTGACTATTAACAAGTTAGTTCTGTTCACAGACCCTAAATCTGTTGTCAAAATCCTTATTTTTCATCAGGAACCGAAAAAGTAGATTATAGCAAACAAATTAATCCATATACAATATAAAAATTAGGTGTTTGTTTGTCTGTTTGCAGATTTTTGTAACGACATTACGCCTAAATAGCTGAACCGATTTAATATAGGCTGATTTGTTTTTGCGTTTTTTTGGTTTAAACTTTTTTTTAAAGATATTTTGTCGCTTTTTGACGACATTATTAGTTTTAGCGATTTATTTTAGTTTTGGCGCTTTTTTCCAGTTTGGTGCTTTTTTCAGTTTTGGGGATTTTTTTCGGTTTTTTGTGATTTATTTAGTTTCAGCGATTTTTTTTTGTATTGAAATTTTTTTCGTTTTCGCAATTTTTTTTTTTTTGGAGATATTTTTGTTTTGGCGCTTTTTTTCTTGGTTTTGATGCTTTTTTCGTTGTTGTGATTCTTTTTAATTTTTGGCGATTTTTTCGCTTATGATTTTTTTGGTTTTAGCGATTTTTTTATGTTTTATTGCTTTTTTCGTTATGATGGCTTTTTTCGGTTATTGGTGCTTTTTTTAGTTTTTTGGCGATCTTTTTAGTTTTGGTGATATTTTGCATTTTAGCGATTTTTTAGTTCCGGTGCTTTTTTCCTTTAAGCGCTTTTTAATTTTGGTGATTTTTCGTTTTGAAATTTTTTTTAATTTTGGAAATTTTAGCTATAGCGTTTTTGAAAAGTTCAAGAGTTTACTTCTTACGGTTTGCAATTGCCTAAATTACATACTAAAATTACATTAACTGATAGAACACTCTTTAATTTTTATTGTTTTAAATATCAGTGTTAATTGGTGTAATCTATTCTACAGACTACACCAATTAACACTAACTTTGAAAATTTAAAGTGTCTACATATAAGTGTCTGTGTATTACATAAGTATTTCAACATGTTTCGTTGCTCGCTTAAGAACACCCTTTAATTTTTAACTGCCATATATTTGCTGTTGCTGCGGCAAAATTTTTACGAATTCTGTGAAAATTTCAGGTCCGCAGCTCTTATGGTTCCCGAGAAAACAGTCTGTGACGGACAGACAGACAGCGTAGGGAAATCAATAGGGTCCCTTTACACTTTTGGTGTACGGAACCTTAAAAATGGTAATTTTTGTGTTGAGAAACAGTAACCAAAAATTTAAAAAAGTACAGAAGTACACATTGAAAAAAATAAACAACTTTGGTTAAAAGTAACCAAAACGGCAACGGTGCTTGACATGCGATCTTATGTAGGACGATTCATAGAATATTGGTTGAATTATTATGACTTCACCCTACAAGCCTAATGAAAATGTAAAAATATAAATTTTTTCTCCTCATCCTGTTTATTACAGATTGGAGAAACTCTCACTTGATTCAGTATCTAATTCAAATAAGCCCGCTTTAAATTTGTAGCTATTTGGCTGAAAGCGTTAAGTGGATTAAAAACACGGCGCCTAAAACTTTTATTTTCTCAGATGTTTTTAATGTTAAAATACTTATTTTTCATAAGATATTAGAATCAATAACAGAAAAAATAGATTATAGCAAATAAATGAATAGTAAATAAATAAAATCAATAAAATAGTTATATGGGATAACATATTTTAGTACCAAATATGAAAATTGAAAAAAAAAATGTTTATAAAATCAATAGCCCAATTCACAATCTTGTGCAATCTGGCATTGTTGCATTTGCAAAATGGTTAGCATAATGATACTCACCACTAACAATTGTTATGTGGCGAGTATCAATATCAGTGTTGCTAGTGAAATTTCGAGAAAGATACATTTTAGTTTCCAAAAAGATAAATTTTTTCCCAAAAAGATAATTTTGAAAAAAATTTTAAATCAGTTTTTTAACGTTTAACATATCGACCCCTTAGCGAAAATATTTTATTTTTAGGAGGAGGATTTTTTATTGTATTTAAACATGATTTATATTCATAAACTCTCGCTTACGATAAAATTTTATAGCCTGTATTTCAAAAGTTATAAAAAATTTTGATATTTTTACGATTTAAGCTAAGAAAATCATAAAATTTTGATTTCAATAAAAAATTTGCTTTTTACAAAATGTCGATTACGATCATTTCGCGCAAAGGGGTAGATATATTAACATAACATTTTTATTTCATATTTAATGAATATTGTAAAGAAAATGATATCATATAAATTCATTTTTATATTTATTTAAGTCATAAATATTAGGTATGTAATTTTTAAAAATAAAGTAAGCAAACTTTAAAACTAATTATAGCGCCAAATGATCGTAAGCGACAAAAATTTAATTTTTCAGGAGAAAGGTTTTTTATTATATTTAAACATGATTTATATTCAAAAACTGTCGCTTACGATCATATGTTATAGCCTGTATTTCAAAAGTTATCAACACATTTGACATTTTAATGATTTTAAACTATGGGTACACTGAAAAAATTCTATGCAACATATGCACGAAAACGCTCGTACATATTACGAAATATTTCGTAATTTTGCACCACGAAATTTGTTCGTAAAATATACGAAATGTACGAAAATAATCAAAAAATAAAAGTAAAAAAAAGTATGGCTCAACCAGGGCACGAACTCGCAATCTTCATACTTCAAGTCATGTACTCTACCCACCGAGCTACTTTCTACTCATTTTATAAGTGCTAAAAATTAGTTTTATTTACTTACATCTGAAAAATACGTAAATTTATAAAAAATTATTTTAATTTATTTTTTATTTCAAATATATTTTTAACACGAAAAAATGTTTACGAAAGGTATTCGTTACTTTCGTAAATTCAAAAAAATATTGCTAAATATGTTTTTTCGTAATATATACGAAAGTTTCTATTATTTTACGAAAAAAGTCACTACGAAAGTTTTTTTCGTAAAATGTTGCATGGATTATTTTCAGTGTAGGCTCACAAAATTCATTAAAAAAATTAGTATCTTACAAAATGTTGCTTAAGATCATTTGGCGCTAAGGGGTCGATATGTAACTATCTTTGGATGTTGTCAAAACAAACTAATTTTTGTAAAAATTAATATACGAGTAAAGGCTTTTTTAGTATTCATAACGAAATGATAACTTTAAAAAACTTTGTCAGAGACGGAAAGCTTAATATTTTATTTCTGTACATTGTGCGTACAGATTCAAAAGATACGAAAAATTTCAGAATTATACATGGTACGTAAAGTCATCAAAAGATACGAAAAATGTATCTTTCGTATCCTAATGGCATCACTGATCAATATATTATACCAATTTGCAAATGTTACGATGCCAGATCATTTGCACAAAATTGTGAATTGGGCTAATATTTTTTTTTTAACTCCAATGATTCTAAATTTATATTTGCATAAATTAATGCGAAATGAACAATATAACCTAAAAATTCATGTTTAAGAATACAAATTTTGTAATATACTTTTTGTATAACTAATAACCGTAAATTCAACAAATAGGTATCTTATGCGTAAATTACACATTAGATATTTTAACCAAGGCGGTAAAAGAACATTTGCTTTCAATACTTATCCATAAGCAGGGAAACCGGAAATGTGCCCTAAAAAAGTGTTTTATGTGCGTTAAGTATGATATAAAAACGTAACAATATCAACAACAAAGTTTTGCAAGTACATTTTAAAAACTTTTTTTTAGGTGATAAGGGATATCCTTTGCAACCATGGCTATTAACACCCTTCAGAGAACCAGTTACTTCTCCGAGGAAAACTAGGTTCAATACTGCACATTCTAAAGGAAGAATTATAGTAGAAAGAACCATTGGGATGCTCAAATCTGTTTTTAGATGCTTAAACAATGAACGGGGACTACATTATGATTCAGAAAAGGCCGCGAGAATCATTAATCTCTGTTGTGCACTTCACTACATTAGACTTCATTATAATGTTACAGACGAAGAATTTGATATGCCATTATCTGAAGAAGAAGATACAATAAACAGTCCCATTGAAGATGATATCAGCAGCGAAGCAAATGAAATAAGAAATCAAATACTACAATATTTTTAATTTTTACTTCAATTTAATTTTGTTAAGATAATAAGATAAATAAAAAATTAAAAAATTCGTCACAATTCAAATGTTTATGGAATGCACTTAACCTTTTTTATGAAAGTGTAGCACACATCAACTTCAAGGTTCAAATTTTTTTCTTTCAGTGGATTTTATTTCATTAACAAGTTGGTAATTTCTTCGTTGTGTCTCTTTTGTTCTTTCAGTTGCTGTTCAAGGATTTTTGTTTGTTTCTTTTTTTCATCGCTAAGTGTATATATGGCCCTCTTAGTATCCTTCATTACTTTGTAATGCACCTTGTTTTGGTCTTTTATCGTTTTTAGAGAAGATGCGACGTCCAACGCAATTTTTTTTTGTATGTTAATTTGCTCCTTAAGCAGTTCTGTCTTTTCTTCTCTTCGATTTCTTTTCAAAGGTCGTGATTTCACATTTGCAAAAGAACTGTTCTCTGTACTGATTTCTTTATTCCCAGTTTCCAGTCTTGTTATATCTTCTTCAACCGGCAAATCAGTTTCCTGTGTTGTTGAATTTTGTTCAACCGACAAATCTATTTCTGAAGGGGTTGAAACTGCTTCCATTCTCAATAACGGATTTCTCGAAACTCCGAAATTGTTCACATTTGATAATCCGTGAACCGCCGTATTTAACCTTAAAAGAGCACTAACCTCTTTTTCTGTTTCAGTTAGTGGAATTTCTCTGAAGGGCCCTCCTCCTGTTCCAGCTAAAAACTGTTTATTTTTCTACACTTTTTTACACCGCTTTTGTAATTCGTCCATACCTACAATACAATACACAATACAATACGTAAGCAAACTTTTTCTAAAAAGATGCCTTACCTTTTTCCAACCACCGGCATCTTTTAAAGGCGGCGCGGAACCATTTAGTGTCAATGTCAAATCTTCCCAGAATTTTTTCACTTCTGCTGGAGCGCGTTGGCTAAATCCACGGGCAATGTCTTGATTTTTTTCATTGTTAATTGCAATTTGGTCGTGTTTTTTTCTCTTTTTTTCCTATAAAAATATTTTTTAAAACTATGTAAAACAAATTTTCTTTTTGCAAAATTATAATTTTTCTTACATTTTTGTTCTTTCCGTTAGCTTTTCGTTATAACATTTGTGCGTAACATAGCATCTTCACGAGCCATTGATTTGTCTTGACAAAAGTCAATGTCGATATGAAAAAATAGCACTAATATTTTTCTGATTTTTTTATGTATGAAGTTTGATAAATGTTTAAACAAAATTATGTATCGTGAAGACGGGGTGTAAGCAAAATATAGAAAAATATCTACATTGCGGAACCCATAATATGGCAATACCGTCAATGTAGAGATGTTACCGCAACTGCGGAAGGATACCGCAGCAACGGAACGCCAGTTTTTTAACTTTTTGGTGGAAAGTAAATAAGGAAAAATACGATCTTCTTTTACCTATACCCAGGCAATATTTAGTGACACCAGCGGCGAGTGCTCCGAGCGAGCGAATGTTCAATGGTGCGGAGCTTATTTACACACCGCGCAATAGGCTTGATGGAGAAAGTACTTCAAAACTTTTATTTTGAAGTTCAATATTTTGAGTATTACTTTAACATGATTAATAAATTAATTTAACAGGACTTTACTTGTTAAATACCATGTCGTTGTGAAATATATTTTGTTTCTTTTTTCTTTACTAAAAGAAGATTATTGTTTTGCGTTATAGACAAATTTTTTTTAGTAAAATTAATATTTTTTGTTTAATTTTCAGTATTTTTTGTGTATTATTTTTTGGAACGTATTCACAAAATATTCGTGAAATATTTGCTTGAATTTGGCGAATACGAATATCATGAAAGAGGCGAATATTCGGCGATTCGAATACGAATATTCGTAACATCACTAATATGTATTACCCGGCTTCGGAATTATTAAGACCGCAATAATGAAATATTTATTTTCTTTATGGAAATTGGAAGTTTTATTTATTAAAAACTTACAAAAAAATCGAAAATGACAGACGCGCGAGTGTCTGTTACAGGCGGAACTACTGCAACGAGAAGAGCAGTTAGTAATACCAGTTTAGCAGGGTCCAGTTCAACTACTTATATTAGGGCAATAAGATCGTCTCCAGTTTCAGGATCTGTAGAGTCACACTAGCAGAGCGAAGAGGTTCTGGTAATAGGGAATATTTCAAACACAGAGCATTTAGATAAGTCTTTGCTGGAATTAGACATCGAGTACTTGGAAGAGTTAATAGGGAATCAGGGTTTTGTGGCCAGTCAGGAAAATTTGAGTAATAGACATAATGGCATCCCGAAATAACGATTCTGAAGCCTGCAGGCACTTCGGCTGCAGCAGATCGTCGAGGAAGTATAGAAGTAAATTCTATGGAAACTCTTACTACATATATGCGTGAAACTATGAGAGCAATGCGGGAGGAATTTAGACAGGAGCTAAACGCGGTTAAGGAGTCTTTGGGTTGGTCTCACAATGACGCATCCGCCCCTACGTAAATGATTTTTCGCTTAAAATAGACACTCTCACAGAACGCTCTCAGTGCCCGCTTGAACATTTAATGGGCAACTTCCACATGTTTCTCACACAAAAAGCGGAAGCATGGTATTGGATGTTCTTTATTTGAAGAAATAAAATCTGTTCAAACAGAAGTTGTTAGAGAACTATTTATAACTGTTATAAAATTCATTGTTACATGTAGTAGACTATATGAGTTGCACTTTGAGATTATACCCAAATCAAATTGTAAGTCCTCAGTATTTTCATATCGAGTGAAATAAGATATATTTTCATCGTAGACTGAGCTTCAAAAGCTAAATGAATCTGCAGTTTTACCCCCATATTCATAAAAATTTATTGAAGTTAATGTTTTTTTACTGTACGAATTTTGTATGGGAAAACCGGTTTTACTTCACCCATTAACTTTACTAATCATTTATGAATATAGGGCTGAACTTTATTTCATATTTTCTGCCTTAAGATATGAATAGTTGTTGCTAGTTCAAGATACCTAAATTTACAAAATTTAATAACCAACAATACACCGGAAGTTCCATATTTACAGTGAACATTAATCCGAATATCTTCAAGAGCTCCAATTACATACATCTAGAAAAAACAACGGAAATAGTAAAAAAATATATTAATATGTCAAAAATGGTTCCTTTGTATGATAATTAAGAATACCTGAAATATTACATTTTCAATTCTTGAAAAAGTACCATTAAGGTGAAAAAAGTACTTATTAAGTTAAGGTTCAGTACCATTTCAAAATCTGTACAAAACCATCGATAGCTATCGATAGTTTTCTATAGTCTTAAAACCACAATTTGCCTAAAGCAAACGGACTGGTTTTAGACTTCAGTAGCTTATTTTTACACTTCTTATTTTTTTACCACCCAATTAACTAAAAATGAGCGGGAAGCGGAAAAAATAAAAATTTTGGACACGGTACTAGAGTTTCACGTGAATTCCTGGTAATTACTCTAAATTTTCAATCCCTATTTCCCGGGAAATTATTGCGGGAATTCCCGCAAATTTTCCGACTTAATATATTGTACTTCAATAAACAGCAAGGTTGGCAATCGAAACGAATAACGGTATCGGTAGCGGTATTTTAACTATATCGGTATATACCGCTACCGAAACTTGAATACCGATATGATACCGGTATTACAATTTTATTAATGAAACCGAACAAAAAAATGCTGTTTAAATATTTTTTTAAAATAATAATAAAAAAAACTGACTAGTATTGGCAACAAAACAACGAATTATAATGTTTTATACTTGTATATATACATTAGGATATCCCTATATAAAGAAAATTTTTCCGATTCTCGTTCTAACCGCATAGAAATATACGAATAGTTTAAAAACTATTATGTTTAAATTTTTAGACAGATTGAAAAATGTGTAGAGGTGGCTCAAGGCGACAGAATTCTTAAAAAATTCAGATTATGTTTACTATTTTTAATTTTGCCAAAAATCCAACCACCAGTCAAAGTTATGACTTAAAATATCAGTCATTTAATGTAATTAGCAGCCTGAGAGTATCTGAAAATATAAAATATTGTTGTAAAAAAGAGAAAAGGTAGACATGATATATGGACAAATTTTTTGGTCTTTCAAAAGAGATATGTACTTACACATAGTGTTAGTGGGATAAGAGTTACTTTCGAATAGCGTAAAACATAATTTTTGACAGGTATTTGTAGCGAAATAATTTGATCACAAAGTTTTGTGAGCTCATAGTTTTTAGCGAATTTCGCATAATAAACACACAAAATCTAATTCCTAAAAGAAAGATGAATTTAAGAGAATTCTAAAATATCTTATTTGAAGCCAAACAATTTTGTTGTTTTTTTTATCAAAAGCCGTGAACTCTTTGTGACGCACGCTGCGTAACGCACGTTAAGTTTTTTTACTATCTATAACTTTTTAATTGTATTATTTACAACAAAAATGTGTTTAGTGGAGTTGTAGATAATATTATTATCTAAAACAAAAGCTTTTAACAAAATTTTCATATTCCTTATAGTTTACGAGATAATCTAAGAAAATATTTACTCACTTATTTTCAAGATAGTGGGGGTTCCCGACCACCTCCAACCTAGAAAGCTCAAACTTAAACTTACGGTAACATGTGTAATTAAACACAAAAAAAAAAGTGATTGAAGATAAATACGCCAAATAAAATATATTTTTGACGTAAAGCCTTACACCAAACGGAGGAAAACTCCCTCCATGTAGGTAATTTAGTCATTGAAATAGGAACGTAGGGAAAATCGGACAGATACATATATATTTTGTGCTGGTTAAAGCGAAACATTTGAGACACCAGTTCTTCCCAGGAATTTTCTTTTTCACGCAGTGGCCCGTTAAAAAACATCTACTGGCAACACTGTCTACAACAATATTTGCGAATACCAAAATGGACAATTAATGAACCCCTGATTCTTGGAAAGAATAATTTTAGTTGTGGCCATACCAAAGAAAATTACAGAATGTATTATACATCAAATTGAAGGTAATTCACTCCCAAACGCTCCGTGCGAATACACATATGTATATCCCTTTTCGTTTTTGGCCCTTTTTCACTTTGCAGTTTTTTCGTTGTGCTTTTTTGTTTAATTTTAGTTTTTTATATTTTTTTTCTATTTTTCGTTGTTATTGGCGATTTTTGTGGTTTTAGCGCTTCTTTAATTTACGTGATTTTTTAGTATTTTTTCTGGCGATTTTTCATTTTTTGCAACTTTTTGTTTTTTGCCGATTTTTTTAGTTGTGGCGATTTTTTGGTTTTGGCGTTTTTTAACTTTTTTTCACTTTTTGACGATATTTTGTGTTTTAACGATTTATTTTAGTTGTGGCGATTTATTTCAGGTTTGACGCTTCTTTCGGTTTTGGGGATTTTTTTCGGTTTTTAGTGATTTATTTTGGTTATGACACTTTTTTTCGTTCTAGCGATTTTTGGTTTTTTGCAATTATTTTTGTTTTTTGCCGATTTTTAAGTTTTGGCGTTTTTTTGCCGATTTTTTTAGTTCTTAATTTTTTTTGTTTTAACACTTTTTTGGTTTTGGGGATCTTTTTTCAGTTTTTTGTGATTTTTTTAGTTTTAGCGATTTTTTTTGTTTTGACCCTTTTTTCATTCTGGTGTTTTTTTGGGGTTTTTGGCGATTTTGTAGTTTTATCGCTTTTTTTTTGGCTTTTGGGGCTTTTTTTCGTTTTGGTGAATTTTTTAATTTTTTGCGATTTTTCGTTGTTTAATGATATTTTTAGTTTTAGCATGTTTTTATGTTGTAGTGCTTTTTTTCGTTTTGACGACTTTTTTCGGTTTTTGGTTTTTTTTGTTTTTTGGCGATCTTTTTAGATTTGGTGATATTTTGCGTTTTAGTGTTTTTTTAAATTTTGGTGCTTTTTCCCTTTAAGAGCTTTTTTCATTTTGGCGATTTTTCGTTTTGACATTTTTTAAATTTTGAAATTGTTTAGTTTTAGGGTTTTTGAAAACTTCAAGAGTTTGCCTCTTACGGTTTCCAAGATACAGCATATTGTCTAAATTACATAGCAAAATTACATTAACTGATAGAACACCCTTTAGTTTTTATTTTTTTAAATATCAGTGTTAATTGTTGTAGTCTATTCTACAGACTACGCCAATTAATACTAACTTTGAAATATTAAAGTGTCTATATATAATAGGGTATTAATTTAATCGGGTTTCTGCTTTAATCGATTAATCACTCGATTAATTAATCGAGGTTTTGGCTTAATCGGGTAATAGTCGGTTAATTTCGGTATTAACCGGTTAACCGATTAATAATTTTTTTCAATCATGTAATTTTAACAAATAAAAATGCATAAATTATCTATTATTTTGAATTTATTAGTAAAAAACAATAACATAACAAACATAACAATTCTTGAGCTAAATCAAGCAAAAAAATCATAAATATGTATTCATTAAAAAATTAACAAATTTGTGAGATCATTATGTCAGTTATTTCAATAGTTTAAGTAGATCTTCTAAAACAATCTTTCAGAAAAAATTATTTGCTTTAAATGCTTAGTTTTGATAAGACTTGACTTAGAAAAATACTTTCATTTATCGTAGATGTTGGAGAAATCTAAAGCAATTCATAATACAGAATATCTAGTTTCTCAGTCCTTTTCCTATATTTCTCTAAGCTTATAAAATTTTCCATTATGCCATTAAAGTCCTGTTTTAAGTTTTTTTTCCAATTCTTAACACTTGTATTTGCTTCGGTTAATTGTGTTAAAACATTTCTTGTATTACTATCGATAGTTTCTTTTGTTGTAAGGTCATCATCTGACTCATACTAGCAGAGCTCAGCGACGAACATTCTGCAAAAAGTTTTTTTTTCAGAATTCCTTAGTTTCCCTTTTTGTACTGTGTTTTGAAACACTGTTGCTACAAGGAAATACTCCTGAGTGGAGGTATAAAACAATTGAGTTCGTCTCTCATTAAATCTAATACTTAGATTTTAAGTAGATCGTGGCAATAGTATTATTGGATTTTATAAAACTATTAAACAAAAACTTAATACGTAATTTCCTCAAGTACAAATAGAGTAGCGGAGTCTTTACAAAAGTTTTTTATAGCCACGTCCAAAGATTTTAGTGTTTTACTTAAGTTAAAATCAGTGAACACATTTGTTTGTATGAAAAATAATTTCTAAGCACATACATTTTGTATATGAGACGAAAGAAATAATTAAACACACAAAAAATACGTTATAATACTACAAAATATGAAAAAAACTGTTAACTCGGTTAATCGACTGAAATTAACCGGGCTTAACCGTTAATCAAAAATAGCCAATTTGAAATTAACCGGTCAGTTAATCGGGTAGTAATTACCGATTAACGGTAAACCGAATGAATACCCTAATATATAAGTCTCTGTATATTACATTAGTATTTCAATATGTTTCGTTGCCCGCTTTAGAACACCCTTTAAGTTTTAACTGTCATATATTTGTTTGTAGCGGCAAAAGTTTTACATATTCTGTGCAAATTTCAGGTCCGTAGCTATGTGTGGTTCCCGAGAGAACAGCCTGTGACAGACAGACGGACAGCGTAGCGAAAACAGCAGGGTTCATTACACTTTTGGTGTACGGAACCCTACAAAGCACATAACAATTAAAATTTCAAAATGCTTACACTAATTTACAAGTTTCGGTAAATTTTGTCGTTCCCTAGAGCTGAAAGTTGTTTTTGCTGTTCCCGTACTTGTGAAGATTTTTTGTGTTTAGAGTGATTAATTCTTGGTTACTCTCATTATACCAAATTTTACCCAAAAGATACGCTATCGGAACTAATAATTCAAAAAACAAAAACTATCATCAACTATCGATAGTATTGAGAACTATCGATAGTGTTTCGATAGTCAAAAACCATCGATAGTATCGATAGTACCATCGATTGTTTCAGACCACTATACAAAACGAAACACAAAATAATACAGTGAAGCTGATGAAGATGCCAGGCATTTTTTCCTAAAATCGTCAAAGTTTAGAAATAAATTCGTCAATATCGTCAAGATTTTTGGAAAAACTCGTTATCAATTATTTTATAAAATAAACAATAGTATTTTAGAATATTAAAACAATGCTGCCTGTTCTGTAAATCGAGTCGATTTGAAAACGCTCGATTTAGAGAAATTAAATCCACTAATAGCAAATTTTTTCAGACTTTTTTACAGTTTCATATATTTTAGAGCTGAAAATATGATATCTGAAATTAGTTTACTATATACGATTTAAAATAAATCATTATTTATTTTTGGAAAACGAGAAATTTACTCTGATTCGGCTTGCAGAACATATATTGTTTAAAAAACTGGGGTTGGTATATTTGACTCCTACTCTCTCCAGTATTTATGCCATTTTACTTCTTTCTTTTTATGAAAATAATTTTTCCTGCCGGGTTTACCGTCTTACATAAAATATTGAGATAAGAGCAGTGATGTCAACAAATCGTCAAAGTATAAGGGGTCATGAACAAGAAATCGTCAAAATGAAGAAGAATGATGATCACGTTGATCACGTATGACATTTCTTTAAGGTGATGATGACATTTACATACATACATACATAGGTATGTATGTGCGTGTGTACCAGAGAATGACATAATTTTTGTTTTAAGTACTCTTTGAGTATTGGCTGTCAAACAACTATAAATGCGTGCAATTACAAATAAAAATCATCCGCATACGCAAAAATACTCTTCAAGATTACATATTTAAATTACGCAGCCGTGTAGCCAGATGTGGGGAGTTGTCCCTAAATTGGGGATTTCAACTTCTATTCGGGGACAGATTTTCGTGGGGAGGGATTTGGGGATTTTTTATTATAAGCACTTTTAAAAAACATTAATTTTTTCCATTTTGAGTTTTTTTAAATGGTGTTTCAATTGATGAATATCAATTGATTGAATGCATCACAATGTAAATTAAACGTAACCATGGTCGTCCAATTTTTACGATATGCTTCGCTGCAAAATGCTGAATTTTTCATAGAGGGTTGAATTAAATAGACATGGTACGGACGATATATTAACATCACACAACTAATTTTGTATTATTTTTCAGGAAACGCAGAAAAGTTTATAATGTAAATCGTTCCAAAAAATTCCTATCCTCCAAATAAAGAAAATGATATTATTAACACTCATATAGATGATGGAAAACTATCGTTTTCAAAATGATTTCAATACGATCGTTTTGAAAAGGTGTGATGAGTTCAGAATTCCGACCGATTTTGACAATTAGTTTTGGGCCGAACTCCAACTATTGACTTTTCAAAAGTGCACGAGAAGATGAAATATAATCAACATAATAGAACTGTGAAAAGAAATTTAATAAAAAAGATTGAGAAAACTATTAAACACAAATTTGAAATTATGGACAAAACGACTATAGCAAACACATTCATACCTGATTATATACCAATTAATTTTCAATTATTTTATATCGATGTTGGTAACGCTTTCAGTCTAAATAAGGGGCTGAGAAGCAAAGGTGTGCAAGTGCAAAAAAGAGTAATTAAGCTTAAAAATTTTTTTTGTTAATATGCATTTCATACTTAATTTTTGGCTTTGTAATACATACAGTTTTTTGAGATTATAATACAGGTCTGAATTTTTTGGAGTGATAAATATCAATATTAATGTGCTGTTTCCACAATGCAAACAAGCACTGCTTGTCTAAAATTTGTATGGAAATCACTCAAAAAATTGAGTTCTTTTCATATAAATTTTAGACAAGCAGTGCTTGTTTGCATTATGGAAACAACACATAAGTGTTGATTCCTGCATCTAAATTAATTTTTTAGTTTTTCCCATTTTTTGTGCAAAGCAGGTCAAAACAAAATCACAAACAGCAATTATAAAGTGATGGTCTTATTATTTATCAATAATTTTGTTTGCTAATTTCACAACAACAAAAGCATTGAAAGCAGTGTTATTGTTGCGTGGGTACGAGCAAAGACTATAAATATATATAAAAAAGACTATAAATATAAATTTATAGTCTTTGGTACGAGTATATTTTTCAGTTTCGCTATCACCAGGATGTATGCATTTGTTGTTTAATTTTTATAGTAACCATTTTTTGTAGACGTCAAGTCATTGGGAATGTTTGTTTTGAAATGAAAACCAAATCGCATAAGAAGTGCGAAATGGAAACAGTGTTCATTTATGTATTTTGTTGGAAGTTTGTCTTTGGCAAGAGCAAACTTAATTGTTTTATTGCCCTTTTGTGTATGTATGAATTTAACATTATTACTCTTAGAAGTACGTATTTTTACTTGATTTTCTTTTGTTGTAATTTTTTGTAAAAATAGTCTAAGAATGAGTTACCAATAAATTTTTGAGGAATTTTAGCTTCCAAATCTTAAGAAGTAAAATAAAACCCACGCGCCGCAAAAAGAAAAAGCGCTTTAGTTAAAGGAAAACAAATATATATAATTCTAATATTTCCGTATTGCCTAAAAATATTTTATTTGAAATGCTCTTTTTAAATGGTTTTATTTATGTTAGGGTATTTACTTAATCGGGGTTCTGCTTTAAACGGTTAATAGCTCGATTAATTAATCGATGTTTTGGCTTAGTCGGTTAATTGCAGTATTAACCGGATAACCGATTAATGAAGTTTTGTCATAAATCAAGTAATTTTAGCAAATAAAATTGCATAAATTATCTTTTATTTTTAATTAATTAGTAAAAAAAAAATAACAACAAACATAACAATTCTTGAGCTTAATCAAGCAAAAAAATCATAAATATGTATTCATTAAAAAATGAACCAGTTTGTGAGACCATTATATCAGTTATTTCGATAGTTTAAGGAGATCTTCTAAAACAATCTTTTAGAAAAATAATTTCTTTAGTTTTGATAAAACTTGGAAAAATCCGTTCATTTATCGTGGATGTTGAAGAAATCGAAAGCAATCCATTATACAAAACATCTAGTTGCTCAGTCCTTTTCCCGGATTTCGCTAAACTTATAAAATTTTCCATTATGCCATTAGAGTCCTGTTTTAATTTTTTTAAAATTTTCAACACTTCTAATTGTTTCGGTTAATTCTGTTAAAACATTTCTTGTATTACTATCGATAGTTTCTTCTGTTGTAAGGTCATCTTCTAATACACGCTGGCAGAGCTCAGCGAAAAAAAGTTTATTTCCGAATTCCTTACTGGGGGTCTACATTAGGATGAACTTGGTATGAACATCATCTCAGACATCGCATATGGCTAATGTAGACTGCTCATGTCGACGTTTCGTCCATGCTCTGAAATCGATGCCCGAGCATATGGCTGAGCATATACTTATGTTCGGCATGAGATTCGCCATCAACTACAATTTTTAATAGAAAGAAAAGAGACAGAACGAAATTGTTAAATATTCCATTTCTATTGCACTACCACCAAATACATTGATAAGGCAGAACATGGACATCGCCCGTATTCACCACAACAAAGAAGTTAATGAATTTTTTGCAGTTGTTCTGCAGGCGTCATGTTAATGTCATGTTGAAGTCGATGGCTCGTGAAGACGTAGGGTTAGTTTCCGTTTTTGTACTGTATTTTAAAACACTTTTGCTAGAAGGCGATATTCCTGAGTGGAGGTATAAAATAATGGAATTCATCTCTCATTAACTCTAATCCTTAGATTTTTAATTAAATCGTTGACAACAGTATTATTAGATTTTATAAAACTATTAAACAAAAACTTAATACATAATTCCCTCAAGTTCAATTAGAGTAGCTGGGTCTTTACTAAATTCTTTTATAGGCACGTTGAAAAATTTTAATGTTTTACTTAAGCTAAAATCACTGAACACATTTATTTGTTTATATGAAAAGTAATTTCTAAACACATACATTTTGTATATGAGACGAAACAAATAATTAAACACAAAATACGTTATAATACTACAAAATACGAAAAAATTTGTTACGTCGGCTAATCGGTTAATCGACTGAAATTAACCGGTTTAACCATTAGTCGAAAAAAGCCAATTTTAAATTAACCGGTCAGTTAATCGGGTAGTAATTAACCGGTTAACCGATTAACGGTTAACCAAATGAATACCCTAATTTATGTATAAATTTGTAATTTAAGTATAAAGTTATTTTAATTGGAAATAAAGAAATATTCAAACAGCCAAATTTGTTTTACATCCATTGCATACACACAAACGCATACGGAGGCATACGTTGAATAAATACTCTCAAGTATTTTTATTTTATCCGAATAAGTACACATACTCTAAGTATAAAAATACTCTAAGTATAATTATGACAGATACTTAATACTTCCAATACTCATGTGCGTTTCTATTTATAGTAGTTGAGTATTTGAGCTTTTCGCATAAATGAAGTACAGATGCGTTTGTGTGTTGGAATCGGATATAATTATACTTGTTTGAAAGCAAATATATGTGCGTACGGATTATTTGTGCAACAATTATTAATATACGCAGTTAATAAAATTAAGAGTAAATACTTAAGTATATTATTTTGAGTACTTATTGTCAGACTCTGGTACATACGTCAACATTTGGAAAAAAACATTATAATCGTATGCAAATTTCACTAATACTGAGTGAACATTTTGAAACAGATTTATAAATTTGTATAATTCACTAGCCCCAGTGAACATTCTGAGAAAAATTTTAGAATTTTAACTGTTTAAATTTCACTACACCTCTCTCAAAATTTGTATGAAAAATTAAGTAATTTTTTTGATTGATTTACTAAATCCCAGTGAACATTTTGAGAAAATTTTAATAGTATCTAAATTTCACCTACATCCCAGTCAACATTTGGAAAAAAAGAACGCACGCTGTCATGGGATACCGGGTAGGAACGTAGCTCCTTACGTTTCACTTACTTTAAAATTTTAATTTGACTATCTCTGAACGGTGGGAATTATTTATGTCGAGATGACAAACTCTCTTTCAACCGTTGCAAGTAAAAGAGTTTCTTTCTTTTCAGAAAAATATAATTTTATTTGTACAACGCAGGTAAGTATGTCTGTTTTATAAAAGAGGGAGCGTGGTACGTTCAATAATGTTAATGTCAAAGAGGATGAAATTTCCTCCTACCTACCCTCGTGGTCCTATTTAAAAAAATTATACCCTATTTCTTCTCTTAGACTCCGATCTATCTATGTTTTGAATTTCATCAAAATCAGTTAGATAGTTTCGAAGAGACAGAAATTGCCCCTACCACTCTTCGTGCTCCTATTTTTAAAAAATGTATAGCGTATGTGCTTTTCTAGATTTAAATCTATATATGGTTTGAATTTCATCAAAATCGGATAGATGGTTTCAAAGAGGAAGAAATTTCCCCCTAACACCCCTCCTGATCCTATTTTTAAAAAAATTTATAGCCTATGTGCTTTTCTGGACTCAGATTTATCTATGCTTTGAATTGTATCAAAATCGGATAGATAGTTTTAAAGAGGAAGAAATTTGCTCGTACCTCACCTCGGGGTCCTATTTTTGAAAAATGTATAGCTTATGTCTTCTTTAAGATTCAGATCTATCTATGTTTTAAATGTCATCAAAATCGGATAGATACATAGTTTCAAAGAGGAAGAAATTTCCCCTACCTTCCCTGGTTGTCCTATTTAAAAAAAAAATTATAGCCTATGTCTTCTTTTAGGCTCCGATCTATCTATATTTTGAATTTCATCAAAATCGGATAAATAGTGTCAAAGAGCACGAAATATCTTCCAACCTCCCCTCGTGCTCCTATTTTTGAAAAAAAGTATAGCATATGCCTTTTTTAAAGTCAGATCTATCTATGTTTTGAATTTCATCAAAGTCGGCTGGATTGTTTTGGAGAGGCAGAAATCGCCCCTACCCCTCCCCGTGCTCTTATTTTTGAAAACATGTATAGCCTATGTGCTTCTCTAGACTCAGATCTATCTATGTTTTGAATATAACCAAAATCGGATATATAGTTCTAAGGAGAAAGAAATTTCCCCCTACCTCCCCTCGCGATCCTATTTTTGAAAAAAGTTTATACTATGTCTTATGTATGACTCAGGTCTGTCTATATTTTGAATTTCCTCAAACCGGATGGATAGTTTCAAAGAGGACGAAATTTCCCCTACCTCTCCTCATGGTCCTATTTTTAGAAAAATGTACAGCCTATGTCTTTTTAGACCCAGATCTATCTAAGTTTTAAATTTCATCAAAATCGGAGATAGTTTCAAAGAGGACGAAATTTTCCCCCACCACCCCTCGTGGTCCTATTTTTGATAAGATGTATTCTTTTAGACTCAGATCTATCTATGTTTTAAATTTCATCAAAATTTCAAATAGAACGAAATATCCCCTACCTCCCCTCGTTGTTCTATTTCTTAAAAAATTTATAGCCTATGTCTTCTTTTAGACTCGGATGTTTTGAATTTCATCTAAATCGGATATATAGTTTCAAAGAGGACGAAATTTCCCTATACCTCCCCTCGTGGTCATATTTTTGCAAAATGTATAGCCGATGTCTTCTTTTAGACTCAGATCTATCTATGTTTTCAATTTCATCAAAATCGATTGGATAGTTTCTTAGAGGCAGGAATGCAGGAGCTGCCACGTCCACTAATTTTTGTCGGACTATTTTCTGTAAAACAAAGCATAAAATCAATGGAGTAACTTAGGTGTTTTACCGCATTAGTTCCCATGATATGTCAAAATATATATTTGCTATTTATGGGAGGTGCCACCCACTTGTCCACTAATTAATAACATCTTTTTAAAAACATTATAAAAAGAGTTACTCACACAAATTTTTAAGCCTTTAGCTGCACTAGTTCCATAAATATCTTAAAATATAAATTTCTTCTATATGGGAAGTGCCACGCCCACTTATAATATTTCAAATTTCCAGATCATCAGCAATATACTGTGAAAATTTCAGCAAGATCGGTTCACTGGCTTAGGAGTACATAGCTTTCAAACATACATACAAACAAACAAACAGCTATTCACTTTTATATATATACTAGCTTTTTTCGACCCGGCAATGCACGGGCTTTAAACATAGTGAGGAGAAGTACTTAATTCGTTATTTATCGTCTATCTGGTCTAGCTATATGGACGAAATAACTCCCCGAAAAAACCGACTTCAATAAAAAATTTGGAAATCGGTCAAGAAATGGCGGAGTTATGCGATAATCAATATATCTAGCTACCATTTTTTCCGCCCCATTTCTACTTCAAGCGAACCTTTTCGAACGAAAAAATTGCAAATTTCCTCATCGATTTTGAAAAAAAAATACTACAGAATAAAACTGGAGGCAACCCCCTTCAAACAACAAAAAATTTTGAAAATCAGTTCATATATGACAGCATTAATCATGGGGGAGCATATTTCCCCACCGATTTTCAAAATAAAATTATGGGACTAAGGCGCAAGCAAACCCTTTCAAACCAAAAAATAATTTTAAAAATCAGTTGACAAATGACAGGGTTATGCGTGGGTGACCATACTTCCCCCATACCCCTCACCCCTTATTCGAAAAAAAATTTGTATGTGACCAAACTGCAAGCAATACCTTTCAAGCAAAAAAGGAATTTTGAAAATCGGTTCACAAATGACAGAGTTAAGGAATGGTAAAGGGGGGGTTGGAGGCAATTTTCCCAATGATTTTGGAAAATTTTATAGCACCTAATTGCAAGCAAACCTTTTCAAACCAAAAAAGAATTTTTAAAATAGGTTGACACATGACAGAGTTAAGCGTGGGGCACCAAACTTCCCCCATCCGCCGTCACCCCTTTTTCTAAAAAAATGTGATCAAACTGCAAGCAAAACCTTTCAAGCAAAAAAAGAATTTCGAAAATCGGTTCGCAAATGACAGAGTTAAGGGGGCCCCTTTTCCCACCGATTTTGCAAAAAAATATTATACAACCTAACCAAAAAAAGAATCTAAAAAATCGGTTGAAAAATGACAGAACTATGCGTGGGAGATCAAATTCGAGTCCCCCGCCATGTCCAAAAAAGTTATGGGACCCAACTGCAAGCAAAACCTGTCAAACCAAAAAATAATTTTGAAAACAGTTAAAAAATGACAGAGTTAATGAAGGGAGGGGTGGGGGCGGGGGGGAAACTGCCACTGTTTTTGGGACAAAATTATGAAGCCTAATTGCAAGCAAACCCTTTCAAACCAAAAAAGAATTAAAAATCAGATGGCAAATGACAGGGTTATGCGTAGGGGACCAAACTTTCCCCGACCCCACCAATTTTCGAAAAAAAAAATTTTTGGGACCAACCTGCAAGCAAAACCTTTAAAAAATTTTTGAAAATCAGTTCATAAATGACAGAGTTAAGCATTTGAGGGGGGGGTGGGTCAAATATCCCCACCGATTTTGGAAAAAAATTATGGGACCTAACTGCAAGCAAACCCTTTCGAACAAATAAAGAACTTTCAAAATCGGTTGACAAATAACAGTTATGCGTAGGGTGAGGTTTTGACCCATTTTATCCCCTCCACGTCCAAAGTCTTGGAAACAACTGCAGCATATATTAATTGTGGGTCAAGTATATATCTGTGTACCAAATTTCATTTAAATAGGTTTAGCCGCTTAGGTGTGATTCCGTAACAAAAATTTGCGGTTCACAAATGACAGATTTAAGCACTGGGGGGCAAATATCTCCACCGATTTTGAAAAAATAATTATGGCAGCTAGCTGCAAGCAAACACTTTCAAACAAATAAAAAAATTTTTAAATCAGTTGACATATGACAGAACTATGCGTAGGGGGAAGTTTTGACCAATTTTATCCCCTCCCGGTCAAAAATCCAAGAAAAAAGTGCAGCCTATATTAATTGTGGGCCAAATATCTATCTGTGTACGAAATTTTCGTTTAAATCGGTTGAGCAGATTTAAGCATTTGGCGGAGGGGGTTTCGGGGGTCAAATTTACCAAATGATTTTGAAAAAAAAAATTATGGGATCTAACTGAAAGCAAACCCTTTCAAAGCAATAAAGAATTTTCAAAATCGGTTGACAAATGACAGAGTTATGCGTAGGGAGAGGTTTTGACATATTTCATCCACTTCCGGTCCCAAATCCGGGAAACGAATACAGCTTATGTTGATTGTGGGCCAAATATTTATCTGTATACTAAATTTCATTTAAATCGGTTTAGCCGTGATGCCGTAACAAAAATTTGAGTTTCACAAAGGGGGGGGGGGGGGGTTAAAAGTCCCCACCGATTTTGAAAAAGAAAATTATGGCATCTAACTGAAAGCAAATCCTTTCAAACCAATAACGAATTTTCAAAATCGGTTGACAAATGGCAGGGTTATGCGTAGGGGGAGGTTTTGACCTATTTTATCCCATCCCGGTCCAAAACCCGGGAAACAATTCCACCTTATATTAAATGTGGGCCAAATATCTATCTGTGTACCAAATTTCGTTTAAATCGGTTCAGCCGTTTAAGCGAGATGCCGCAGCAAAAATCTGCGGTTTAAAAATTACAGATTTAAGCATTTGGGGGAGGGGGTTGGGGGGTCAAATATTCCACCGATTTTGAAAAAAAATTATGGGACCTAGCTGAAAGCAACCCCTTTCAAACCAATAAAGAACTTGCAAAATCGGTTGACAAATGCCAGAGTTATGCGTAGAGGGAGGTTATGACCCATTTTATCTCCTCCCGGTCCAAAATCGGGTAAACAAATACAGCCTATATTCATTGTGGGCCAAATATCTATCTGTATGCTAAATTTTATATAAATCGGTTCAGTCGTTTAGGCGTGATGACGTAACAAATGACAAATGGCAAAGTTATGCGTAGGGGGAGGTTTTGACCCATTTTATTCCCTCCCGGTCAGAAATCCGGGAAACATATAGCCTATATTAATTACACATAAGACATAACGGGACATGGTTTGGTAACTTTTCAAGTGTCAATAAAAAATCATAATATGGAAAATGGAGTGCATTTTGTTGATATTTGTATGGGAATATGTAGGAAAATCTTAATGCCATATCTCCGGAACCACTGCACCGATTTCTTGCATACTCCACATAAACGTACCCTGAAATTTTGGTTGAAATCGCTCGACCCGTTTCCGCAGTTAGTGGTGACATCAAAGTGTACACTTCTTTTTATATATATATATATATATATATATATAGATATGTATATAGATAAATATTAGTTAGCTGAAGCTGCCACGAACCACTTATCAAAGTCACAAATGAAAATCTAAAAAATCCTAAAAGTATGCAGTATTTTTTTATTCCAATAACATCCCGCTTTTAAGAGTTCGATCCCGCTTTTTCGAGTTTTAAAATTTATAGTTCTATTTTTTTAATTATGGCCAAAAATTAAAAAAAATGTTCAACTGAATAAATAAATATTTTTCTCCTTTTTCAGCCAGCACAACTCATTTTTAGACGTTGCTTCAAGTCTCATTACTTCAAAATTTCTAATTCAATGATATTTAGGGCCATATGCATAGCGAAAACTTGGCATGGAGTTAGCATGAGTGACGAAATTGAACCGGATCTTACTGAGTTTTCCCATAACATTAACATAATCAAAAGGCTTTGGATTCAAACCCATTCAGTTCGACTAAAATTCATAGCTTCGATTTAAAATTTTTTACATTGAGATGAACAAAAAATTAAGAAAAAATCTTGAAAACCAAACGATAAATTAATTTTGTACCGAATATATAAAACACAAGATGCTTAGATCCGACAAAAAATTCCAAAGTTACAACACAGAATTTTTTTAAATACAAAGTTGCTTCAATCGAAAATATTCTTTTAATTATAAACTAAATTTAAGCACATAGAAAAAATAGACAAGAATTATGTTCAATAAGACCATGTTATTGAAATAAAATATGAAAATCAATAACATTTCTGATTAACTTAATACAATATTTCGTTGTATGCGTTTCTTTCCCATGCCGGTTATTTATTTTCTTTTCATACGTACATAAGGACTTAAAACAAGTCGTATTTCATAAAGAAATAACTGGGATATGGCTCAGCTGTAGAGAGTATGCTTTACGTCTGGGAAGTCCGGGTTCGTATCCCAGCCATATTAACATTTTTCTCACTTATATATTTTTTTCTTTTGAAATAATTTTGTTATAAATATAGCGGAGTTCTTTATCACAGGAAATGTGAAAAAAATATTGATTAGCGGGCTTTTTGTTATCAAAAACGAAACTTATTTTTACCCGACTGCGCGACGCAGAGAAGAGTATTGTGTTTATCAGCCTATGTATGTATGCGTGTTCCTTTGCGGCACTACATAAACCGAACGCGTAGGCCGAGTCTAATGATTCTTACGTCAATAGATTTGTCTTAATCCCGGAAGTGTCAGTAAAGATATGACAGTAGTCAAAATTCAATATGGCGGCCAACAGACGCCATTTTGTGAATACGAAAATAATAAAAAGCCGGCGAACAATATCAAAATGGGTATCATTCGACAGGTATTTGAAAATCATTTTTAGGTTTCTCTTATGATTTTTAATTTCGAATTAGCATTTAGGATCTGTAACGGTTTAAATTTGTTTTCTTATATTTTTTTACGCAGTCGGGTTTTTTCGATTTTTTTAAATTTATGTCTTGTTTCTGTGCAATTTTATAGGAAATATAACTTCGGACTTTTTCACTTACTGGCCTACAATTTTCTTATTTTTGTTGGCTCTAAACGACTTTATGTTTCAGGTGTTCTTTAACCTTAAAGCAATTTAAAAAATGTTTGTTTCATATTTCAAAAATACATAAATTTATTAGTTAGTTTATCAATATGCCTGCATTTCGTTGGGTGCTAATCTCATCAGTAGATTTTTGTTTCATCGTAACGGAGAAATTATAAATGACGATTTAAAAGAAAATGTCTAAAAATGCACGTTTTTAAGTTTAGATTGTTTTTCGTTTTTAATTTGGTTGATTTTTATGATAAAGGTTTGAAAATTTATACGGACATGCGCCTCGATGTAATACGCAATAATTAAATAACAATGCGATTTTGAATTATTTACTAGTGACGTGGTTTTGCATTGCAAGTAACGATATGGAACTGTATAATTGCGTATATTTAAAAGAAAGTATACTCGTATTATCATAGAAATGGAATGTTTTTCCATCATCCCGCTTTCCACAAGAAATTTTATAAAATCCCGCTTTTTGGTCGTATTTTTCTTCAAAATCCCGCTTTTCAATCGTTCTAGACCCGCTCAGTGAACATTTTGACATATTTAAACATTTATATGATTCACTAACCCCTGTGTAAGTCTCAGTGAACATTTTGAGAATATTTTAATCTTATTCAAATGCCATTACATCTCAGTTAACATTTTGGAAAAAATTAAAATTTTAATAATACCCAGTGAACATTTGATTCACTAAAACCCAGTGAAAAATATATTGATTTTTAAAATTCACTAACTCTCAGGGAAAAATTATTGATTGACCCAGTGAACATATTGTGGTTCTTAAAATTCAGTGAACACTTACAGATAAATGTAAAATTTTATTAATTCACAAATTCACTAAATCCCAGTGAACATTTTGAGATAAGTTGAAAAATCTAATCGTGTTTAAAATTCGCTAAAATCCCAGTGAGTATTATTTCTCAGCATTAATTAAGCTATACCGTATTCAAAATTCACTAAATCCTAGTGAACATTTTGACACAAAGTGGAAAAATTTAATAGTTTTTAAAAGTCACAAATACCAGTGAATATTTCCCGGTGAATAATATTACTATTGTTTTTAAAAATTCGCTAAACTCTTGTAAACAACGTTTAAGTAAACCATTAGGTACCTTTTCGAGTTTGAAAATATCCAAGTCCACAGTAAATTTTTTAGTTAAAGTTCAAAACAACTTCGAGATGGACGAATTCATATATGACTCCGATAGTACAGTCACATTTTGCTCACCGTTTGAGCGATCCCAACCGAAGAGCTAACAGACTCCCTTCTCGAAGTTAATCTTCAAGATCTAAACGATCGATAGGCAAATCTACAAAGGTCATACAAGGTTCTTTATGCTAAGAAGAATGTTAAAGGCAATGAAGAAGACTTTCAAGCTGCCCAAGTGAAATACGCCACCTGTACACGAGATTTTCATACGTGCAAAGCGAAAATTTTGGATTTTCAAAAACATTCATAGTAGATGCACCCATTCAAATAATTGAACATCCCATCAATGAAAACATGTTTGCTCACGTCAATGTTCCTCCTTGCGATACGGACATTTTCTATGGTGGGTATGAAGAATGGCCATTCTTCCGCGATATGCTTACCGCGGTATATCGATAACCCAAGAATTCATCCCGTACAAAAACTGTACCACAGATTGAAAGTCCAAGGTCAAGCAGCAGGTAGTATTATAAAAAATACAAGCTTTGTTCCCAGAATTTTTCTCTTGCACGGAACGCTCTGAAGGATAGGTATGAAAATCAAAGAATACTTGTAGAAAACCAGATAAAGATTCTGCTGAATCTTCCTCCAGACAAAGCTGAATGTAGAGAATCTCGTCAAAACATTCAATGCACAATTAATGACTGCCTTTCAGCTATAAGAGCTTAAGACATGCCGATCGGCGAATGGGACCCGTTTATTGTCATTCTATGTTTCAGCAAACTTCCACGAGAAACTTTATCCCTATGGGAACAATCTCTAGACTCCCACAAAACATTAGTAAAATGGGAAAAGATGGACAAATTCCTCCCTCATAGGTGTGAAGTGGTTGAGCGGTTGAAATTTCGAAATCAAGAATTACACTCCAATAGCCAAAGAAAAGAAATGAGCGACAAAACTGGCCATTATAAATCGGATAATACCCAATATCCATGTAAGGTTTGCGAGTCTAATCACTCCCTGAAAAATTTTTCAAACTGGGGTGGTCACAAGGGCGTTACCTACGTTGTGTATCCTGCCTATAATATCACTTGAAAGTAAACGAAATTCATTATCTTAATACTATTTCTATATACCTTTTTCTCACACAATCAGACTTGTTCTCAATCATCCATAATAAGAATTCACATATTTCCCCAATTAATCATCCCCTATATTGTAACCGTATTAACCTTCCTATACTCACGTCAACATATGAAACACGAGTCCGACAGACCCGGAGCGAGTATACGCAAAGCCTACAAAACTTACATTACTTTAAAAAAGTTTCCATAAAACACCAATTAGAAATGTATGTTTTTAGTAATATGAGCACAAATTTTAAAGAAAAAATCTTTTTTGTGTGTGACTAATAGTCTTTCACGACAGTCCTTGTAAAATATGGTAAAATTCCTAATAGTGCATTTACACCAGAGCGGAATCTAGTACTTACGGGACTTTGAGCTAAATCTAGTTGCTTTTTACTAGAGTTCCTATATAAAGCATGGTATTGTGTTGAACATTTCACGTGAAATGCTGTCAAAGCACATATAAAAAAATTGGCATGAATTATTCATGAAAAAATGTTGCTTAAGTAGTACTCTGTTTTTCTTAAGGAAAACATATGAAATGTATTGGCAATATTTTAAGTTTTCAAGCGAAATAATATGAGTGGCAGTTTTTTCGTATGGAATTTACAACAAACACATGAAGAATATAACAAACGTGCATGTCAAAATTTTCTCATGATATAATCAATGTTGCCCAACATTTTTCACAAATTTGAACACAGTACCAGGCTTAAAACGAAATCTACTACGCCACAAGATTCTGACAAGATCTACTAAAATCTAATAGTAATTAGTTATACAACCGTGGTTTTGCTCAAATAGTACTAAAAACTACTACGATGCTCCACAATATATACTTTATAAGGTGTGCGCAGTAGTTGTTTCGCATTTGACGGACCTTTTTTTCTATGCAGTTTGACATTTCAAAATAAAAAAGGTCAAGCAACTATCTCTGGTATGGAAACGAACTCTTGATAAATGTCAAAAAAGCCTTGTGTGAAAGGTATAGATTTCGACATAGATTTCAATTGAAATCTACCAGATTTCGCTCTGGTGTTAATGTAGTATAAGAGATAAAAAAAACTCCCAAAAAATATATTTCTATTAAAACTAAGCAAACCAAAATACAATAATTCCAAGAAAATAACACTGGAAATTAAAAAATATATAAACTAAATCTAAAAGTAACACAAAATTAAAATATATGTGCAAAATATAACCTACGAAAAAGTGTTAAGCATAACTCACGTCGGTCTCGCAGACCAATTATTGTTACATACGCATCAGTGTTGCCAGTGAAATTTCGAGAAAGATACATTTTAGTTCCAAAAAGATACATTTTGAAAAAAATTTTCAAAATCCGTTTTTAACGTTTAACATATCGACCGCTTACCGCCAAATCATCGTAAGCGACAAAAAATTTAATTTTTCAGGAGGGTTTTTATTGTATTTAAACATGATTTATATTCATAAACTGTCGCTTACGATAAAATTTTATAGCCTGTATATCAAAAGTCATCAAAAATTTTGATATTTTTACGATTTTAAACTCTGGGTATCCTCATAAAATTTTGATTTCAATAAAAAAATTTGTTTTTTACAAAATGTCACTTACGATCATTTCGCGCAAAGGGGTTGATATATTAACATAACATTTTTATTTCATATCTAATGAATATTGTAAGGAAAATGATATCATATCAATTCATTTTTATATTTATTTAAGTCATAAATATTAGCTATGTAATTTTTAAAAATACAGTAAGCAAACTTTAAAATTAATTATAAGTAACTATCTTTGGATGTTGTCAAAACAATTTAATTTTTGTAAAAATTAATATACGAGTAAAGGCTTTTTTTTAGTATTCATAACGGAATGATAACTTTAAAAAACTTTGTCAGAGACGGAAAGTATAATATTTTATTTCTGTACATTTTGCGTACAGATTCAAAAGATACGAAGAATGTCAGGATTTTATACATGGTACCTGTAAGAAAAAAATGCAACCTTATACAACCCAAATGTATACAACTATGTATGTATGTTTATGATCATAACAGTTTTTTATATAATTTTTTAATAATGGTATTCCTTTTCATTAACTTGAATTTATATTGAATTGAAACAACTTGGATCGTATTATTATTTTGTTAAAAACTGGGCCTCACGTTAACTTTCACAACGGTACCTAAAGTCATCAAAAGATACGAAAAATGTATCTTTCGTATCCTAATGGCATCACTGGTACGCACACCCGCCTTATTGGCACAAACTTTGTAATGGCACTAAATTGAAGTTTATTGAGAATGATGAAGCTAACAGAAATTACAATACTTTCGATTTCCTCGTTCATTAGAAAAAAATTAAGTACTATAAAAAAATATCACACTCACAAACAAACTCAATACACTTAAAGAAAAAGTCTTCAAGCAATTTGGAATTGTATATAATGAACATTGGTTTGAAAATAAAACCACAATCTCAATACCAATGGAATGTAAATGGATGATCTCGTTAAGGGAAAAATTCGCTTTACCTATAAAAAAAGATAGCTTCTCCCCCATTGATATTATTGCAGACGTAGAACAATGCATACAAACAATTGAAGACAACTCTAATAAGGAAAAAGACATAGCAAGAACAAAACTAGCCAACATGATAACATCATATAAGAGGAAAAATAATAATACACCGAAAGAAAAATTCATTCTGAAGGTGTTTAAGGCCACAAGATCTTTTATAAAAAAAACAAAAAGACAATAAAACCGTTGCGATGTTCAGGACTGAATATGACACAAATGAAAGAACTTCTGGATGATAAAAATTCGTACAGATTAATTAGGGTGACCCTAGTGCGAAATTACAAAAAATTAACAATAGAATAGTATCCGAACCATCAAGGAACGGAAATACTGACAATTTTGAAAAACGCAAATTACTATCAGCAGCCACCGCACCACGCATATATGGATTACCGAAAATTCATAAGCCTGGGACTCCACTTAGACCCATTGTATCTTCGATAGAAGTGCCATGCTACAGCCTTGCTAAGCATATTGGACAAATTCTTAAACTATTAATATCCAGAGACTACAACATTAAAAATTCATTAGAATTAAAAGAAAAATTACAAAACATAAATATTGGGGAAAAGACATATTAGTTTCATTTGATGTCATTTCTTTACTTACCAACATCCCTGTACAAAATGCCATAAAAAATATAATGAAGAAATGGCATATTATAACAAATCACACAACTGTTAGCAGACCCAAATTCTTAGAAATTCTGCAATTTTGTCTTAATGACAATAATTATTTTGTTTATAATGACAAGGTCTACAATCATATTTTCGGCATGCCAATGGGGAACCCTTTATCACCAACTATAGCCGATGTAGTTCTTGACAACTTACTAGACGATGCGATATCAGAATTAGAAAATAGAAATATACACATAAAATACATTGCAAAATATGTAGACGACATTTTCGCAGAAATTGACCATGACGATCGGGATGACATCCTCAAAACACTAAACTGCCAACATACAAAACTAAAGTTCACCATGGAAATAGAAAAAGAGGGAAAAGTTACATACTTAGATACAAAACTTATCAGGCATGATGCAAAAATTATTTTTGATTGGTATTCAAAGGAAACAGCGCCCGCAAGAACAATGAACTATAACACAACGCAACCCAAATCATAAACACAGCCAAATATTTAATAGAAAGAGTCTAAAAGATTAGCGACACGCAATTCCATAAAACAAATATTCAACAAATTTACAACATACTCATTAGCAACCGTTTTCCGAAAAAATGATCTACACCCTAATACAAGCAACTAAACATCGTTTGCAACACAAAGAAAATAACACCAACACTGATAACACCACTAATCGGATTTTTTACAGTGTAAAATACATTCCGAGACTCACAGATAACAGAAACATAAAAAACGTAATAAACAACAATAACATTAGTTTTGCTTATAAGCCTAACCACACACAAAATTCGATTTTTACTAACATTAAAACACCAATACAAAAAGAACAACAAAGCAATGTTGTTTACGAAATAACATGCAAGGGAAATGACAAGCAAAAATGTGAGCGAATATACATAGGAACAACAAAGATAAATTTATCAACAAGAATATCTGAGCATAAAATGGACATCAGCAGAAGAAAAGAGACAATTGCACAGCACATTCTTGAAACAGGTCATACAGCTGATTTTGAAAAAGATAAAGTTCTTGATAACGAAAAAGTAATGAGGAAGAGATACACCAAAGAAAGTTTACATATACAACAGAAAATACATAAAACAACAAACCTTAAAGAAGATACGGACAACATCAGCGCCAGTGACAGAGTTGCGATTGAATAAACTGCGATACCAGACTAAGATGTGTTTTAAACATTTTTATTTTTGTTAAATGTAATTTAATTAAAAAATTGTAAGTTTAAATGTTTTATAATTTTTAGAACGAAATTATAATAGTTTATATTTTATATTAATTTTATGTTATGAAAATAAAACAGACAATCCCCTGAAGAAGTCGACATATAATCGACGAAACGTCGAGACAAATTGTAATTATAGTGTTTAATAACTTGGGAATACAGGCCTTATTAGATTAATATACATACATATGTATATATAAAAAAATCATAAAGTACTATAAGTCGGTCTCACAGACCGTATGCGTGAGTATACGAAGATTAATAGCTTCTTATAAACAGGCCTCCTAGAAATTCCAACATCCATATGTGTCTCATATGCCATCGTTACCACCCATTGAGGTATTGCGGACGATTATTAAAGATGTCTATCGAAGAGCGTTAGCTCCGTGCTCAACAGCATGGCTATTGCAGGAATTGCCTAGCGAGATCTCACCGTACTAATGACTGCACCTCCGCCGACGTGTGCAAGAAATGTGGATGGGCTCACCACACGC
Organism: Panzeria rudis; assembly: GCA_956483635.1. Lineage (NCBI taxonomy): Eukaryota > Metazoa > Arthropoda > Insecta > Diptera > Tachinidae > Panzeria > Panzeria rudis. The sequence continues at coordinate 86,110,177 of OY101449.1, read as the reverse complement.
TTCTCCATCAGCCAAAAGGGAAACTGAGTGATATTCGGACCTCTGCTCGCCAAACTCATTCAAGACCCAGTACAACCAACCAAACTTCTGAGAGCAACCGAGATACATCCATGCGTCGTGTGACTGACCCAAAACGAATTCTACAGGGAGCCGTGAAAGCCCTAAAACGTCTACAAAAGTCATTATAATATGTTGGCTAGCTTGGCCAAGGTGCGCAAGATGTTTCAACGGTTTAAACAATTTCCAATTTTGGTAGCTATAAAATTAATAACTTTTTGAATTAACTGTTATATTAAATATTTTCATTCCATTTTTTTAATTTAACTTATTTGTTAAAATGTAATCGATTTATAATCACCCCTTTTTTATACATAAGTTTTTTTTTAATTTGCACCCTATGCAAGTTATCGGTCTAATCTCAAAGAAATGATATTGTGAATTACTTCGAAGTTATTGTAACAAGTGGCCAATCGAAAAACATAAATGAAAATGTCTTCGTAATTTTTTGTAAGGGCACTAGCTGTTTAACTCTCAGGCAGATAACAAGCAGTTTATCCCCAACAAGTTTTTAATAAACTCATACATGTAATTATGTAAGTTGAATTTCTTGAAAAGTAGACCTGTGTTTTATTAAATCATCACATAATCCTCTCATCTTCCTGGTAATCTCCGATTGGAGTTAATTTTCCCAGTTTTTTTTGTTATTTTGTGTGCTGAAAGTTGTATGAACGCATAACTCTATGCATTGGAAGTGTATGTCTCATAACCAGGGTTTCGAATAATCAATTTTATTAGTCGAATTTTGCTGTCCCAGTCACTATTTTCAATCTTATGCTTAACAAGAAATTACAACTTTATACAACTATTAGGTTGGAAGCCGTTTTGCCATCTACACTTTCCCATACGCGGTACAAGCACCCGTTTATCAGCTTCAAACTGTTTATTAATATGATTATTTCGAACGTATTTGCTTTGTAAATCCAAATTGATTATTAGGCTAAGGTTCGTAACGTTATATTCAGAAAGAATTGGGCATGATTAATATTCCAAGGAACAAGGGAAAAATTAACATCAACTTAATTTTTCAACGTACACAGCAGAACAGAGTACCGTTACTTTCGGAATCCGCTACACTTCCATCGTCAGTGCTCACGTGTATTTGCTATCACCACTTGTCAGGTGGCTCTGTTGAATGTGATTTTAATTCTTATATATACAACTTTTTCGTGAAAATTGAATACGAGAATTAAATCACTCTCAAGCTGATAATAAAGTGCACTTTCCTAGCGTTGCCATCGGTTTATTTTTCTTCATTCCCATTTTTCTGATTTTTGTTCTACTCAAGACAAACTTTTTTGGTTTGATTTTATACTTAAGTATATATGAACATGTAAACATGTGAAAAGCTCAAGCCAGCAGCTAATTGTTTATTAATATGATTATTTCGAACGTATTTGCTTTGTGAATCCAAATTGATTATTAGGCTAAGGTTCGTAACGTTATATTCAGAAAGAATTGGGCATGATTAATATTCCAAGGAACAAGGGAAAAATTAACATCAACTTAATTTTTCAACGTACACAGCAGAACAGTAGCGCCACTTGTTCCACTGAGCACATATCACGACCTTAGTATTGGCTTAGCCCATATGCCAATAAGTCGGAATGGAGAAAAACAACAAAGAACATTTACATAAAGTTTTCTCAAAATATATCCGATAGAATTTTTTTGTATTCACACCACTGCTTCTGGCATATGTTTGGAAGAAAAATGTAAATTTTTGTGAATTTTCATCAATCCAATTAGAAATTAACATCTTTTTACTGAAAGTAAAATATCTTGTTTTGTGCTCCAGTAACCACTTTTTTTATTTTATTTGTAAAAAGTAGCTTTTGTTGCTCCATATGTATAATAACTTCTGTGAATTGAGTAATAGGCAATTCACACTACCGTGTTTATGACCATTTTAAGTGCTTACGAGCCAAACACGTTAATTTTTAGATGTTTTCCCATATAATCAATTGTCAAAAAATGTACGTGTTTCAAAATTAAACTTATTCAAAAACCAGTAAAAGGCAGGGTTCCAAGTACTTCTTGATGTATGTTCCGTCGATTTTTTGATTTTAGTGCTTATTGAACACAGTTTGTAATGGCGGCAAAATATATAAACAAAGTCGAAATTAAAAAAGTTTGTAGCATTTCTATAACAACAAGCAGCGTATTCTGAAAATTATGATTTGTGTTGGCTTAAAAGTATTAAAAACCTCGGTTTTGGTCCAAGTTTTCAATTCAAATGGAAAAATGTACATACACATGTAAAATTCTAATTAATAACTTTGCAAAATTATAAATATTTAGGACACGAAAAAAATTTTTAGTTGTCGGTTTGCTACCACCTTTTATGAATTCGTCATGCTGTAAGCAGAAAGTTTATAAAATTGTAGTCTGAACAACTTTTTAAACAAAGTAAAATCGAGTAAATTAATCATTGTTATCAAAATAATAATTTTAAACGAACTGTAACATATGTGTACAAAATTAAGTAAAATAAAATGAATAAATGTTGTTCCGCTACAAATTTTAATAAAACTTTTTAATGAAAAAAATATGTATGATACAAATCCAAAAACAGATCGATTAGCTATTAAGCTGAATTTTATTTCACTGCGCTTTATTGCAATATCAGGTAATCAGAAAATGCCTGAGGGGAGGTTTAAGTGAACGTTAATTAAATTTTTCAATTAAATATATTAGGGAATTTACAATGTGTATGTTAAAATCTGGAAATAGCAATATAGTTACACATTAAAATTTCATTGTGAGCTACAACACAAAGCACAGCATATTAAAGTAATAAAAGTAACGACGAAGTTTGCCGCATATTTCTCACTATTTACATGTATAGAACACGAACTCAAAATACACAACAAACAAAACAACAACACAAGCACGATGGCGCTTGGTACCTATCAACATGCCAAAGAAAAACCAATCCACTTAAACCACACACAAATTCTCTATTTAAAATATTGCCGCATTGAAAAAAACATGCTTCTTGGACGTTTAAACTTGCCATCTGGTAGTAAATTTCATTTACACACAAAACAAAAACAACAAACTTGCCAACCCATAGCAAAAGACTAAAATTGAAACGTCGTTATATTAAGACACATTTTAGAACGCTGTTGTGAATTCCTTTTATATTTTATTAGAGATAAATGTGAAGAATGTAGACAAATGAAAAATTGGCATGAAGTTAGCATAAGTGGCAAAATTGAAAATTGTCGTAACGAGTTTTGTCATACAATTTTAGAGTAAAAATAGCGCTAGAATGTAATCGTGAGTTAAAACTATATTATGCGCAGATTTAAATTTATTTATTTATTCAATTCAGTAATAACAAAGCCTAAAAGGCCGAAGATTTATTACATAAGGGTAGCAATAATAAACTACAATAGTAATATATTAATACAGTGCTATATAAATATATAAAAAACAAATTGTATGGAGGAACTCGTTAAGACCAAGTTTAATTTCGTCACTTATGCCAACTTTATGCTAATTTTTCATTATACATAATGCCGTGTGTTTGTTACCATATAATATAAATGAGTGACCAAAATAATGCTAATATACAATCATATATGTGTATATTTGCGATGCTGTTAAAATAGACTCTTGCGGTTGAAGATGGTAGAGGGAAATGTTGAAATTAAAATATTTCCCCCATATTCATAAAAAAATGATACGTATTTGAAATCTATTTTAAGAAAATTTTCTATGAAAATTTTGAAATAAAATACATATCAAACTCATTTAAAACTTTATGAATATGGGGGTTGCTATATAACAAGAAGTCGGTATAAAAGGGTTAAGAAAAGAAAATAAATAAATGTTTACATTTGCAGTCTGTGTAAAGGCCGAGACACATAGAATCCGTCATACGTTATACGTCGCCTTTTTCAACTGACAGCTAAGTTAAAATACATGTTTTCTTATGAACTTGATCACATACAGTACTTCTCCGTCAACGCAAAGTACAAAGTTGGCCAACTTTTAACTTTTAACGTACGTTGAGTACTTTGACAACTATTGTTTGATTTGTTCTTTGTTGTGGGTTTGTTTTTCGCTCAAAAATAAAATAATTTAAATTAAAATTTATTCGATTGTATAAAGTATTGGTGCTTTGTTATAAAAAAATAAAGAAATTAAGAATTAAGAAATAAGAATTAAAGAAATTAAAATTAATAAATATATAACAGCTGATTTTCTCTCCGTTAACAAAGTACTCATTGTGCCAACATTATCCGTCATTCCGTTAACGTCAGTTGAAAAAGGCAACGGATGACGTATGACGGATTCTATGTGCCCCGGCCTTAAGGCATTTGCCGAGTAAACAACGTTGTTTCGCAGCATTAACTTGACCGTACATTTATCGATAAGTGTTGAAGCTATCGTTTGCTTAGTTCTCATTTCCTTGTTGGACAATTTTATTGTGTATTGCCGGGGAGTTTATTATATTTTTGGTGTCAGGCGCTTTTTGAATTAGCATACGAGCGTTTTTAAATCCATCAAAATGAACGGGGTTCATCCCCCGAACAACCACAAACAGTTTAAGGAGCTTGCCTCCGAGACCGGAAGGCACAAAAACACTAGAAATAAAAGACCGCGTCCCGAAGTTGTTGTCCCTTTGCCGGAGGCATCTATCAATGAACAATACCGTCCATGTTACTTAGTCGCATCGGCTAGACCATTGAACGAAAGCACAGAAACTCTTGCTCTATCCTCCTACAATATGTTTCAGGTAGAAAGAGGTCTAAACTATATATCAAGAGACCATTTGGAAGTCAATGAACTAAAAAGTGGGGATCTTTTAATAAAGTTTTCCGACAACAAAATTGCCGAGAAAATTTTAAAGGCGTCTTACATAGACAACATTCCAGTAAAAATTACCCTACATAAAACATTGAACACTATACAAGGCCGTATTTTTTTCAAGGAAAATTATTGAAACTACAGAAGAAGAGCTACTGAAATCTCTAAGAGATCAGAAAGTTGTAGAAATACACAAAATAATACGAAAAGATGGCAATAAAATATCTGCTACAGGTGCAGCAATAGTAACCTTCGACCTTTACTATCGTCCAGAAATTCTAAAGCTCGGCTGGGAAAGAGTAGCCGTTGACGAACATATACCTAACCCCATGAAATGCGTAAATTGCCAGAAATTGGGCCACACAAAAAATAGATGCAGAAATGTGGAACATTGCAAGGACTGTGGTTTTCCAACACCTCATGAATTGTGCTCCCGTAAGTATTGTGTCAATTGCCAAACTGAAGATCACACTTCATATGACTCCGCCTGCCCAACTTTTTGGAAACACAAATCTCTTAACTACCTTCGTATTACCAAAAAATGCCCCACACGAGAAGCTTGGGAATCCTATAACGAAAATCCAGAATTTCATACTCTCAAACCTGCTACAAGAAATGGCAAAAAAAAGACAAGGTTAGGTTAGGTTGTACAGGTTGCCAGTTTAAAGATTTAAAAACCAGCCCACTTGGGTCCCTATGGGTCTCGTTGTGTTACCTGAAGCGGGAACGTGAAAATAAGTAGAGCCCCTTACTACGTTTCCCTATTCGGATCAGTGTTGAACCAACCCGACGATCGAATGAAAGACTTTATCCGTCCTATGTCGCAGTTTGATAAGGCTGCTAGATCCTGAAGCAGCGGGTTGCCCAGTGAAACCAGCCTTTGATCGGAAAGAGCGGGGCATAGACAGAGGAGGTGCTCTACATTTTCTTCCTCCTCCTCATTATGACAACTTTTACAAAAATCATTATACGGTAGATTCAATCTCCTAGCGTGCGCACCAATAAAACAGTGCCCTGTAATTACCGCCACAAGTTTGCGTATTTGCTCCCGAGGGGTCCCCTCCAGGATTGCATATCTACTACAATCGTATTGGAGCCATATTAACCTCGAAATCGAGCAGGTGACCTCGTTTGATCATCTGGTCTCCGCGATCCCAAAAAGTTCCTGCTGAATATGAGATTTGTATCAATTTAGCTGCAAATATCATATTAAAAAGACAAACTTATACACAAATATTAAATGACGAAAAACCAACAAATGTAATACCGATAACTGCTTCAATGCCTGAACAAATGATAACAAAACCGGCAAGCGTCCAAAATAAAAAACAAAAAGAATCTGCAAAAGTTTCAACAATACAACTTGAATTCAATAACTCTACGTCTCCACCTAACTTGAAATGCTATTGTAACTTGAAGTTATGACTGCGTCGTTAAAACAATTGCACTAACAACTATGTTATAACCTGAAATAAGCATTAACTTGAGCGGTCTACACTTAACGTTAACTTGAAGTTAATGTTAAGTTAAGTTAGGTGTAGACTGCAAATAACTACCACCAAACAGAATTAACAAATACAAACACAATTAATGTATCAACTAAACAACAACAACAAACAGTACAATACAAAACAAAAACACTCAACAATACACCTGTAACATCATTAATAAACTCGTCTGCAAACTACACAAACACCAACAACCAGTTTGAAGAAAATGAGAATCCATTCAGCGATGACACTTTCTTCGATAACACACCAAATGAAAACTTAGATAATATGACAATCGATCAAAAGATTACTGAAGAAATGATAATAAATGATATTAATGAAGGTTTGGGATTAAATAGCCCACCAAGAATAAATATAAATAACCCAAATAATACAGAATCACCATGTACAAGACTATACAAAAATGTTCCAGAGTTAAATGCAATAATTACACCAAAAACATTTAAAAAACAATGCCCAAAGAGGCTAGATAAATAAAAAAAATTTCATTATGGATCTAGGCCTAAACATCACCATTCTTCAGTGGAATATTCAAGGTTTCGTCAACAACAAGTATGCTTTAGAACAACTAGTATCCAGGCACCAACCAAATATAATATCTTTGCAGGAAACACACATTATTGACAAATATTTACATCTATTACACCTCCCTGGCTATAAAATTTATTATCACAATAAAAACTACAGCTACGCAAAATCCGGCATCGCCCTATTAATTAGGAGCAATATAAGTGTGGTTCAACAGTGTACATCTTCGGGAGACCTACTGTTTCAGTCTATTACTATAAGTTGTGGTAAGCAATTGCAAATAACAAATATTTATAAGGAACACGATGCCCGTTTGACGGACTCAATAATCATTATTAGTATGGCCCAACATTCCGGCCCCATTGGAGGACTTTAAGTCTTCAAACAACCGGTAATGGAGCCAACTTATGGATTGGGCGCTTATATACGCCGTTTCCAGTCTTGACCTCCGCCACCCTGACCTTGCCGTCTTCTCCTGCGACGACGCTGACGACTCTCCCGGTCAACCAATGTTGTGGCGGGCAATTGTCCTCGTGGACTATTACCACTTGACCTATTCCTAGGTTGGGCATCTCTTGAGGCCATTTGGCCTTGGCTTGCAGGCCGAAGATGTAGTCTCGTGATGAGGCTTGCCAAAATGTCTGCTTGAGACCTCAAAGCAGACGCCATTGCTTCCATAACTTCGCATCTTTGCCTGTCACGTCTCCCGCGGATTCTGGCGGCAGCGAACGCAGACCCCCTCCTATTAGTAGATGCGCTGGAGTTAGCGCTTCTCCGTCGTTGGGGTCTGGAGACAGCGGTGCTATGGGCCGACTGTTGATCACCGCATCTCCTTCCGCGAGCATTATCCCCATCTCTTGTTGCGATTTTCTTTATTTCATGTTGTTACTTTTACATCCACCTAATTAAAAAGACACATACATCTCAACCGGCCTTTTTAGTGAATTTGTTCTTTTACTTCCCTACCAAAAGAAAAACAAATTCATCAACTTCAAGGCTGAGCATTTACTTTGACCTAAATCAACATTAGCACGCATGTTTGAACATATATATTGTATATCTATATTGCATAAACATAATAATTACGTTTACAGCATAAGCAGAATGCACATGCTCACATACGTGTATATATCATTTGGTTCTCCTAAAGGAACATACACACGTTCATATGTATGAAGGGGTGTGCAGATTTACATTTTTGTGGTTTTGCTCTTTGCTCTCTGTCAAAGTCAAGGTTACTTATTTATGTCTATATTTAGACGTGTATACATATGTACGTATGGATGAGTGAGCGTAGAAAATCATTCGGGAGGGTTTTGTTAAAGAGTTAACCCTATTACGACCAGACTTAGTCAATGACGTTTTCTTTTTCTACATTCCTATAAAAAGGAACCTGGGATCCAATGATCACAATTGTTAACCCTTTGCGCCTTAGCGAGAATACACTTCCAATTAAAACACGGTTTATTTATGTTGTATAAAATATAAATAAGATTATGTGTGGCGTGTGTTTATTCTCTAAAATACAAATTAATTAAAAATTATCATGAACACTAAAACATGAACTTACGTGGTATCTTGCTAAGTGTCTTGGCGCAAAGTGACTTATAAAAATGGTTTCTTAAAATTCTGTACTTGTACTTTTCTTTTTACTTTTGTGCTACCAATACACTTATTAAGAACCGCTTCTTTTTGTACATAACATACATTCACATTTACATATTACATATAATAAAACCAATACAATTACATGAATAAAAACAATAAAACAATAAAGAATAAATAATGACTGTCATCTCTAAGACAAGGTTGCCGTTTCAATCACAACCCCGCCCTCGTGATTTGACTCCGCGGGAGGAAAATCACCATCGGTCGGTAACCCACGTCTAACACAGCTAACTTCGAAATAGGCCTTCTGAGAGCACCTGTAGATGTGGCAACTTCTGCTGATCTGGCTGTACCGTCTTTGCCATGATATAATTCGACTACTCTTCCACGTCTCCATCGTGACCTAGGGGCATCATGATTGGCAATTTCGTGTTAAAATTCATTTTGAAAATTTGAATTTGGTGGAAGTTCTAACTGATCTACCACCAACGAATGCTACAACTTTGTTGGAATTTATGAAGAATGATAGAAGAGCAAGGGATAAACTGATTTCATTCGTGAGTAATGATTGTTTGGGATACATTCGAGAAAAGCAAACTGCCAAAGAAATGTGGGAAAGTCTACAGAATGTATTCGCAAAGAAGTCTATTGTTAATCAAGTATTAGCACGGAAACAAATACTGAATCTGCAAATGAAGGAAGGTCAAGCGGTAACGGAACATTTAATGATATTCGAAAATTTGGTAAGGAATCTGAAAATGGCCGGTGCTAATATAGATGAAAGTGATGTCCTTACGCAGCTGTTTATGACGTTGCCTGATAAATTCGATCCATTAGTTACTGCTTTGCAGAATATAGAGGAAGCTAAACTGAATTACAATTTGGTAAAGGAACGTTTACTTCTAGAAGAAACTAAAATTTCAAATCGTGTTGAAGAAGATTGCTCCACAAAAACAGCTTTTGTGGGAAAGAAAAATTTCAAGAAGAAATTTCAAGGACGTTGTTTTAAGTGCAACAAATTTGGACATAGAGCTAACGAATGTCGCCAGGGTGATGCGCGCAGTGCAAAAGGTGTTAAGATAGTAATATATCAAATAGCGGTAAGTCATCTGTGAAATTTAAATTAGATTCTGGAGCAAGTGACCATTTAGTAAATGAAAAATGGTATTTTGATAAAATTAATAATTTATCAAATCCAATTGAAATTAAAGTGGCTAAAGATGACCAATCCCTAACTGCAAACCAAGTTGGCATTATTATTGGAAAAAGCAACAAAGATGTTGATATAACGCTACAAAACGTATTTGTTCCAGAACTAAGAGACAATTTACTCTCCGTCAAGAAAATGACTGCAGCTGGAATAGAAGTAAGATTCTGCAAAAACAAGGCATACATTTTGAAAGAAAATAATCTTATTGCAACTGGATACTTGCAAGGTAACTTGTATGAGGTTAGTTTGAACATTAAGCTACGTGAAGCGAATTTCTCAAATGTTGAGAAGAATCAATTATGGCATAAGCGTTATGGTCACATCAGCCAATCTTCGTTTGTTGAATTGGTTAACAAAAATATGGTTTGTGGTATCAATGTTAAACCAATGAATATCGAGTTCTGCAATATTTGTGTTGAAGGAAAACAATGTCGTGATCCTTTTAATAAATCCCGTGTTAAATCTACCCGACCACTGGAGAGAATTCATTCTGATGTTTGTGGCCCGATAGATCCTGTGTCATGGGATGGTTCGAGATACTTTGTGTCATTTATTGATGATTTTACGCACTTCTCAATGATATACACACTTAAAAAGAAGTCCGACGTGTTTAAGAATTTCATTGAATACGAAGCGATGGTCAAAGCTAAATTTGGAACGGCGATTTCAAAACTCACAATAGATCAAGGTAGGGAGTATGGATCAAAAGAACAAAAGAATTGGTACAAGCAGAAAGGAATTCAAGTAAAAGAATCAATAGCCTATTCTCCACAACAAAATGGTGTGGCGGAGCGATTCAATAGAACGCTAGTAGAGAAGGTAAGAACAATGCTACTTCAATCAAGTGTGCCTAAGTATATGTGGAATGAAGCGGCCTTAACTGGTGTTTATCTAATAAACCGAAGTCCAACAAAAGCTCTCCCTCAAGATGTCACTCCTGCAGAGATGTGGTTGGGGTATAAGCCAAATATAAGTTACCTGAAAATATTTGGTTGTAAAGCTTATGCTTGGGTACCGAAACAAAAACGCAAAAAACTCGATGCTAGGAGCCGAAAATTGGTTATGATCGGATACGTTCCCAATGGATACAAATTGTGGGATACAAATTCCAAGAAGATAGTAACTTCCAGAGATGTAAAGTTTGATGAAACGAATTTTCCATATGCAGATGAGCGAAGAGACGAAATACCTATGATAGTAGTAAGAAGTAACATGCAAGAAGGGGATATAGATGGTAGTATGCCTGTTGCTCTTAATGACAACGATCGTAATACGCCCGTTATTCTTAATGATGATAGCTCTATTGATCTAATGACTACTAGTGAAAATATATCTGAAGCAGCTTTATTAACTTCCGATGAAGACGTAAGCCACGATGAAGATGGTGAAAACAGCAATGTCAATAATAAAAACGATGATGATGCTGTAACAATTGAAAGTAGCGAAGAGCATTTTCCCAGAAGAAGCCAAAGAGATCGAAAAGCTCCAGGTAAATTTCTTGGATTTAGTTTCGGATATTCCATATGCAGTGAAAACCTAAATTCTATGGATGTTCCTTGTCAATTCTCTGATATTGCTATTCGTCATGATGCACCTGAATGGTATAAAGCTATTAAAGAGGAATTGCAGTCAATGAAATCAAGTAATGTTTGGAAAATTGTCAAACGCCCAGAAAATTTTAAAGTACTAAAATCAAGATGGGTTTTTAAAATTAAAAGTGATGAAAATGGTAATCCAATGCGTTATAAGGCCCGCTTAGTAGTAAAAGGTTTTCTTCAACGGAAAGGAATCGATTATAATGATACGTATGCACCTGTGGCTAAATTGACTACTGTTCGTGTGATACTGGCTTTAGCTGTAAAAAAAAAAAATTAGGTCTATATCAAGTTGATGTTAAATCAGCATTTCTAAACGGAAATCTTCGAGAAGAAATATACATGGAGGTGCCAGATGGGGTCAAAACGCAAAATGGTATGGTCTGTCATCTTCAAAAATCCCTTTATGGATTAAAACAAGCTCCAAAGTGTTGGAATGATACTCTTAATCAATACCTTATTGCCTTTGGCCTTACCAGATCAAAACATGATTATTGTTTGTACACGAAATTTGAACATTCTGATGTCTTATTTGTAATCATGTATGTGGATGACTTGTTAATTGCAAGTAGTACTGTAAAACTTATTGAACAATTGAAAAATCATCTATCGGAAAAATTTGAATTGTCTGATTTTGGAATACTTAAACATTTCTTGGGTATGAAATTTGAAAATGAAGGTGAAAATATAGTTTTGGAGAAATTTTGTATGATCGATTGTAACTCAGTAAAGACACCTATGGATAAAGGTCTGAAATTATCTACAAACCTAAAACAACATTCCATTGAAAAGCCATATAAAGAAGTGCTTGGGAGCTTAATGTATATAATGCTGTGTGTAAGACCTGACATTTGTTTTTCAGTAGGATACCTTGGTCGTTTCCAGCAATACCCTTCAGATGAACATTGGCAAGCTTTGAAAAGAGTATTAAGATATTTGAAAGGAACATTAAAGAAAAAGCTTGTATATAATGTTAATAATTCAAAAGCTTTAGTCGGTTATGCTGATGCAGATTGGGCTAGTGATGAAGTCGATAGAAAGTCAGTAAGTGGTTATGTTTTCAAAGTTTATGGCTCTACGGTTTCCTGGGCAAGTAGAAAACAACACACAGTTTCGACATCTTCAAGTGAAGCAGAATACGTGGCTCTGAGCGCAGCTGTGTCCGAAGCTATTTGGTTACGTGGATTACTTCAAGATTGGAGAGAAATTAAAAACGAGGCTATCACTATCTACGAAGATAACAATGGGTGTATTTGTATGGCATCTAATGTGGAATGTAAAAAAACTAAACACATAGACATTAAGCACCATTTTATACGTGATTACATAGAAAAAGGAGTTATTAACGTGCAACCTATCGCGACTATGGATCAACTAGCTGATATATTCACCAAGTCCTTAGATAATAGTAGATATACTAAACTTTGTGCTAGCTTAGGATTGCATGATTGAGAAGGGGTGTTATAGAAAAGCAATCATAGAATTATATATTATATTGTTTGATATATAGAGAAAAAATATTTTTTCATTCTGTTGTTAACTATTCATAGTGTAACTTGCCTTTTCAACTTTTTCTTTAAATATACTTTTTTAAACCAATAAACTTATAATACAAATTAAATAAGTCCATGGCCACTTCTAGGTGAGCTGCGCGTACACTTAAGCACGTAAAAAGACAAACCCATCTTTTTTCTCTTGCGCGTCTTATACTGACATAAAAAGGGCCAAAAAAAAATCCACTCCGGTATATGTAAAAGGGCGCACGTAAGGCTGTACTCGATCAACGGGGATGGGGCTCATTTGAGGTTGTGTTGGCTTGGCTCTTCTTATTTTGCATACCATGCAATTGGACTGAGCTGTGTTAACTAGACGACGCAAAGATGGTATCCAAAAGGTTTGCCTTATCTTGCACATGATCGTAAAAGTATTTATGTGTTGAAACTTATTATGATAAACGCAGTATTATCAATCTGGTAATCTGGTAAGTGCATGTCTATTTGACAGTATTATTGGCTTTCTAGCTGATATTGGCAGAAATTCAGCTCTCTCTACGCGGCAATTACATCGGATAAGTCGGTCTTCCCCAACAATGGGATTTAACATCTTTAATGGGCAGCACGGAGAAATTACTTTGTTATTCAAAATGCTGGCTAGCTCATCTGGATATGATTGTATTTGCGCGCTACGACATAGATAGATTTCAGCTGCACTTTCTTAATCGGCTGTCAAGGGCCCTTTTTTACAATATTGTCCTTTGGACCGTCTTCTAAGATTTTCTACGTACCGCAAAATCCAGGCAGTTGCCCGCTTATACCTCGAATAATTAGAAAATCGATTAATGCTAGGTACTATATAACCTACCCTTTGTACGGCAACAAAGACGAATTTGGATCTCATCTCAATATTACTAAAATCATTTTCTTGGGGGCCGAAATCTTCTGGAGGCCAAAGGGTTTCCGCTTTCATCAAAAATTCTTTACCATGCTTCCATCTGCCATCCTTATTATATTGGTGCGCAAACTTTGCCCGGGTACCATCATCGGCGGGGTTTAGACCGTACAATGTCGAACAGTGACGTTGTGGTTTGCCAGTATTGCTCGCATAAGGCGAACACCCATTGTTGCTGCTTGCAGTTCCATTTTTGGAATGGTATGATACCGAATTGGTGCACATCGACTCTTCGCACTCACAAATGACACAGTTACTTATCCAGCGTCCACAACACGCCATTACGCAACGACAGCCATGGCTTGCTTACTTGCATCTGAAAAAATATATAAATCGATAGCTGCTGTTTCAAATTTTCGGGCATAGAGCCTTGGTATTTCAAATTGTTGCACTTTGGGCAGTTCTTTTATCCACGATTTCCAATGTGCATATAATTCATCAGAAATTACCTCGTCCCATTGAATCCCAGCTTTCCAGACGGCTTGCATTATAATTTTGGCGGTTATCATAAAGTTTACTAGAAAGCCATATGGGTCGAATATAGACATGTGTATTTTTAAAAGCTCTCTTTTTGTTGGCTTGCGATGAAGATCGAGAATGCCTGCTGGGATGCGAGTCCATTTCAATTTAAAACGAATTTATCTTCTTTGGTAAGCCAGTGCATGCCCGATATACGTTCCGAGTCTTTTTCTATTTGTACAGCTTCTTCATTGCAGCCACCACAGTCATTTCTTACTTTCTCAGAATTACAATTAATATGTCGCAAATTAAACCCGGTCGATTTGTATATTTTGATTACCTCGTTTACCACCTTAATGGCTTCATCTTCTGTTTGAAAGCAGTCCGCATAATCGTCAACATAGTGACGCTCACAAATACCATGTACAGCTCTGGGATATATATTTTCAAAATTCTTGGCATTAAAGTTTTTAATATATTGAGCTACTGCTGGCGAGCACGTCGGTCCAAAAATCAACCTTTTCATAACATATGTTTCCAGCGGGTTTTCTTACCCTTTCTCCATATAAATTGTTGGCTGTCGCAGTCTTCCTTTATTACAGCGATTTGGTGAAACATCTCTTGTATGTCACCAGTTACAGCTACTGGAGCCTGGCGGAACTTCGATAGAATTGCTATAAACGGCTGGTAAATATCAGGGCCTGATAACAAAAATTTATTTAGTGAAACATTTTTCACTTCTGCGGCTGCGTCGAAAACTAATCTAATGCCACTTTTGTTAGGATTTTTTACTGCAAAATCAGGGATATAAAACGTCTTAGCAGTACGCTTCTCAGCTTCCTTCTCACTTAAACGTTCGGCGCAACCCTTTGTAATGTATTCTTCAACCTTCGCACAGTATTCAACTGCAAAAACAGGGTCGCGTGACATTTTTCTTTCGATTCCTTCTAGTCGCCTGAGAGCCATCTCAAAACTGTTGGGAAACACTGGACACATTTCTTTCCATAACAATGCAACTTAGTATCTGCCACTTACTTTCCTTGTTGTATTTTTCAAAATATCTAGAGCTCGGGCATCATCTTTTGAAACAGGTGGCTTTACATCTGGCTTTATTCCGAAAGACTCTATTAAAAAATAATTAGAAACAATTTTATTTATATAATCTATGTTATCAGTATTGTTCATATAAGCTAGGCACGTCATGTGTGGCGACATTTTTTAGTCGCCCATATGCTAACCATCCCAGTCTTGTTTTAACTGCTATTGGACCAGATCCTGTTTTTGGAACTTCTATTGGCACCGTAAGATAAGCGTGGTTGAGACTTATTATAATTTTTGGCTGCACATTTTCATAGCTACGTAATGGTATTTCTTTTAAATAAAAGTTTCTTTTAATGCACTCGTCGGCATAAAATGACTGAGTTGGCAACACTAAATTAGCAGATGTATACACATTTGACATTTTATATTTCTTTGCATTATTTCCAATACCACTTATTTCTAATTCTATTATTTCTGTCGACTCTGATGCCTTTTCACGATTTAACCAATATAATTCTAATGTACTTTTCTTACCGATGATACCCAATTGGTGTGCTACTTGGCTGTCTAAAATTGTAGCATTCGATCCATCGTCAATAAAGGCATAAGTACTAACCTCGGTTCCTTTGGCGTACAACTTTATTGGTATAACTTGAAATAACACATTGTTGGAGGATAAAATTCCATTATAGTGGCAGCTTATGCGATCATCTCTAGAACTGACATTAAAACTCGTGGAAGGGGCATTGGAAATTTGTGTACTTTCAATTAATGAAGTGTTACCCGTGTTTGTGTTGTGCAATAAATGGTGATGAGCTCGACTGAAGCTATTTACGCCGCACTTTTTCTTCTTGTAGCATTCTGTAGTTCGATGGCATTTTTTCATACAAGAAACACACTTTTAGTTCTTTCACCTTTTGCCAACGAGCCTCGACTGAAAGTGTCTTGAAAGAATTACATCGTTCGAGGTCGGCACACTCACCACTACACAACATACATTTTCTTTCTGCTACAGCGACGTGAACAAATTTGCGGCTAACTGCTTTATTATTAAAATTATTTTGCATCGATGTATTTGTTAAAGGCCTTTTTTGCACGGGCATGATCGGAAGTGAGTCTGAAACCATATTTGCAATACGACGTATACCATTTAACCACTCACTAAATTCTACCACTGTAGCAGGCTGTTGAAGTGAGATACATTTTTCGGTCCATTGCAATTGTCGGGTCATAGGCAGCTTTCCAACCATTTCACTTAAAAGCGTAGGGTTTGATAAATGATGCTCACCATTTGCATTTTTTAAGAATGTGGTCATGTTGGTGACCTTGTTGGCTAAATCAATAATTTGATCAAGCCTATCTTCAGCTATTGGCGGTATGCGTCTCATTATTTCTATTTGACTTCGTATTAATTGTTCGGATCTGCCATATGTTTCTTTTAAAATTTCTAAAATGGCTGGCACATTGGCTGAATTGGATAACAGTGCCTCTACTGTCTCTCTGGCATTTCCCGATATGGCTTCACGAAGGCGCATAATGTTGTGAAGATTCGAATAACTAAATTCACTAGTCGTGCTTTCGAATGACTCGATGAAATTTTGCCATTCTTCGGGCTTACCTGTCAACGCTGGCAGTGGATAGATTTTCTTTTGTCGTTGTTCCACTGATCTTACACTATTCTCACTTTGTACTGACGGCTCTCTAGCAGGCGTATCTTGTTGTTGAACTGCATTCGTATTTTCCAGGCGGCGTTCATTTCGCAACTCTAAAATACTATTATTTACCTGTTGTGTACTTGATCTCATTAATTCCTGCATGGCGTGCATCTGCCTCTGAAACTCGTTTCTCATATCGGCAAATTTTTTGTTAAACTCACATGCCATTGTAGACATAATTTCGGACGATACTTGCTGCCGTTCGATTGTTCGGCTTGATGAATGTTGCAGCTGAGTTTGACCATGCAGCGACGGCTGTGCTTGTGACTGTACGCGCGGCTGCGACTGTGCAGGCGTTTGCGATTTGTAGGCGGTTGCGACTGTTCGGGCGTTTGCGATTCTGTAGGCGGTTGCGACTGTGCATTTGTAGAACGTAAAGTGCTGGACGAACTGGCATTTTGATGTGATCTTGTTGGTTGCGACGTATTTTCATTCCCCTGCGGCAAAACTTGTTTTTGTGGCTGGCTTGTTGGCATTTCGATTATAAAACTTTCAAACCTTGCAGGAGGAATGTCCTTTGTACTTCTCTTCTTTTTGGCGTTGTTTCCGAATCCAACATGAACAATTAACATCTGACGTCCAAAAATATCTCGCAAATACAACACAGAATAAAATAATTGTGATTTAATGATCACAATTGTTAGCCCTTTGCGCCTTAGCGAGAATAAACTTCCAATTAAAACACGGTTTATTTATGTTGTATAAAATATAAATTAGATTATGTGTGGGGTGTGTTTATTCTCTAAAATACAATTTTAATTAAAAATTATCATGAACACTAAAATATGAACTTACGTGGTATCTTGCTAAGTGTCTTGGCGCAAAGTGATTTATAAAAATGGTTTCTTAAAATTATGTACTTGTACTTTTCTTTTTACTTTTGTGCTACCAACACACTTATTAAGAACCGCTTCTTTCTGTACATAACATACATTCACATTTACATATTATATATAATAAAGCCAATACGATTACATGAATAAAAACAATAAAGAATAAATAATGACTGTCATCTCTAAGACAAGATTGCCGTTTCAATCACAGAACCAGTTAAGAAATGAAAAATAGAAGATCGTATGAAATAATTATAGTAAATGATTATCTGGCATATTTTACCTTACATACATATTAACATGATGTCAAATGTCTATAATCTTAATACTGTGAAAAGCTATGACCACCGCTGGCATCAATGCACAGAAAGGGGTTAATCTTGTAGTTAACCATCTCATTAACTGACTCTCTTGGGGTTTTTTTTGCATATTTAAAAAGTGATACATTGACATTGTTCTCGTTGTATGAAATATACCTACAGTAGAGATTGGGTAAAACGACCCATTATTATCTTGGGTTATCGTTGAGGATGACCGTTATTTGTGTAGCAAATGTTGTTTTAATAAATAAAAACAACCTTAGATTAGCTCGCCTGATGCTTGTTTCACTTTCCACATACTATTTAAGTCATTGGTACGAAAAGCCTGTAAATATATGCTGATATTTCGATTAACTCAGAATAATAAGTTCAGACTAACACTACAATACATAGAACCATATAGGTACTATTCAGTTTGTTCTAGTTTAAAGAAAATAGTAAATAATTAATAGGACAGATCGCATCATCATGTGTATGTTATACACATACTCCACTGTATTTTTTTTTTTTTGATGAGCATAGCCAACGGCCGTTATGATATGTATTGTCTGTGAGAGAAAATGTAGTTTTGCATTCATAACGGGACTTTATTCGTTCCAAGTTACTTCTTGCTTCAAGTTTTCGAAAATTAAAATCATTTGCAAAGAGAAGTTTAAAAGGTGAACAAGTATAATAATTAGTATTGTTAGAAAAAGGGGAAAAATAAATTAATTTTTGTTAAAGGAAGAGAAGCAGAAGATAGGAAGTTTAGTTACACACAACTTCCGGATTATAATTGTCTTTGGAGGAGGACAAATCCTGGAGTTTTAAATAAGGTAATATATATCATTAAGTTTGTGTGTTCGGACTGTATTTTAATACAGGGTGCTTTTTATTTTAGACTTTGTAGCCATTATTAAGCTCCCTTCCACGTGGAACTTTTCTCAGCTTTTGTGGTTACATACCATACGGAAAACCTCACGCATTATTGCCCATATAATTTCATCCTGGGAGGAAGCAACATAGAACCGACATTGATCTTGGAATAAGTCAGTTACGTGTGCTGTACTCACACAAGGAGTTTTTTTCATCTCCGGAACCACGAGTAAGCCACGTGTTACGCAACACGGTTTTCTCTGGTAAATCGAGAAATCGCAAACCACGCGTGAGCTTGTGTAAAAAAACACGTGTCTTTAAAAATAAAAGCCTGTTAAAAAGGTAATTTAAAAGTTTAACCAAGTTTTGTTAATACTAAGTCCTAACTAAACAAGACAGTTTGTCCAAATCTAGAAGCCTTAAGATAAGAGTAAATACACCCAAACTTTTCATAAATTAAAAGGCTTAGATCTAAGAATAAATACCATTTTCTAATATAAAAAGCCTACTCTAAAAGTCTTAAATCTAAAGGTGATTATATATACATACCGTTGGTTAAAATAAACTTAAAGCTAACTAAAGTCAACACCCACAAACATGAGTTCCCAAAGTAAAAATATTAAACGTATGGGTTTTATAACATAAAAGGTCTAATTCTGAAAGGTTAAATTCTAAATAAAAACAAGTGAAAATCTAATGTAAAAGTTCATTTTCAAAACTAAAACGCAAAAAGAAAACAATATGCAATTCACTACCTATTGAAGCAATTTATTTTCGATAACATTTTGAAAAGACGAAATTGGAATTGAATTGCATGTGAAATAAAATGAATATAAATTTTAATTAAATATTTTGTAAATAAAGGCAGATTGGAGTTCCATAAAGAACAAAATTTTCTTGATTTGCAAACACTACAATGTCAAATTTTATTAAACAACATTTAATTAACTTAATTATACTAAAAGTAGGACTTCCCAAAGTAAACAAGATATCACATTGGAATTTTTAACTACATTTATTGAATTCCAACCGCAAATCCAAGAGAAAATATAATTTTTTTACTGGAAAGAAACTATGATTTAACAGGTAGATTTGTACTAATTTCTTGACCAAAAAAAACATTATTCAATACAGGAATATATAGATATAACTCAAACAACGTTACTATCGTCATGCAGTAGTTGCTGGGCCCATCAAGTAATGCAGAGACACACTATAATGAATTCACCAAGTGTAAAATGTAAAATTCAAATAAGTCTACAAGCAAATTGTGAGTAATTTTCCAACATTATTTTATTATTGTATTAGATATTCTATTACATTTATTACATACTCCGTAACATAAAGCAGATGAATTACAATATAATTAACCTGATAAAAAAAATTTAATTGTCATAAGCTTACCCTAGGAGAAACTATAAATTTACGTAGTCTTACACCCGAAAGGAAAATTTAGGAAATAAGAAAAAACCAATTATAAATTCGTATTAGTTTTGAAATATTGAAAATAAACATAATTATGAATTGCGGAAGTGATTAAAATGTCTATGTAGTTCATTTAAAAAGGGGAATGATAACAACGCAAAATATGAACGATAGTAAGTCATAATCGTGTCACATATAGGGACAGATGTGAAATAAGGGTATCAAATCTGTCATAGGCAAGGGGTGGGTGACAATGTACCCTACTTGGCATACCAACTGGCCAAAGGTTTCTTTTGTATCGGTCAATTTTAAATCTCAATGACCAAATTTTTTTTTGTGTTTTTGCATACTATCAGTTTAAAATGTGTTCATGAATAGTATGTTATGTGATTGCGTGTGGTGGAATACATGGGTTGAGAACCAACATTATAGCTGGCAGGGAAACCTTTAATAATGCCTCTTAATTGTGTATTGTAACTTAAGGTGGAGGAACATACCACGCGTTACGCGGCAACGCTTTTCTTACTTTTCGAACTTTTAACGCTTTAAGAATGGCAAGTTACACACCACGCTTTTCTGCTTATACAATTTCAAGCCATTGCCGGCTATATTTTGTCTTGCCTTTAAGTTTTATTTTTCTTTATATATTTAATGCAGTTTTCATCCATTTTTTAATAAACAAAATTAATTTCTAATAATTTATTTCCATTAAACACACATTTTAGCATATGAATCTGGCAGCACTACCTGTCATTTTGTATACGACGCGTGAAAGTTGAAGAATGTTCAACTTTTTGCGAGTTACGCGCGTCGCAAACTTCGCTTTGTATCTTGCCTTATGGAAACACACTATTTCAACTTTTTTGACAGAAGTCTGTAACGCATTAGAGTATTTAACGCATGCCATGTACCTTCACCTTTAGAGATTTTTTTTGTTTAAATTTTTATTAATCGTTTTGCAACCCGCGCGCAAAACATATGGCGCCCAACGAATAGGCATCCATTACTGGACAGCCAACGGAAAAGACGTTAATTTTTGGGAGATAATCATTGCAATATTAGCAAATGGCTAAATCGAATAGTGATCTGCAATATCTAAAGTTAATGGCGTTAATTCCCGTGGCAGTGGTTTCCTATTTAAGTCTTATAGTTCCTGAGAGATAGACAAATGTATGTCCCAGGGTTCTAAATGCGATCTAGTAACACGCGTCACGGAATTTAATCCTGTAAAGTTTTGTTTCTTTTTTTTATAGTCTTAGTCCTGATAATTATTGTTCGGGCTTAATTGTGTAAATTAGAAATAAAGAAAAGTTAATATTAGATGAACGGTATTGTCTTACATTTTATTACTAGGGCTACGAATCAACATCCTTTTTCCCTTAAGTCTTAGATTTCTATTGGGGTCAATGCTCCTAGGATCTAATAGCAAAATGGAAAGTTGTTTTTATTGCCAGTGGCACTAGAAGGTGATCATGCTCCCAGGAGTCCTTACACCCGATTAAATGTATTTAGGTTAAGTCGCATTGGAAGCAGGATGATCATATTGAGCAAAGGAAATGTGCAAGTCCGTAAACAAATCCTTATAAGAGTTTTACGTAGCGGTACAGTTTCTATTGCTTCACTGGAGATAGTGCAGTTTTATTGTTTTTTTTTTATCATTTGCCACTGTTCATATATTTTTTTACACGTTTTGACTTGCCTTGTTTTGTTTGTTATGGATTATCATTCCCCAGACATTGACATACTTACATATAAATAACTTAAATATTTTTTTTCTGTAAAACTTATTAAATTTTTTTTTTGTTTGGCTTGGAACCTTATTTTCCTTATATAGCAATTCTATTAAAATTACACGTAATTTATTCATACTCACACGAAAAACTAAAGTGCTTTTCGATCTACTGCGGAGAAAACTTGTATGTTCAAATATTAAAGTTTCCGATTATTCAGATTAGTTTTGATCACCCTAGTAACTGGTTCAGTTGCGAATGTGTTCCAGGCAGTTTTAAATTTTTGAAAGGTTTGAATTACCAATAGCAGCTGATTAACTAAAATTGTATAGTATTTGCGTTACCATAAAGAAATAAGTATATATATATATATATATATATATATATATATATATATATATATATATATATATATATATATATATATATATATATATATATATATATATATATATATATATATATATATATATATATATATATATATATATATATATATATATATATATATATATATATATATATATATATATATATATATATATATATATATATATATATATATAT
The DNA here is from genome assembly GCA_956483635.1 of Panzeria rudis. NCBI lineage: Eukaryota > Metazoa > Arthropoda > Insecta > Diptera > Tachinidae > Panzeria > Panzeria rudis. The sequence continues at coordinate 86,087,457 of OY101449.1, read as the reverse complement.
ATATATATATATATATATATATATATATATATATATATATATATATATATATATATATATATATATATATATATATATATATATATATATATATATATATATATATATATATATATATATATATATATATATATATATATATATATATATATATATATATATCGTCACATTAAAGACCAAACAACCTATCAGCAAAATTTTCAAAATTTAGTTTTTTATTTAATATTATTCCCTATATCATAAAGCATATGTATGCAAAATTTTAAACTTCTAATATTAGAAATAACCAAGCTATTACCAAATTACCAAATACCCTATCAGCAAGTGTACAATTTTCTGAAACCAAATAACCTATCAGCACTCACGCTAAAGAAATCAGAGTAATCATTTATTTGAATTTTTGTTTTTTTTTGAAACACAGTTACTTTTGATTTGTTGTTGTTTGTGTTTTATTACATTTTATTTATTATTAGAAGTGAAAAGAACATAAAAAAGTGTTAAAACGCAATAAAATGTATTCCATAAATGAAAATAATCTTGAGGCAGATATGCAAGTTCCTAAAAAAGTCAACAAAAAAGAAGAAAGAAAGAAAAATCGTATGAACGGTAAAGAATATGAAGGTTTTTCAAAAGGCAAAATCGTTTGCAGGAAGCCAAGAGAAATGAAACCTGGGTGCACATCAAAATGTTGTGAAAAGGCTTCAAATCGACATTGTTCTATTTTTTCTGCAAAATTATGTGAAGAAATATTTCAACGTTTTTGGCAGATGTCATGGGACCAGAAAAAACTTTACGTAACCAGTACTGTTGACGTTTTCGCCAAAAAGAGGACTTATGTGGAAAATTCTCGACGCTCAATTTCAAAAGCGTTCTTTTTATACAACAAAACAAAGCGCTATCAAGTGTGCCGTAAAATGTTTTTGTCAACCCTCGGAATTTCGGAAACTATGGTAAGAGGTTGGATTAATTCCTGTGAACTTCATAATGCTCAACTGGGACCTGATAATAAGAAAATCTTGCAAGCTGAAAAACAAAGAAATACAAAAAAGGGCCAGGAGTATGAGGTTCGTTTTAATTATTTAAATAAATGGTTGGAAGGCATCCCAAAATTAGAATCGCATTACCGACGTCAGTACACGAAAAAAATATATTTCCAAACAGATTTTAAATCTTATGCATCTGTGTATGAAGTTTACTCCCAAGATTGTGATTCGCAAAAAGAAAATAATATTTCACCTGTATCGTTTCCTAATTTCATGGATGTCTTGAAGAAAAAAAATTGCTCAATTTTTAAGCCTACAAACGATATGTGTGACACCTGTGTATCGTTTGAGTCAAAAAATATATTGCAAAAAGAATACGACTTTCACAGAATGCAAATAGAGGACATGAGAGAGGAAAAAAAAACATGATATTGAAAATGCTAAGGAGGTTTTACTATCGCTATTATGCATGGATATGCAAGCCGTAAAACTAATACCGCAGTTAAAGGCAAATGCATCGTACTACAAAATGAAACTCCAGGTCCACAACTTTACAATTTATAATGTTATAACTCATAAGTCTGAAAACTACGTATGGGATGAAACAGAAGGAAATCTAATTGCCTCTACCTTCGCCACAATTATAGTAAATCATTTTAAAAAAGAAATGCTCAATACGCCAAATGTACATCATTTTGTAATATATTCTGATGGGTTACCATTGAACATAAATACTTAGTCGTGGGACATACCCAAATGGAATGCGATTCCACCCACTCATTAATACAAAGAAAAATCAATAACAAAAATATTAATTTGCCCTCTGAATTAATTGAGCTAATGAAAGATGCACGAAAAAATCCATATCCACTTACTGTTCATCACTTATACCATGATTATTTCCAGGATTATGAAAATCTTCCAATGCGATACACTTCTATCCGTCCTGGTAATTTCTTTTATTTTATTGCCATTTAACTTCATTCTACCTAAATAAAATTATTTTTTAGGAAAAAGGATTGGGGACCCTAAAGTCAACATGATTCGTGTTTTGGCGTACGACCCAACAGGATCTATACATTACAAAATCAATATTAAAGACAATTATCAGCTTTTACCACAAAGATCTGCTACACGTTTTGAAATTCGTCGTCCTAAGTTATTACATTCTGAAAGGTTAAAAATCTCCAAAAAGAAATGGCAACATTTACAAGATTTAAAAACGTTGCTTCCGGCAGACTGCCATTACTTTTATGATAACATACCTTTTGAATAATTTTTTTGCGGTAGCTTTATTTAATGAAATGTTTTCTTTTTATTTAATTTAATTAATTTAACTTTTTATTTAGTTATTAACATTGCAATAAATAAAAAAGTAGATTTTTTTGTAAAACCACCTATAATTTTATTTAAAAATCAAAAACTTTAGGAAAATTAAAAAAATTCTATTTTAAAAGGCCGTGACGTACTAAATAAAGAGGAAAATAAATCATCAAAAATCATGATAAAAGTTTAATTTTGTTGCATAGTGTAATTTAAGCAAACATTAAGCACTTTTTGTTTAAACAAGTAAGAGAAACTATAAGTATTATTATTTAATGTAAATAATAATCATGTGTTCAAAGGAATGCCTAATTATTCATACTAATTAGTATTGCTGATAGGTTGTTTGGTTTGAGGTTTTTACAATTCCAAATTACCTAAGCGCCATATCATAAGCTGTGTTTAGAAAAACAAAGCTTTCTCAACCGATATAAACTTCTGGTTTCATTTTAATCATAATATATAATTTTCGGTTCAATATTGCAAATAGTTCCAATTTTATAACGTTTTTCTCTCTCTCCTGTAAACTTTTGAAAACTGCTGATAGGTTGTTTGGTCTTTAAGGTGACGATATATATATTGTTACGTTTTTAGTCCTTTACATAAAAACGGTTTTATTATTTTCACAGGATTCGTTGAATTGTAATAAAATAAAACACGGGTATTTATTTTACAAATAAATTCTCAGTAACACTTTATTACTTTAAAAACACGTACAACTAAACGCGATGTACACACTAACTATTCTTGGCGATGTTTACTCGTCTAAGTTTAAAAACACACTTATCCATGTCGTCTGGCAGCCTCCCCTTATATAGTCGATTATAAAACCTTCTGGTAACCTCGCTAACTTTCTGGAATGTAGTTGTCTCTTTTTATCTTTAAGTATACGGCATGATCATTTGGTCTTGCTATGGTGTAGTGTATGAGCGTGTGTAGATGCATGTGATTTTTCTTCTGTTTGTTTATGTTCGCACACACACATACTCTAATGTTTGCAACTTAAACAAATTGCGCTGTTATCAATTTTACATCTCTTGCAGCTGATGTTGTTTAAGTTTAATGTCACTGTTTGTAATTGCAATTAAGCAGTCTCGAATAATCTTGTAAGTTCTAGCTACCGTCTGCTGAAGATTCCGGAAACTTCCATTTTCCGTTATTTTGAATTCTATTGGCAGTTGTCGAGTAATGCCAAGTTTAATTGTGGTACTTGGTTGCCAGCTTTTGACTTTATTACAGTGATTTAGGGGTATAAAGCAGATAATGATCGGGTTGTCAGTTTGTGCCGTTACATTTGAATCTGCATTTTCATTTCGTAACACTCCCGCCCACTTAAGCCTGTTCGTCCCGAATAGGCACACAATCACCTTTTCCATAGTGCGCCAGTCGTTCCAGGTGTACGATTTTCATTTTGGACCTTGGGCTGTTGTACTTCTGTATCCTATAGACGACATCGTTCAACCTTTTAATAACCTTATACGGTCCATCCCAATGAGTCTGCAATTTTGGAGACAATCCCTTCTTTCGTTGTGGGTTGTAAAGTAGAACCAATTGACCCTCATTGAATCCCTCAGAATTTGCGGCTCGGTCATATCTAGCCTTCATCTTGTCACTGGCCATTCTAATTCGGTTGCGTACGAATTCATGTAGCTCATTTAAATTTTCTTGCTCTTGGGAAGAGCTGGTGACTTCTTCACTTATTGGTGTAGGCTTAACGCCAAATTCCAAATCACCAGGCAATTTTAGTTCCGTCCCGAAGACAATTTTAGCAGGTGTTCGTGATATCGAGTCATGTACAGCTGACCTATATGCCAACAAAAATTTGGGAATGTGCTCGTCCCAGTCCCTTTGATGCGTGCTTACCACTTTTCGCAGGTACTCCTCTAGAGTACGATTAAATCTTTCTACTATGCCATCGGACTGTAGGTGCATCGGCGTCGTTCTGGTTTTCTTTATCCCATATAATTCGCACATTTCACGGAATATAGCAGACTCGAAGTTTCTACCTTGGTCAGAATGTAATTCTATTGGAACACCATAGCGACATACCCAGTTGTTGACAAATACATTCACAACTGTCCTTGCTTCTTGATTGGGTATGGCATATACTTCTGGCCATTTACTAAAATAGTCCATCACCACAAGAACAGCGACTCCCGGCGTCGCTGACGGGAAAAGGACCTGCTACATCCATTGCTATCCGCTCAAATGGTGCACCCGAGTTGTATTGCTGTAGCTGTCCTCGACTTTTTCTTACTGGTCCTTTTGCTGCGATGCACTGTGGGCAGTTTGCTATCCAGTCGGCTACGGCTTGTTGACATCCAACCCAATAAAAACGCTGTTTTAGCTTCTCCAGCGTTTTTGTCACTCCCAGATGACCGCCACTAGGACCATTGTGGAACTCGTGCAAAACCTTATTCACCTTGGAGGATGGCACAACTATTAGGTTGGAAGCCATTTTACCATCTGCACTTTCCCATACGCGGTACAAGCACCCGTTTATCAGCTTCAGGCTATTCCACTGAGCCCAATAAGATTTCACAAGTGGGCTTTCAGCTGATATTTCATTGCGAGCAGGTCTTCTATTTTCCTCTTTGGCTGCTATAATTGTCGCCAATATGGTGTCGTTCCTCTGTGCCGCTGACCAGTCCTCATCGGAATCGATGTGTGTTAGCCGAACATCAATAACGCATTCCTTCTTTTCGGCCTTAACACAATGTCTGCACTCTAAGTTGCAGGGCCGTCGTGATAAAGCATCTGCATTGTTATACTTTACACCCCTTCTATGCTCGATGCTGAAGTCGTAGCTTTGAAGACGTTCAATCCACCGCGCTAGCTGCCCTTCAGGATTTTTAAACTGCAACAGCCATCTCAATGCAGAATGGTCGGTCCTCAGCGTAAAGTGTTGGCCATACAGGTACTTATGGTAGTGTTTTATGCACTCCAACACTGCCAAAAGCTCACGTCGTGTCACACAGTAGTTTCTCTCAGGCTTTGAGAGCCTATCTCTTTTTCTGTGCCATTGACTACTTGCGACAACACACCTCCTATGCCATAGCCGCTCGCATCGGTATCAAGCAAAAATTTTTCTCCAGCTATGGGGTAGGCTAGTACTGGTGACGTACTCAGTAAATCCTTTAGTGTCTGGAACGCATTCTCCTGCTGTTCGCCCCAGTGATACGGCCTCGACTTCTTGGTCAGCTCATGCAGGCTTGCAGCGACGTTGGCAAAATTTGGCACAAAGCGTCTGTAGTATGTACAAAGGCCCAGAAAGCTGCGCAGTTCATGAAGATTTTTCGGACGAGGCCAGTCCTTTACTGCTCGTATTTTATCTTCATCCGTTGAGATTCCGTCTACCGTAACTCGATGGCCCAAATATTTTACTTCTTTCTGGAACAATGCACATTTCTTCACGCTAAGTTTTAAACCAGCTGATGATATGCGTTGAAGAACTTCTGCCAAATTTTTGAGGTGCTCATCAAAAGTTTTTCCCATTACAACGATGTCATCAAGGTACACCAAGCAAGTCTTCCAGTGAAGTCCCTTCAGCACTCGTTCCATTAGGCGCTCAAAAGTAGCTGGAGCATTGCAGAGCCCGAATGGCATAACTTTAAACTGCCATAATCCATCGCTCGCGCTAAAAGCAGTTTTCTCCTTATCTTTCTCTGCAATCTCTACCTGCCAATATCCGCTTTGTAGGTCTAACGTGGAGAACCATTTCGTTCCAGCCAGCGTGTCTAAGGTGTCGTCAATTCTTGGTAGCGGATAACTGTCCTTCTTAGTAACGTCATTGAGCTTTCTGTAGTCTACGCAGAATCTCGTACTGCCATCCTTCTTTTTGACTAAGACCACGGGCGAACTCCAAGGACTTGAAGATGGCTCGATTACACCATTCCGCTAGGGGTACACTTCTGGGTGGCTGTTTGATCGGCCTCGCTTCGCCTGTATTTATTTCATGTTTCACTATTGCCGTTCTCCCTTGGCTTTGATCTTTCAAGGCGAAGACGCTGGTGTGCCTTTTTAGCAGCTGTTTAGCTTTATTTCTATCAGGAGCTGCTAATCCTGCTACCCATTTCCTCACGTGTTCTTCAAATTGTTCACACTCTTTTGCGGACATATTGGCTGGTTCAGGCTTTCGCTCGCAGTTTATTATTGCCTCTGGTGGAGTACATTGGCCTATAGCAAAATTTCCGTTGACGACTTTTTCTTTGCCTGATAAATTAAGTACTCTTATAGGGATCTTCCTCCTTTGCAAGTTTTTACGAGGGCTTTTGCTGTTAATAGCTCGCTCTTAATTTCTGTTGGTTCTACTACCCACAACCGATTGTCCTCACAATCTCCCTCCATGCGTGCCCATATTACTGATTCAGACTGCGGTTGTATCGTCTGGTTTTCAATAGCAACTAGTTTCCTTACGTGCGTTTGATTGTCATATCCAACATCAAGCGGTATTTCAACATTACGCCAAATCATCACTTGTTGCCCCATATGCAGGTTGATGCCATGGTTTATCATAAAATCGGCTCCAATAATAACCTCGTCAACAATATCGGCAACGATAAACACATGTTTCACGCTTATATTGGCTATAGTCACCTTCTCTTCAGTCTTACCGTAGACAGTGGCAGGCTCCCCAGTAGCTGTACGTAGTCTTATATTCCTTAAAGGTTCACACTTTCCCTTTACTATATCGGGCCTGATTATTGACTGCGACGCTCCTGTGTCTATGGTGAAGATGTGCTTTTCGCCGTTGATGTATCCACATGCAGTAAGGTTGCCATTTTTCTGCTGCATTACTGATATGGAGATTGTGGGGCCGTCGTTTGTGGGAGCTAGCTCTTGCCCCTTAGTGCCAGCTCGTTTTAGTTTAACGGGGACTCTTGTGTTGTTTGTCGGCTCACCCGTTTACTATTTCTTGGTGGCGAAACAGATCTGGCTCTTTTTCTTGGCGCCTTGCAGTTGCGCTGGTAATGGCCGACTTTGCCACAGTTATAGCACTTAACCTTTTCTCTATTTTGACCTTCTGCTAGCGCCTGTATTAGTGCCTCTTTCATCTGGCTAAATAAATTGTCCTCCTTTTCAGCAACGACCTCCACATTTCGCACTTTGCATACCTGCGGTTTCCAAATCACCCTAGCAGTCTCCTGAGCTAGTGCAAATGAAACCATTTCCGCAAAGGTAGCCTTTTGTGTAGCACACACTGCAAGCTTGATGTCAGGATCACGGATGCCGTTAACAAACGCCTCTGTTTTGACGTGATCCAGGAATGGATGGTTTTCGCCTGGATACGTAAGCTGCACTAACGGCTCAATTTTCATTGCGAAATCTTGTAGAGACTCATTGGGCTTCTGTCCTCTACATTGCAATTCCATGCTGTATATATCTCGCTTATGTTCGCCACCATATTTTCGCTGCAGTGCCGCCATTATGTCATCAAAATTGTTTCTGCAGCTCCCTGGTACGGTTTCGAGTACTTCTGCTGCGGCTCCCTTTAAGGCCAAAATCAACTCTATGGCCTTTTCTTCACTGTTCCAACAATTTTTGCTGGCAACTGTTTCGAACTGGAACTTGAAGATGTTCAAAGGTGCGCTGCCATCGAAACAAGGCGTCTTTACTCTGCTGGAAGCCTCTGGAATAAATCGCACTGGTCCGCCTTGGCACTGAAGATTACTCACTGTTATTTGTAGCTCGTGTAGCTCGTGTAGTCTGAGAGTTTCCCGTCAAATTTGTTGACTTGTTCTTCAATGCCATCTACTCTTCTATTTATGGCCTCAGAAATTTCTACTAGCTTCTCATTTGTGGCCTTAGACGTCACCTGAACTTCAGCCTTAACTTCAGCTAGCATTCTCTCGTTGCTAGCTCTAGATGTTTCTTGAACTTCAGCTAGCATTCTCTCGTTTTTTTCTAAAAGGTTCTCGTTATTCACTCTAGATGTTTCTTGAACTTCAGCCAGCATTCTCTCATTGTTAGCTCTGGATGTTTCTTGACCTTTCTTTATTTCGCTCATCATAGCAGCTAACATTGAATTTATATCTGAGCTGTTTGTCGTAGCACGAGTACATACCTCCATTTCCTCTTTATCCTCAAATTCGTATGTCCCGATGTCGATGTAACGCTGCTTGAACTCATCTAACAGCCTCTTCTGTAGTTCCACTTTATTGCCTGTTGTTGGCAGTTCCAGCTTACTCAGCTCCTTCTTTAGCTGTTCAACTTTTAGCTCTTCAAACTTCATGGCTTCTATTTATTTTTTTAAATGTCCTTTTGTATTTTTATTTTATTTTTTTAAATTAATAATGTCCTTTTTATTTTATTTTGCAATCCCACTTCTGACACCAATTGTTACGTTTTTAGTCCTTTACATAAAAACGGTTTTATTATTTTCACAGGATTCGTTGAATTGCAATAAAATAAAACACGGGTATTTATTTTACAAATAAATTCTCAGTAACACTTTATTTATTACTTTAAAAACACGTACAACTAAACGCGATGTACACACTAACTATTCTTGGCGATGTTTACTCGTCTAAGTTTAAAAACACACTTATCCATGTCGTCTGGCAGCCTCCCCTTATATAGTCGATTATAAAACCTTCTGGTAACCTCGCTAACTTTCTGGAATGTAGTTGTCTCTTTTTATCTTTAAGTATACGGCATGATCATTTGGTCTTGCTATGGTGTAGTGTATGAGCGTGTGTAGATGCATGTGATTTTTCTTCTGTTTGTTTATGTTCGCACACACACATACTCTAATGTTTGCAACTTAAACAAATTGCGCTGTTATCAATTTTACATCTCTTGCAGCTGATGTTGTTTAAGTTTAATGTCACTGTTTGTAATTGCAATTAAGCAGTCTCGAATAATCTTGTAAGTTCTAGCTACCGTCTGCTGAAGATTCCGGAAACTTCCATTTTCCGTTATTTTGAATTCTATTGGCAGTTGTCGAGTGATGCCAAGTTTAATTGTGGTACTTGGTTGCCAGCTTTTGACTTTATTACAGTGATTTAGGGGTATAAAGCAGATAATGATCGGGTTGTCAGTTTGTGCCGTTACATTTGAATCTGCATTTTCATTTCGTAACAATATATATATATATATATATATATATATATATATATATATATATATATATATATATATATATATATATATATATATATATATATATATATATATATATATATATATATATATATATATATATATATATATATATATATATATATATATATATATATATATATATATATATATATATATATATATATATATATATATATATATATATATATATATATATATATATATATATATATATATATATATATATATATATATATATATATATATATATATATATATATATATATATATATATATATATATATATATATATATATATATATATATATATATATATATATATATATATTATATATATATATATATATATATATATATATATATATATATATATATATATATATATATATATATATATATATATATATATATATATATATATATATATATATATATTTCCCCTGCGAACGGGTAGTCATCTTGTCGCGATGCGGGGGCTTAAGTGTGATGACCCATGTAGGCCGTGCTGGTAGGTGCAACCTTGCCAGAGGGTCTCATGGCGAGCATGAACTAAGAACTACCCATCCCAGTGTCTGAAGCGTCTGTTACTCCTAGAAGGGGCGGCTTCAGATCGTTTCTGGTGGAGAGCTTCCCCTTTCATTGAGATTGGGCTCTTCACCAGAATACGTCCGCTGGATCCTCTCGGATCTGCGTCCACCATAAGTGTCCGGTAAAATCCACCAAGCGTCTGTTCCATATTGGGCGACTTGGTGGTCTGTCTGTTTGACAGTTTTCTCACTTGGCAGCAAGTATAAAATGCAAACCCCCACACACACAAAAAATGTCTAATAAAAACAAGTGCCCCGAGTATCCGGTTGAGGGCCTAATTATCTCCGGAGACCCTGCTCCCCTGGGCCAGAAAACACTTGGCTGAGCTGCAAAAATCCCCCTCATCAACGTCTGCGGGCGTGCCTAAACGGCAACGTTCAGATGAGGAGGTTCATTTGCAGGGCCAACAGCCCATCGAAAAGCGTCACAGATCGGTGCACAGAACCTTCAGCGAGGTGGCCAAAGGTCACCTTGTTCAAGGTGTCATTGATAAAGGTGACGCAGACTACTCCATGACCTACGCCAAGTGGGACATGGTACGAAAGAAGGTGATGGGGGTGTTCTGGAAAGTCCTTAAAGACAATCCGGGGCCTACCCCTAAAGCCGAACGCCGGATGGGCTCGTGGGAGGCGAATAAAGCTCATGGCCTTCTCGGTTGAGCGATCGATTCTGCTATACAAGCAGGCGGTTGCTCTTCTGGAAGGTCTATGGGAAGGAGCTAGACTCGATGTGGTCCCTCTAGATGAGGTTCCACGTCGACCTAGAGCCACTGCTCGAATCCCCGATGAACCATCGAAACCAGAGGATATACTGGCGCTTCTGCAGGCCTGCAACAGTGACATGCCGACCAAAAATTGGAAGGTTGTCTCTGTTTCAGAACCTGTAGGAGCATACAGACGGGTTGTCATCTTTCTGAACAACGAGTCTATTTTGCCGCTCGAGCAGAAACAAGGGAAGATGTTCTATGGTTTTGAGGCCATCTTCCTTAGTATCTTCAAGGGCGACAAAAGGGACAAAGTTGCTCAGGAAGGTGATCAACCGGATCCAGACGCAATGTCGGTCGATGACACTGCTAGTCTAGCTTCTCAGGGGGACACCAACTCCAACTCAGGTTGGGTTGGAGAATTCTTTGACCAGCTAGACGAGGCAGTTGACGAGGATGACCTTCTGACCTGAGGGTCACTCAGGTGAACCTTCACCACTCTAAAACAGCATCCGCCACAATGCTCCTCCGGCTCATAGAAAGAGGGGAGGAGATCGCATTAGTCCAAGAACCCTGGCTTCATAAAGGCAGGGTTTGCGGACTAGGTACGAAAGGCTTCAGGCTATTGCATGCGAATGAGACAGGTAGGATCAGAGCATGCATAGTAGCCAGGGGCAACCTAAATATCTTTTTGTTATCTGATTTCAGTGACGAAGATACCACCACAGCAGCCTGGGAGACGGCTATGGGCACGATAATAGTCGTCTCGAGCTATATGGCGCACGAATGCGAATCCCCGCATGCAAAGGTTCGCGATGCAATTAAAATGGCAAACCAACGTAACTTGCCAGTCTTTCTTGGAGCAGACGCAAATGCACATCATGTCGTATGGGGAAGCTCTGACACAAATACAAGGGGTGAGTCTTTATTTGATTTCATTCTTTGTAACAACTTAGACATATCAAATGTCGGGTCAGAACCCACTTTCGTCATATCAAATAGGAAGGAGGTTCTAGATATCACGCTAGTTAGTTCTACGCATACTGATATGATTAGGGAATGGAAGGTATCAAATGACTGTTCTTTCTCTGATCATCGCTATATTGAATTCACTATAGGGATTCTGACTGATCGGGCTACGCCCATAATAAATAGGAAGAAAACAAATTGGGAAGAGCAAAAGCTTATTCTCTCTGACTTTCTTACACAATCGCCAATCATAAACGATAGGCACGACATTGACATCGCGGTTGACAATTTAACAAATGCTTTCAACTTAGCGACGGCCGAATCATGCAGACCTAGTATACTGCGTGGGAAGAAAAAGCCACCATGGTGGAGTCTTGAAATAGCGAACGCTCGCAAGGAGAGTCGCAGACTATTCAATGAGGCAAAAAGACTAGGTAACTGGTCAGCCTACAAAGCCTCTGTAAACAGGTTAAAAAACCTCGTCAGGGATGCGAAACGAACGTCATGGAAGTCCTTCTGCAGCAATGTTGAGGGAGCCTCTGAGACTAGTCGCCTTCGCAAAATCCTGGCTACTCTTCCAACTGTCCCCAGTTTCATTAAGAAATCAGGTGGTGGATGGACCACCAGTAGTCAGGAGACCCTAGAGGTACTAATGAGCACGCACTTTCCCGGTTGCACTCCCTACACGGGAGAGATTGCAGCCATGCATTCAATACATTCTAACATGGCCACGATCACCCTAAATAGGGAAAAAATAATGTGGGCCATCAACAGCTTTGACCCGTTCAAATCACCGGGTCCCGATGGCATTATTCCAGCTGACCTTCAGCGTAATGCAGACGTTATCACTCCATGGCTCATTCGGATATACTCGGCCTGTCTAACTTGGTCCTATATTCCGATAGCATGGACCAAATGTTCCGTGGTCTTTATTCCCAAAGGGGGTAAAACTACACACGTAAACCCGAAAGATTTTAGACCCATCAGCCTATCATCTTTTCTCCTTAAAACTCTGGAACGGATAATTGATCTACACCTTAGATCAACAATTTCTCCGAACCTCCTATCAACCTCCCAACATGCCTATACGAAGGGCAAATCAGTTGAGACGGCACTTCACTCGCTTGTAGGATTCATTGAAAAATCCCTGGCAAACAAAGAATATACATTCGTGGCCTTTCTTGATATAGAGGGTGCCTTTAACAATGTACGACCTGAAGCCATCATTATGGAACTAGAAAGACTGAACATTGATCGGTCAACAATTAGCTTCATACGAGGACTCTTAACAAATAGGGTAATTTCCTCCACGATGGGGCAAACGACTATTCAAAAAACGGTTAGGCGGGGTACTCCCCAGGGAGGTGTTCTGTCACCTATCCTATGGAATATCGCCATAAACTCGGTACTGGTGGAACTAGACTCTATGAGGTTTAAATCAGTAGCCTACGCGGATGACGTAGCAGTAGCAATATCTGTTAAATTTCTAGATACTCTATCTCAACGTCTTCAATCGGCATTAGGTATCATAAGTAAATGGAGCGTTGAAAGTGGTCTTAATGCTAACCCTCAAAAGACGGATCTTGTTCTCTTTACGAGAAAATACAAGACTCCGACTTTCACGTTACCGACTCTCAACGGAGTCACCCTTAGGTTATCAGACAGCGTGAAGTATCTCGGTATTACACTGGACTCTAAGCTTTCTATACACCTGCAAAAGGGCGATTGGCAACAGGTGGGGCATAAGTCCCAAAAACGTCAATTGGCTTTTTGAAATGGTGGTTAAGCCCATACTAATGTATGGGTCTGTCGTCTGGTGGACTTCCTTAAATAAAGCCACATACTCTAAAATAATAGAAAAGGTACTTCGAACATCTGCTTTGTTGATTACGGGTGCACCTCGCACTACTCCATCCAAAGCACTGTTCACCATGCTGCATTGGCTTCCTGCTGAACTCATGATCAAACAACTGGCCATGAACTCGGCGGTTAGACTAGATGCCTCAGGTGCATGGAAGCGGGGTAACGTAGGCCATGCGACGATATTAGGGCAAATCTCAGATCTTCCCGACCACACTGACTACTGCTCGCCTACTCTGATGCCCGACAAAAGATTCCTGGTGGACTTCTCGGGCACATCTTCTGAGGCAAACCACATACACCAATATGATGATGTGATCGAGATCTACACTGACGGGTCAAAGTCGGGCATCGGAGTGGGCGGGGGTTTCTACATCCCACAAATGCAACGTAGGATAAACTTTAGGCTACCAAACCAATGTAGCATCACTCAGGCTGAAATATCAGCAATCAAAAGGGCAGCCAACTGGTTAAGGTACTACAGGATATTCGATCAGGACATCCGAATTTGTACCGACAGTAAGGCGGCACTACATGCTCTATCTGGTGTTTACACAACATCGAAATTGGTTAAAGAATGCCGGGCATCTCTGAATGAGATGGCGAGACATGCGAACCTAGGGCTCTTCTGGGTACCGGGTCACGCGCGGGTGCCCGGTAACACTATTCCGGACGGTCTAGCCAAGGCCGGTGCCCGCCTACATGAAAATTACATCGACTGGTTAGTAGGTGTCCCACTAAAAAGCTGTAAAATACAAATTCAGCGCCAACTATTTAGAGAGGCGCAAACCAGATGGACAAATGAAATCACTTGTGAGGTTTCCAGATCCATCTGGCCCCAGTATAACTTCGCAAGATCTACAACCATACTGGGGCTCCCTCGTCAACAGCTGCGTATACTCGTAGCGGTCATAACAGGGCACTGTCTTATTGGTGTCCATGCCAGAAGATTAAATCTTCCTTTTAATGATTTCTGTAGAAGTTGTCAGAATGAGGAGGAGGTAGAAACTGTCAAACACCTCCTCTGTCGATGTCCAGCACTATATAGGAATAGGGCGTCATACTTGGGAAATCCGTCACTACCCGAACTAACAGACCTGGGGGAATGCGACGTTAGGGGAATAAATTCTTTCATAAGATACTCGGGTTGGTTTAACACCGATCCAACCTCTGGGATAGGAGGGACACCTCTCTGAGCTTCCCTACTATCCATCCCAGGCATCACAAAGGGACCAAAGGACCCAAGTGGGTCGGTTGTTAGAAACCGGCAGCCTGTTCAACCTAACCTAACCTAACCTATATATATATATATATATATATATATATATATATATATATATATATATATATATATATATATATATATATATATATATATATATATATATATATATATATATATATATATATATATATATATATATATATATATATATATATATATATATATATATATATATATATATATATATATATATATATATATATATATATATATATATATATATATATATATATATATATATATATATATATATATATATATATATATATATATATATATATATATATATATATATATATATATATATATATATATATATATATATATATATATATATATATATATATATATATATATATATATATATATATATATATATATATATATATATATATATATATATATATATATATATATATATATATATATATATATATATATATATATATATATATATATATATATATATATATATATTTATTTGCATTGCGTTCTGATTTTCAATAAATTCATGATTAATACTAAAAGTTCTAAAAACACTCAAAATTCAAGTAATAATATTTCTATCGAGCTGCAGGGAAGTACCAGTAGTTCTAAAGTAGTTCACTCACCACCTGTGAACAAGGAACAATCGACTACTAAGGGAGCCAAAGGCTCCGCACCACCCGTTAGTTTTTTCCATGACATAATTCTTATGGGTAATACCACAGACAACCAAACGTTAACCACTGAACAACAAATGCTTGTAAGTTCAGATTTTATACCTTCCCAGATCTTCACTAAACCCGAATGTTGAACCATTCATGCATCCTTCGTGCTCGACTAGTAATGCTCCAGTTTCGGATACACATGTTACAAACTCTAAAAATACTTTTTCATTCATTTCTCTTATGGCCGCGATGCAACAAACACTGCGAAATACACAGGAAGAATTTCGTAGGGAATTAGCATCGATTAAGGAAAGCATATCCCAATGGGTGGAGCTCAAGCCTCGCCTTCACATAGGCAATCAGAATCCTTACAAAATTTAAATAATTCAGATAGTACTCGTACAACTTCTAACCCCAACCGGGTATCGGATCAAGCTGGAATATGTGAAAATGTAAAAATTGAAAAGTGGAACATATTATTTGATAATTCGGGATCGCTAAGCGACTTTATTTTTAAAGTCGAGACGCTTTGTAGACGTTCCAGGTGCTCTTACGAGCACTTGTTATCTAATTTCCATATGTTGCTGGAAAGGCGCGCTGAAGATTGGTATTGGCTCTTTATGAAACAAAATAGGAATTTTGATTACCAATTTTTACGATATTCATTGACTAAAGAATTCGGTCACTTTGTAGTGTTTTAGGATGTATGTGTGTATATTTATTTCCCTAAAGCCCAATATAATTTTATGCAGCTGTAGGGTTTCAGCTTAATGGCTAGGCGTCTTGCGACAGCCAGATTAGAGACTAAGAAAAAGTGAACAAGGCAACAAGCGTCGCTTTTAGTTTTCTAATACAAAGTCTGTTTTATTTGTGGGCTACTGCCCTTTTTATACTAATTCTATCCTATTGCCTACTTATTCTAACTTATAGTATTAATTCTTTAAATCTATGCCTCTTTATCAGTACCATGGAATTATCATGGTTATTCCCCATGTATAATACCGTGACCAATCAGAATGCATTAGTAAGGAATGCACTCATTTACATTAAACAATCAAAATTATGTCACTCGCACTCTGATTGATCAGCTTTACTATTGTATTGACTCATGTGTTCGAACACATTGAGTCATTGGGTAAATGCCGTTATTTGATCCTTGTGTATGGTATTTACCCTACAGTAATTCGGGTGGTATGTATATATTTTAGCTTGGTTGTTGGGTAAGCAGTGGACGCTTAGAAGGTACACTACACCCTCACCGTTAAGAGAAAAATTAGGGGAGTAATTTTTCTTGACACTTTCATAGTACTGTTAAAATGATGTTTTACTTAGTGATTCTTAAAATCTATTTACATAATTTAATTTTTGTATCTCTATACTTTTGTTTTTGCATAGGGTTTCTATTCATTAGTTCTTAATCCTAGGTATGGTTTTATATTTTTGTTTTACATAGTTTGTTTTATTAATTTGTTCTTAATCCTAGGTATGGTTTTATATTTTTGTTTTACATAGTTTGTTTTATTAATTTGTTCTTAATCCTAGGTACGGTTTTAATTGATTATTGTGCATTTCTTTTTCTACTCCGTTATAATCTATAATAGTATTTACATCATTACTCCTAATTATTCTATACGGGCCTTTGTACGGGCTTTGGTTTTTCTTTCTATTTTCTATTTTTATTAAAACTAAATCTCCTGTTTTTAAGTTCAATTTGTTATTATATCTATTGTCTAGTATTCTTTTTTCTTTTGTTTTTATTGTCAGTTCTCTAGCTCTTTCTAAAGAAAATTTTAGTTTTTGTTTCAGTTCCTTTGCATAATCATTGTAATTGTAGACTTTTATTTCTTCTGTGTTATTGATTCCCGATGGTAAACATGGTAATTTACCATAAATTAGTTGGAATGGCGTGTAACCAGTGTCTATGTTAGGTGCCGTATTATAGGCGAAAGTAAAATAATTTATCCACTTATCCCATTCATAATCGTTTGCTGTTGTTAGCAAGAATTCATTGAGAACTCTATGATTTCGTTCTAACGAACCTATTGTTTCATGGTGATAACTGGTTGAAAATGTCTGCTTGATTTCAAGTAACGAGCATATGTTACGCATTAGTTCGTTTTTAAATTCAGTCCCGTTGTCCGATTTGAGCACTTTAAATTTTCCGTATTTTTGGCAGTTGTAAGTGCGTCTTTTGTTGACATTGGGTGCGCAATAACGAATATTGTTAGTTCACATTGCATTGTCAATATGTATCGGTATCCGTTTGAAATACGAAGAGGTCCTACAGTATCAATTGATATTATCTCAAAACTGTTGTTTGGGGTGTTTGTTAACGTAAGTGGTTCTTTAGTGTTCTTTGTTTTTTTGTTTATGTTACACTTGTCACAATATCTTACAAATTGTTTAACCATCTTGTTCATGTTTTTCCAAATGTACCGCTGTTTCAATTTAATGATAGTTTTTCTAATTCCTAGGTGGCCTGCGTGTGTGGTATTGTGGAATTCATTGATGAGTTTATACTTTAATATGTCATCTTTTATTTTTATTGGGGCATTGTATATTAATATTCTAAGTTGAGGACTTTTGTTGTTTATTTTGCATCTTGCGTATGCTTCTTTCAATTCTTCTTTTGTGTATATATTAAATATTTCATCATTGTTCGATATCGCTATTTCTCTTATGTTTTCTTTATTCAATTTAGATATCAGTTGCCTCAGAATCGAATCTAGTTTCGTTGAGTTATCGCTGAATCTCGTATGAATACTATTATCATTTTGTATGTTTTTGGCATGTAACTTCTTCATAACCGAATCTTGTTTCGATGAATTATCGTTACATCCTATGTGCACAATACTATCTTCAATTTTTATGTCGAATTCTTTTATATTTTTAAACTTATTAAATTGTAATTTCTTCATATTTTTGATATCATTTATGGATGTGCATTCCCATATCAGAAGTTGATCAGACTCCAGAGAGATGCTTTTTTCCATATTATTTCTATTCACGCGCGCTTCATTTATATCCATTTCTTCATTACTATTGCCTTTATTTGCCTCTTTGTTTGTTATGTTATTTGCCTCCTTCAGTTTCATATTATCTTCATTTTTCTTTTTCATTGCCCTTGTGGTTATTAGTATTTTCTTGTCTGTTTCATTATTTTCCAACGGTATCATTTGTTTAAGTATTTCCGAGTTTATTTCAATTCTTGATAATGCGTCTGCATTAGTGTTTATTTTTCCTTTTTTATAGACAATTGTAAAATCGTAATCGCTTAGATCTAGTCTGATTCTTGTCATTTTTGATGATGGATTTTTGTGTGAGAACAGGGAAATTAGTGGTCTGTGGTCTGTTACTACTATGAACTTGCGACCGTATAAATATGGTTTAAAAACATTTATTCCCCAATGAATTGCGAGCAATTCCTTTTCAATTATTGGTTTGTTCAAGTCGTGTTTCTGTAGAGATTTACTTGCATAGGAAATTGGTAGGTCTTGGCCAATTTCACCTTGAGACAAGACAGCTCCCAGTGCGTAATTTGAGGCGTCGGTTGTCAAAATGAAAGGTTTTTCAAAATTTGGGTATTGCAAAATTGGAGGTTTCATTAGTTTTTCTTTCAAAGTGTCAAAAGCATTTTGGCAATCAGTTGTCCATAGGAATTTTACTGATTTTCTTAATAACATATTTAAGTGTTTCGCAATGTCTGCAAAATTTGGTATGAATTTTCTATAGTAGTTGCAGAATGCAACAAATCGTCGTACCTCGTCTGTGTTTTTTGGTATTGGATAGTTCTTTATTACTTCATATTTTGATGGGTCTGTTTTCACACCGTCTTTTGTTATTAGGTGTCCTAAGTAAACTACTTCAGGTCTCAAAAAACAACATTTCTTTGGATTCAATTTTAGATTGTATTTTTGCAGCTTATCAAGAACTTTTATTAAGTTTTGATTATGATGATTTAAACTGCAACCGTATACAATTATATCATATACATAGAGAAATGCTTCGGATTCTAGTCCGGATAATGCTATTGTAAGCATTCTTTGAAAGCTGTTAGATGAAATTTTGAGTCCGAATGGAAGTCTTTTAAATTGAAAATGTCCTTGTGGTGTTGAAAATGCAGTTAGTGGTCTGGAGTCTTTATTTAATTCAATTTGATGAAAAGAATTCGTCATATCGAGTGTAGAAAACCATTTTGCTCTACCTAATTTATCCAAAATATCTTCTAGCCTAGTTAGAGGAAATTTGTCGTTAATGATTTTATCATTAAGTTTTCTAAAATCTACAACAAGTCTCCATTTCTTTTTATCTTCCATGTTTTTCTTTGGTACTAAAAGGAGTGGAGCATTGTATGGACTAATGGATGGTTCTATTATCTCGCCATCAAGCATTTTATGTACCTGTTCATTTATTATATCTGTATGTGAATGTGGTAATCTATAGTTTTTTATATATACAGAAGTGTTGTCTGAGGTCGTGATTTTCTGTTTGTAAAAGTTGTTGACACTTAATTTTTCATCTTCTAAATGAAAAATTAAATGAAATATTTCATTTAATTCTGTTTTTGCATACTCATCATGATGGTCTAATTGCAAGTTATTTAAAATTTTGTTAAAACGTTCGTCGCTGTTTATATTGTTGTAATTTAATATGTTATAGTTTTTAAGTGAGTCAGTTTGTAGTTTAATGCCCTGTAAAGTTATTGTTTCGTTTGTTGTGTTTAAAATTTTGACGTGTGTCATACCGTTTTTAGGTGCTATTGAATTACTTAAAAAAATTCCGGCTTTTAATTCTGTATTAAAAATGACGCGATCTTCAGTAAGGTTCAATTTTAATGGTTGTATAATTTCTGTTCGTGGTGGTATAGTAATTTTTAAGGTGTCGAATGCTTTTGTTTGCATTGGAACAGTTATGGTTTCATTGTTTGTGAATAAAGAAATTGTAAATGTCTCGTAATCTATTTTGCAAAGGTATTCTTCTAAAAAGTCTCTCCCTATTATTCCGTCTGTCTCTATTGGGAAATTATCGTCTACTAAATGAAATCTGTATTTACATGTCTGGTCTGCTAGTGATAGTTCAAGTTCGCTTGTCCCTAATGAATGTATCTCTTCCTTAGTGATGCCTGTTAATTTGCATCTGTTCTCCACATTCAATGGTTCATCATCAAAAATTTCTTTAGTGCGACATAATGATATGTCGGCTCCTGTGTCGACAAGAAATGTTAATTGTTTATTTTTGTATCCAGCGATTATGAAATTTGTATTATTATTTGAAACTTTGTATATCTTTAATTTTGGCTGTCCGGAATATCTCTGTATTCCGAGCCTTCCTCGTTTCCCTCTTCTTGTACCGTGCGTATATACCTTCTGTTGTCATTGTTATTATTTCTGTTATCATTGTATCTGTTAGAACTGCTGTTATTATTTCTGTCATTATTGTTGTTACCTCTGTTGTTTTGGTGGTTGTTATTTATTCTGTTAGAAATTTTATTTGTGGAGAAGTTTGTATTTCTCCGTGAATTATTATCATAATTATTGTTTCTAGCGTGATTATTGTTGTAACTATTGCCTCTGTTGAAATTTCCATAGTTGTTATTGTTTCTAGTATTAAAATTATTGTTTCTGCTAAAGTTTTGGCTATTATGTTGCCTGTTATTGTTGTAGTTAGAAAATGTGTTGTTATTTCTGGTGTAATTTTGTGGCTGATGCTGTGGTTCCTTTCTTCTGATATGCAGAATTTCGTTATGCATTGCCTTCTTTTCATTTTCAATTTCAACTGCAAGGTCTGATGCTTCCTGTAATGTAGTCGGTTGGGCAGCGTATATGGTCGCTTTGTAACACTCATTTAGACCTTTCTTGAATATATCTAAAGCAAGCTTATTATTTAATCGGACTATAACATTTTTCTCGGCTTCTGAAACTTGATTTCCTAACTCTTCTATGCCTAACTTATTTAGGTTGTCAATGTTACCCATTATTTTCTCTTTAAATGAATTAATAGACAATTTCCCTTGGAATAGTGAATTGAGTTTAGTTTGTAAGTCTGGTATTGTTTTATTGTTTTTATATCTTTGCTCTAGTAGTTTCTTGAGCGCTTCGAAATTTTCAGGCTTTGTATAGCTTCCAATTGCTGTTCTGACTTGTGAGGATAATTTAGCATGATAAACATACTGAAGAAAATCTTTTTTTGCTACGTCTGATAATGTCTTGTTTATTAGTTCTGCCGTTATTATGAAACTTTCTAATTCAATGTAGTTACCTGTAAACAAAGGTAGTGCTTTTGAAACTGTTTCTAGATTAAACGATGCCATGTTCATATGTTTTGTTTCTAATGGTTTCTTTATACTATTACTTAAGTAATCTTCTACCAGTTTGTAAAGATTATTGAACTCTAATTTTAACGCTAATTTTTTATTTCCTTCTTCTTCTAACTCTATTAGTTGAAATTCACTTTTTAAATTTTCTATATATTCTAATTTATTCAATATTGTCGTTTCAGTATAGGTTCTCCCTGGACTTTTTTTTAAGTTCCTCCATAATTCCTTCAAGTTACTTAATTTCTCTTCCATATATTTTCTAAGACCTATGTGTAAGTAAAAATTAACTAGTTTTTCTTATAATTTATACATTAGTTATAATAGTTTTATTAATGCCGTTATTTATAAGTTTCTGTATTTTGTATATTATTAATAGGATTATAACAAATAAT
Source organism: Panzeria rudis (assembly GCA_956483635.1). NCBI lineage: Eukaryota > Metazoa > Arthropoda > Insecta > Diptera > Tachinidae > Panzeria > Panzeria rudis. The sequence continues at coordinate 86,065,284 of OY101449.1, read as the reverse complement.
AACAATATTGTAATGATTTTGTTTAACATTGTGCTAGAGGTTTTCATTGCCTCCTATTTGATATTGCACTTATAAATTTTATAATGTAGGCAATTACTAACAATACTAGGGTAATTATTATGATTATTTCAAAGATATTTAGATTCTCACTCTCATTCTTATTTTGTAGTTCAATTGTATTTTCTCTAATGTATTTAACCAATTGATCATTTTTATTGTAACTTTCTTCTGAACCTTCATGTTTCCCTACTTCGTAACCTGCGAAAATCAGAGGGATTGCTTTCAATACGTTTTTCCACCAAGACATTTTGCGTGGAATGAAAATATTGTTTCTATAAATAATGTTTTAATGGTACCCTTTTTTTATAATATTTTTACATTTTATATATTTTTATTATTATTTATATATTTTTTTATATATATATATATATTTTTTTAGTTGCTTTATCTTTTTCTTTATATCTTCGCTTTCTTCTTTAGTGGTTGTTAAGGTAAGCCTCTGGTAAAATATAGCTAGCTGCTTTCTTTCCTGGAATCTTTTTCCAGCACGTTTCTTCTTCTTTTTTAGGTTGTTAATTTGTTGAGGTTGCTTCTTAGTTGCTGCTGTCCTCTTTAAATATTCCTCAATGCTGATAGCCTTCGGGCCTGCATTCAGCGGTGTCGGTTTGTATGCCGGTGCCGTTGTCGGTTGTGGTTCCGGGATGTATTGCTCGACCAAGTACTTTTCCCAACGTTCGAAAATTTCTTGTACTTCTTCATCCATCAAAAACTTAGGAATCTGGGTATTTTAGGACTTAGATTAGAGAATTATTGCCAATACCGGCAGGATCTAAAAATGTGGTGGTCCGTGTGGGCAGAGTGTAGAAGTATTGATCTTAGTTCGGTAGTAATCAAAACATGTGGTGGTCCGAGGTGGCAGGATCGCCATGTAGTGTTTTAGGATGTATGTGTGTATATTTATTTCCCTATAGCCCAATATAATTTTATGCAGCTGTAGGGTTTCAGCTTAATGGCTAGGCGTCTTGCGACAGCCAGATTAGAGACTAAGAAAAAGTGAACAAGGCAACAAGCGTCGCTTTTAGTTTTCTAATACAAAGTCTGTTTTATTTGTGGGCTACTGCCCTTTTTATACTAATTCTATCCTATTGCCTACTTATTCTAACTTATAGTATTAATTCTTTAAATCTATGCCTCTTTATCAGTACCATGGAATTATCATGGTTATTCCCCATGTATAATACCGTGACCAATCAGAATGCATGAGTAAGGAATGCACTCATTTACATTAAACAATCAAAATTATGTCACTCGCACTCTGATTGATCAGCTTTACTATTGTATTGACTCATGTGTTCGAACACATTGAGTCATTGGGTAAATGCCGTTATTTGATCCTTGTGTATGGTATTTACCCTACAGTAATTCGGGTGGTATGTATATATTTTAGCTTGGTTGTTGGGTAAGCAGTGGACGCTTAGAAGGTACACTACAACTTAGAGCCTGATCACGAGATACTCCTCAAAATTTCCTTGCGAAAGCAACAGTACAAAGAAAGTTATGATGACTTTCATACTTCGCTGGTAGCTATGAACTTAAGGCTTCAAAATCCGCTCCCAGATACCACCCTTACTGATATCATAAAGAGGAATTTGAACCAAAATTATAGATTTTTATTGTTCAACTCTCAACCATGTGATTTGAATGACTTCCGTGACATTGCACGGAAAGCCGAAAAAATTTTACGCGATACCAAGTTCCAGCACCCCAGTATCGGTGCGCCGCAAAATATTAATGAAATATCGGGCTACGAAGAACTTCCTGACTCGGAAGTTATGGATCCTCAATTAGAGGCTATTCATATGTCGAATCGTAAAGTGAAATTTGACTACTCAAGCATCCAATGTTGGAATTGCTCGGAGTATGGTCATTCCTACATCTATTGCAGTGAGGAAATTAAGAAATCGTTTTGTTTTAAGTGCGGACAAAAAGGCGTATTGACACCTAAATGCACAAATAAACACGCGATGCAGGGAAATCGGAAAGTGGGCGAAGTGGCCACCGGGGACACTCGTCCATCCCACCAGACCCCGAGTTCAAAGTAACATGCAATTCTGCTAATGAATCGTATATTCTTGAAACTTGAAACAAAACAAGTCAAACATTTTACAAAGATGAATCCACTCAGACCCCATATCTATGTCAACAGCTATCTGCTGATTCATGTTTACTGCATGATTCGGAAATAAATAATTCTACCAAACTTAAGTCCACACAAACAAACATTATTGAAATATGTGAAAATTTTGAAAATACCTCGTACGCTAATAATCGGAAACTATCTGAAAAACACTCCTGGCAAAGTGTAGACTACGCTTCAGAAAACGTAATCAGTTCCGAAGAGTTTTAGAATCAGCCATAATAAATGGACCTGATGATAGACCATTTGGTAGTGTTCAAGTGCTGAATGATACGTTAGTTGGCTTATTGGATTCAGGTGCTAATGTATCAGTACTTGGAAAAGGTTGTTTAGATTTTCTTGAGAAAAATAAAATAATTTACACCCCAATAAAGTCTTCGGTCCGCACTGCAAATGGCGTTAAACAGGATGTCATTGGTTTTTGCAATCTTCCTGTGGTTTTCAAAGGAATAACTAAAACAATTCCATTCTATCTGGTTCCCTCGCTGAGTCAAAATGCGTATTTAGGAACTAATTTTTGGAGAGAATTCGCAGTAGCCCCGAAAATAATACCTGCTACTTTTATAAATGTGTCTGAAATTTCATTTGAATCGGATATAGACGGAAATTTCCATGAACTTACAACTGAGCAAAGTTTATTACTGGAAAAGGCCATTTCAGAATTTCCTTCCTACGAAGAATTGGGCTTAGGGAGTACGACTGTACTACAGCACCACATCGACACTGGAGATGCAACTCCAATAAAATGCAGACACTACCCTCTATCGCCCCCTATACAGCAGGAAGCTTTCAAAGAAATTGATAGATTGTTAAGTTTAGGTGTCATAGAGGAATATAATTCCCCGTGGTGTTCTCCAGCTGTATTAGTAAGGAAACCAGGGAAGGTTTGGCTGTGTATAGATTCACGAAAACTAAATGAGGTCACTAAAAAGGATTCGTATCCATTGCCCCATATAAATGGGTTACTTAGCAGACTCAAGGATACCTTCTACATAACCGGATTAGACTTAAAGGATGTTTTCTTACAAATTCCTTTGACTGACTCGGCGAAAGAAAAAACATGCCTTTCGGACTATGTAATGGTCCCCAAACCATGAGTCGTCTCATGGACAAAGTTATACCGTCTAGACTACGCGAAAATGTTTTTATATACCTAGACGACTTATAGGTTTGTAGCTCAGATTTCCACTCACACACTAGCCTTTTGTCTCAGGTTGCTTCTTGCTTGAAAACAGCCAATCTAACTATTAATGTCAGCAAAAGTAAATTCTACCAAAAGGAGATAAGCTACCTAGGATATATAGTAGGAGATGGGTGTTTGAAAGTAGATCCTATTAAAGTCGAAACTATTAAAGAATTTCCTCTACCCGCAACACCAAAACAAGTGCGAAGATTTGTAGGTATGGCAAATTGGTACCGCTCATTTATAAATAACTTTGCGGACATCGCCGGTCCCTTAAACGACTGCCTGAAGAAGGTCAACGGGAAGTTTTTGTTAACAGAGGAGGCTAAGGCGTCATTTGATAAACTGAAAACAGCTCTTTCATCTGCTCCAGTGCTAGCACAGCCCAACTTTAACAAAGAATTTATAATACAATGTGATGCCTCTAAAGTAGGAGTAGGTGGAGTACTGTTTCAGTACGATGACCAAGGCAAAGAACATCCCATAGCGTACGTGTCACCAGAAATTGAACAAAGCCCAAAAAATTATACTATTACGGAATTGGAATGTTTTGCCGCGATCGTTAGTGTTAACCGGTTTCGGCCGTATATAGAGGGGTTGCCTTTCAGAATAATTACGGACCACTCTTCGTTAAGATGGCTCATGACACGAAAAGATTTGAGCGGACGTTTGGCACGCTGGAGTCTGAAATTGCAAAGTTTTAATTTCAAAATTGAACATAGGAAAGGTGCTTTGAATGTAGTACCCGACTGCTTGTCTAACATGGATGTAGAGTTTGACGTCAACCAACTCGCATTTAGAAATTGATTTATCACCACCTGAATTTGACGATGACGACTATCAAAATCTTAGGGAAACCATCGCACAAAATAAGGAATCATTACCAGATCTTTGCATTTCCGGCAAGCAAGTTCTAAAAAGAGTACATTTTCGACGTGATGAAGGAGAAGAAGAGAGTAGATTGTGGCGACTATGGGTCCCAAAGTCCTTGTCAGAAACTGTAATCAAGTCCGCGCACGATTCAAAAGCCTCGTGTCACGGCGGGTTTATGAAAACCTTGTTCAGAATTCGCCAAAAATACTTTTGGCCGACCATGGCTAACGATGTTCGAGTACATATAAATAACTGTGATGTATGCAAAAGTATAAAACCTTCCAATATAACGGGTAGACCTCAAATGGAAAACCAAATCATCACAAAGAGGTCATTTGAAAGATTGTATTGTGATTTCCTTGGGCCTTACCCGTATACAAAAAGGAAAAATTCAGTGATATTTATTTGCTTGGATCACTTGACCAAATTTCTGTTCCTGAAACCAATGAAGGCCGCAACATCGTCAAACATAATTTCATTCTTTGAATCCGAAATTTTTCCGACCTTTGGCGTGCCCAGATACATCCACAGCGATAATGCGAACAAATTTCTGTCCAAAGAAATGAAAGAGTTTTACGGCACATTCGATATAAAGCATATTACAACGGGATTTTATGCACCACACTCAAATGCGTCAGAAAGAGCTAACCATGAAAGTTAGATGCTTTTTGCAAGGTCATAAGGATCATCGGGATTGGGACAGATATATACCACAAATTATGTCCATATTACAAATTGATTTCCATGCGGCAATAAATTGTTCCCCATACTATGCAACATTTGGACAGAATATGGTTCAGCATGGATCTACGTATAAAATCTTAGACAGCATTGGTTGCTTGGCTGGCGAAGATGTTATAGTGCTAAACGAACGAGACCAACTTTCAAAAATATGAGCACAAATTCGTGAAAACCTAACGCTAGCACACCATAAAGCTACTAAATCGTATAACCTACGAAGCAGATCAATAAACTACCAAAAAGGTCAAATGGTATTTAGAAGAAATCATGTGCTGAGCAGCATGCCTAAACACATTAATAAAAAGTTCATGCCAAAATACATTAAGTGTAGAATAAGAGACAAACTTGGGAAGAACTTGTATGATATCGAGGACCAGAATGTTAAATATATTGGTAAATACCATGCTTCAGATCTTAAAGAATAAATAAACCCGGCTATCGTGGGTCGAGCCACACATTTATGCTAAGATTAATAAAAATTGTTATACTTTTTTTTTGGAACAAACAAATTATTAAAAATAAAACGGGCGAAGGAAAACGCGGTAAATGTTAGAAAAAAATCGTTTCCTTATCGAATCCTAATGTCACCAAAATTATCTTCGAAGAAGGTTGGTTGCGATTTTCTTTATTTCATGTTGTTACTTTTACATCCACCTAATAAAAAAGACACATACATCTCAACCGGTCTTTTTAGTGAATTTATTCTTTTACTGCCCTACCAAAAAAAAAGAAAAACAAATTCATCAACTTCAGGGCTGAGCATTTACTTTGACCTACATACATCAACATTAGCACGCATGGTTGTACATATATATTGTATATCTATATTGCATAAACATAATAATTACGTTTATAGCTTAAGCAGAATGCACATGCTCACATACGTGTATATATCATTTGGTTCTCCTAAAGGAACATACACACGTTCATATGTATGAAGGGGTGTGCAGATTTACATTTTTGTGGTTTTCCTCTCTGTCAATGTCAAGGTTACTTATTTATGTCTATATTTAGACGTGTATACATATGTACGTATGGATGAGTGAGTGTAGAAAATCATTCGGGAGGGTTTTGTTAAAGAGTTAACCCTATTACGACCAGATTTAGTCAATGACGTTTTCTTTTTCTACATTCCTATAAAAAGGAACCCGTTATGAAATGAAAAATAGATGATCGTACGAAATAATTATAGTAAATGATTATATGGCATATTTTACCTTATATACATATTAAGATGATGTCATATGTCTATAATCTTAATACTATGAAAAGCTGTGAACAACGCTGGCATCAATGCACAGAAAGGGGTTAATCTTGTAGTTAACTATCTCATTAACTGACTCTCTTGGGGGTTTTTTTTTTGCATATTTAAAAAGTGATACATTGACATTGTTCTCGTTGTATGATATATATCTACAGTAGAGATTGGGTAAAACGACCCATTATTATTTTGGGTTGTCGTTGAGGATGACCGTTATTTGTGTAGCAAATGTTGTTTTAATGAATAAAAACAACCTTAGATTAGCTCGCCTGATGCTTGTTTCACTTTCCACATACTATTTAAGTCAGTGGTACGAAAAGCCTGTAAATATATGCTGATATTTCGATTAATTCAGAATAATAAGTTCAGACTAACACTAGAATACATAGAACCATATATGTACTATTCAGTTTGTTCCAGTTTAAAGAAAATAGTAAATAATTAATAGGACAGATCGCATCATCATGTGTATGTTATACACATACTCCACTTTTTTTGATAAGCATAGCCAACAGCCGTTATGATATGTATTGTCTGTGAGAGAAAATGTAGTTTTACATTCATAACGGGACTTTATTCGTTCCAAGTTACTTCTTTCTTCAAGTTTTCGAAAATTAAAATCATTTGCAAAGTGAAGTTTAAAAAGGTGAACAAGTATAATAATTAGTATTGTGAGAAAAAGGGGAAAAATAAATTAATTTTTGTGAATGGAAGAGAAGCAGAAGATAGGAAGTTTAGTTACACACAACTTCCGGATTATAATTGTCTTTGGAGGAGGACAAATCTTGGAGTTTTAAATAAGGTAAAATATATCATTAAGTTTGTGTGTTCGGACTGTATTTTAATACAGGGTGCTTTTTGTTTTAGACTTTGTAGCCATTATTAAGCTCCCTTCCACGTGGAACTTTTCTCAGCTTTTGTGGTTACATACCATACGGAAAACCTCACGCATTATTGCCCATATAATTTCATCCTGGGAGGAAGCAACATAGAACCGACATTGATCTTGGAATAAGTCAGTTACGTGTGCTGTACTCACACGTGGAGTTTTTTTCATCTCCGGAACCACGAGTAAGCCACGTGTTACGCAACACGGTTTTCTCTGGTAAATCGAGAAATCGCAAACCACGCGTGAGCATGTGTAAAAAAACACGTGTCTTTAAAAATAAAAGCCTGTTAAAAAAGTAATTTAAAAGTTTAACCAAGTTATGTTAATACTAAGTCCTAACTAAACAAGACAGTTTGTCCAAATCTAGAAGCCTTAAGATAAGAGTAAATACACCCAAACTTTTCATAAATTAAAAGGCTTAGATCTGAGAATAAATACCATTTTCTAATATAAAAAGCCTCCTCTAAAAGTCTTAAATCTAAAGGTGATTAAATATACATACCGTTGGTTAAACTTAAACCTAACTAAAGTCAAAACCCACATACACGAGTTCCTAAAGATAAAATGTTAAACCTATGGGTTTTATAACATAAAAGATCTAAGTCTGAAAGGCTAAATTCTAAATAAAAAAAAATAAAAAATTTTCTTACAAGCTAAGCTACAAGTGAAAATCTAATGTAAAAGTTCATTTTGAAAACTAAAACGCCAAAAGAAACCATATGTAATTCACTACCTATTGAAGCAATTTATTTTCGATAACATTTTGAAAAGACGAAATTGGAATTGAATTGCATGTGAAATAAAAAGAATATAAATTTAAATTAAATATTTTGTAAACAAAGGTAGATTGGAGTTCAATAAAGAAAAAAAATTTCTTGATTTGCAAACACTGCAATGTAAAATTTTATTAAACAACATTTAATGAACTTAACTATACTAAAACTAAGACTTCTTAAAGTAAAATGTAAAATTCAAATAGGTCTACAAGCAAATTGTGATTAATTTTCCAACATTATTGTATTAGATATTATATTACATTTATTACATACTCCGTAACATAAAGCAAATGAATTACAATATAATTAACCTGATAAAAAAAATTTAATTGTCATAAGCTTACCCTAGGAGAAACTATAAATTTACGTAGTCTTACACCCGAAAGGAAAATTTAGGAAATAAGAAAAAACCAATTATAAATTCGTATTAGTTTTGAAATATTGAAAATAAACATAATTATGAATTGCGGAAGTGATTAAAATGTCTATGTAATTCATTTAAAAAGGGGAATGATAAACAACGCAATATATGAAGGATAGTAAGTCATAATGGTGTCACATATAGGGACTGATGTGAAATAAGGGTATCCAATCTGTCATAGGCAAGGGGTGGGTGACAATGTACCCTACTTGGCATACCCACTGGCCAAAGTTTTCTTTTGTACCAGTCGATTTTAAATCTCAATGACCAAATGTTTTTTTTTGTGTTTTTGCATACTATCAGTTTAAAATGTGTTTATGAATAGTATGTTATGTGATTGCGTGTGGTGGAATACATTGGTTGAGAACCAACATTATATCGATATTATAGCTGGCAGGGAAACCTTTAATAATGCCTCTTAATTGTGTTTTGTAACTTAGATTTTTTTTTTTTGGTTTAAAGTTTTATTAATCGTTTTGCAACCCGCGCGCAACACTCTTCTTGCGTGAGCGACGCATTGCCCACGGCTCGCAGACAGCAAATCCATGAATTTGAATTTTTGCTGTAGACGTTGTGTTTACGAATCTTGGGATTGTAATTGAATCAATTTCCAGTAAATTAGATTTGAAGTTTTCCCATGAAGTATTTAGTCTCATAGCAATTGACTCATCCCAGTCAAGCTTTTGAATCCAAAGCTCTTGCAATAATATTTTGGATTTTGTTACTAATTGGCATGAGAGTCCGAGAGGGTCAAATAATCGAGAAGAAACCGATAATATGTTTCTTTTTGTAGCTTTTAATTCTTGAAAATTATCTTCCAAATGAAACTTGAATGTATCATTCTTCGGAGCCTAATGTATGCCTAGAGCTTTAGCAGAATCAGAATCACTATGTAATAGTTTTTCATTCTGTAACGAATTTATGAATTCCGGATGATTTGAAAACCATTTTGTAAGATTCAAACCTGCTGAACTTAAAATATCAGTTGCCTGGTTAAGAATTGTAAGTATGTCTTGGTAGCTTTCAGCTCCAGTAAGCAAATCATCAACGTAAAAATCACTGCGAACAACTTTCGAACCAATAGGTAAAGTCTCTTTGTATAAATCGCTCAAGTGAATCAAACATCTAATGGCCAAAAATGGCACAGAGGCTGTGCCATATGTAACCGTGTTCAATCTGAACATCTTTAAATTATCAGATGGATTCTCTCTCCAAAGGACTAATTGAAAATTCGTGTCATTTTCTGCAATTAAAAATTGGCGATACATTTTCTCAATATCTGCAGTGATTGCGTATTTATGGAATCGAAAACGGATCAATGTAGAATATAATTCTTCTTGAACTGTGGGACCGACCATTAACAAATCGTTAAGTGATACATGCGAAGAAGTTCTACATGAAGCATCAAAAACTACTCGAAGTTTAGTAGTTGTACTCAGGGTTGTCAGACATGGCGATTTCTCGCCAAAAGTGGCGATTTTTCAGCTTGTTTGGCGCCTAAATTTTTGACTTGGCGACATGGCGATTTTTCTAGCGATAAATAAATTTGTTGTGAAAATTTTTTTTTTATTATTTCGGCTTTCTAGTTCAATAATTGAATTAATGTAAATTCAAATTATTTTTATTAAGAGTGGAGTGCTGGAATATTCAAATCAGATTAGCAGAACGGATCAGTACTACTGATTTCGACGGCCGCTACGCTCGTCATCATCAGCGTTCTTGTTCGCTTTTACCACTTATGAAGGTGGATGCTTTTTTCAATGAAACATCAGCTATTTAACTAATTTTTGCCAGTAAATAGAATACAAGACTTATTTTCCATGGTAAATTCTTGCATTTTTATTTCAACTAAATTTAGTCAGCTTTGAAATTTCACCTATCTGATTAATAGCCAACACTACCACACTTATTGTTTTTCGCTTTTGATGAGTATTCTTTTTTAATACATTCACTCAAAGCTGTTTGTTTGGTTTTTTGTTATTATACATGCCTTTAACAGTCTTCAGTTGCTTGTCTTGATTTTTAGTTCTAGGCAGCCAACCGAGAAGTAAACACATGCATATAACTTATTGCAACGGGCCGATTGCATAGTAATTATTTTACGTAATTTTTATTTTATTTGAACTAATAGGTAAATTCTGAAAATTTTTTTTATTATTTCGGCTTTCTAGTTCAATAATTGAATTAATGTAAATTCAAATTATTTTTATTAAGAGTGGAGTGCTGGAATATTCAAATCAGATTAGCAGAACGGATCAGTACTACTGATTTCGACGGCCGCTACGCTCGTCATCATCAGTGTTCTTGTTCGCTTTTACCACTTATGAAGGTGGATGCTTTTTTCAATGAAACATCAGCTATTTAACTAATTTTTGCCAGTAAATAGAATACAAGACTTATTTTCCATGGTAAATTCTTGCATTTTTATTTCAACTAAATTTAGTCAGCTTTGAAATTTCACCTATCTGATTAATATCCAACACTACCACACTTATTGTTTTTCGCTTTTGATGAGTATTCTTTTTTAATACATTCACTCAAAGCTGTTTGTTTGGTTTTTTGTTATTATACATGCCTTTAACAGTCTTCAGTTGCTTGTCTTGATTTTTAGTTCTAGGCAGCCAACCGAGAGGTAAACACATGCATATAACTTATTGCAACGGGCCGATTGCATAGGATTTATTTTACGTAATTTTTATTTTATTTGAACTAATAGGTAAATTCTGAAAATTTTTTAATTATTTCGGCTCTCTAGTTCAATAATTGAATTAATGTAAATTCAAATTATTTTTATTAAGAGTGGAGTGCTGGAATATTCAAATCAGATTAGCAGAACGGATCAGTACTACTGATTTCGACGGCCGCTACGCTCGTCATCATCAGTGTTCTTGTTCGCTTTTACCACTTATGAAGGTGGATGCTTTTTTCAATGAAACATCAGCTATTTAACTAATTTTTGCCAGTAAATAGAATACAAGACTTATTTTCCATGGTAAATTCTTGCATTTTTATTTCAACTAAATTTAGTCAGCTTTGAAATTTCACCTATCTGATTAATATCCAACACTACCACACTTATTGTTTTTCGCTTTTGATGAGTATTCTTTTTTAATACATTCACTCAAAGCTGTTTGTTTGGTTTTTTGTTATTATACATGCCTTTAACAGTCTTCAGTTGCTTGTCTTGATTTTTAGTTCTAGGCAGCGATTTTTATGGCTATTTTTAACAAAATTGAGCTTCAAAATTCTTATAGTTCAGGAAAATTAGTTTGTTGAATGAGTATTTTCAAAAATAAATCCCAACAAAACTCGTCTGCAATAAATTAAAACAATGTGATTTTGATGATTTTTCTTATATTAATTATAATCATTAATGGGTTTTGAGTTTGGATGAGAAAAATTTACAAGAAATAATTTTTACCTGTTTTATTTCTACTTTTGGCGACTTCCTGAATAGTTATTTTATAGAAATTTATATTAAAAGAAGTATTATATAAGAACAAATATATTATCAAATATATATTAAGAAAAACTACATAAAATAGATTTTGGCGACTTTTGGCGATTTTTATAATCAATTTGGCGAAATAGGTCGAAAAAAATCTGACAACCCTGGTTGTACTCTGAAGTGGCAACGCACATTGGTGTGGAATAAAATAGTGAGGACAATCAGGCATTTTGTCTTGAAGTGACATATGGCCCAAGTTGAAATACTCTTTCATAAAATCATGGTACATGCGTCTCATAGCATCATCTTTGGAAAGTCTTCGTTCCAAAGAGAGGAATCGTCTTTTGGCAGTTTCAAAAGATGAACCTAATAACTTTGTATCAGATTTGAAAGGCAAAGCGACTTCAAATCGCCCTGACATTAAGAATCGTATCAAATTTCTAAATTTGTCCTCGCACTGTTGCTGTTCTTCAGTATATATTTTTTTTATTCGCTTGGAATTTCTTCTAATTCCCAAAATTTCATAACTATTGAATCAATATTGCTCTCGTTTTCTACTGAAGTAGTTATATGAAAAACTATTAGACGAGCCCTTTGATTGATTATACTTTCCAGTAACAATCCCACCAAGCGACGTTTTCTAGAGTATTCGAAGGCTCGGGCCCGACTTGATTTGGCCAATACACATTAATTCAAAGAAAATTTCCGCACCAATTAGTAAATCAATTTTATGTGGTTTATGAAAGAAAGGATCAGCTAATTCTATATTATTAGGAATATTCAAGATAGTTGTGTTTAATTTATGATCAGGTTGCAAATTTGTGATTGAATTCAATACCCAAAACTTAGAAGTAAATTAAGTATAATTAACCCTCGACGTGACAGTCAGATTTATACACGATTTCAAAATCGAGTTTGTTTTGCTTATGCCGTTTAAATTTAATCTGCCTCCTTCTCTTTTTAATCGAAGTAGCTGTACAAGTTCCTCGGTAATCAAGTTTGGTTGAGAACCGGAATCTAAAAGCGCTCTAGCTGGTATAAATTGACCAGAACTATTTCTTACTCTTACTACAGCAGTCGCAAGAACGATTCTTTCACCAGCTGATGAATAGTTAACAGAAGCGTGAGAAGTAGACGGCTGCTAAGAGTAGTTATTTGAATTATTAGAACTTGTATTATATCTATGTAATAGCGAATTATGAGATCCACTACATACTCTGCACTTAGATGACGAACATCTTGCTACTGTATGTCCTTTTTTCAAACAATTAATACATGCCGGTACAGATTTTATAAAATAAAATCTTTTGGCAACAGGCTCGGCAGTAAAAGAAGGGCAATAATTAACCATGTGTTGATTCGATTTGCAGAATAAACATTTATCAGCAGATTGTTTGGATTTCGTGCAATTTAATGATGACCTAGTATTTTTTATTGTTAAAGTTATCAATTTTATTTTTATTAAACCTCGGTCTTGAACTTGAAGATTCATCCGCAGAAATATGCTGATACCGTTTGTTCAAGGCGGCTTCCCAGTCTGACCACAAAGGGAGCTTTTCAAAGTCAAGCTGTTCTTCCCACTTTGATTTGGTGACTGGATCTACTTTTGACATCACTAACTGCCTATTTCACGATGTCGAATGAGTTCTTTCTTTCGTACAAATACATTTGAAACAAAAACAAATTAAAAAATTTTGTTTTTGTTTCAAATGTAATTGTAAGAAAGAAAAAATTCTTTCAACATCGTGAAATAGGCAGTAAGTGTATCAGAATGGCATTAGTTATTTTCTTGTCATCACCTATTGATAACAATGAATCGTATATAGCAGAAACAGTATCTGTCAAGCTTCGCAAAGCAGAAGCCGAAGGTTTAGTGATTTCTGGCAAATCAAAAAGTTTGACTATGTTATCAAAAAAGATAAGATATTCGTTATCATAAACCTTCTTCAAACTGGCTACTGTTTTGGGATAATTTTCTTCAGAAATCTGAAACGCTTTTACTGTACCCAAAGCTGAATCGGACAAGTATGATATTAAATGATTAAATTTTTCAATGTTTGTCAACATCGGATCATTGTGGACCTAATTCTCAAATAAGCTCATAAAACTCTTATACTTAGCATATTTCCCAGTAAATTTCGGGAGCTTCATATTTGGAAGTCTCGACTGATGTGACTGTAAACTGAAAGATGTTTCAGCTACAGTTGACTGTCTACTTTTACTTAGCAGACTCAAGAACAACGACTTTGTCACACAAATATCCTCAAGCTCAGCTCTGTCATCATTATCGGGATCCAAATTTTCCACATCAGACTGAAGCTTCATTGCTTGGTCAACATATGTTGTAAAAATATCTAAGCGACATTCGAGTTCAATAGGATTGAATGAAATAGTCTTATCTATAATAGACTGCCGAGTTCGCGATATATTCTTCACAACCTTTTCTTTCTTAGGAAGAAATTTCTCTAATGTTTCCAATCTGGCGTTTTTTCCCAGTCATTTTAAATATATTAATTCGGCAAAGCAAAAATCAAATTAACCAAATTAAATTATTGGCTGAAATCTATACAAACGAGAAATAATGACTTTGCTTTGGATTACAAGATAAAAAAATATTTTAATCTCTCGCCGGGTAAACGATATTCGGTTTTATTCTATTCGAAATTTGTATTATTGTTCCTTTCAAATTTACTAATTTATGATCACATTGTTCCGAAATTAAAAATAATTTATTAAATTTTATGTTCACCACTTTAAACAGCCTTTGGTAAATGAAAATATTTATTTCACCAAGAAAAATCGACTTTAAGTTAATTTTACGAAAGTTGACGATAAAATTGTAAGTGTGAACACGCTCGAAATAATTACTATTTGCAATAATAAGCAATGAAAATTTTCGATATTCGGTTTTATTCTATTCGAAATTTGTGTTATTGTTCATTTCAAATTTACTAATTTATGATCAGATTGTTCCGAAATTAAAAATAATTTATTTAATTTTATGTTGACCACTTTAAACAGCCTTTGGTAAATGAAAATATTTATTTCACCAAGAAAAATCGCCTTTAGTTAATTTTACGAAAGTTGACGATAAAATTGTAAGTGTGAACACGCTAGATAATAATTACTATTTGCAATAATAAGCAATGAAAATTTTCGAAGCTAGTGTAAACACTGAAAATACTGAATAATTTCAATTTGTATGAAAATTAACTTTTCGATGCTAGTGTGAACGCACTACACTGTAACAGCTGTTGTAATGTAAATTATTACGAGTGGTATAGGAATGCACGGAATAGGGCACTGATCTTAATAAATTGACAAACAACGAATAAACAAATAAAAGAAAAGTGAAAATATAGTAAATTAATATATTTAAAAGAATTAAAATTATCACTCGCGAATATTTTCGTGTATTTTTTAATGCAATTAAATTTAATTTAATGCGATTAAAATGCCGACGGCAAAAAGATGAAATGTTAAATTCTCTTACTAATAGAGAGAATAATTTATGTTTGTGCGTATGTATTCTTGTTTTAATATAAACAATAAAAACACTAGCGATTAGTTTCACTTTTAAGGTTGGATTTTGTTTAATATAAACAAATAAATTGTTTCACAAAGTTTGAAGTGTAAAAAATATTTATTGTGTTCGACTTGCAAAGCGAGATTAATTTTCGAATAAATTATAAAAATCTCTTAAATTTGATTAATTTACAAATTTAAGGGTGTATGAACACAAATGTTTTTGACACTTATTACCTCTTGATCAGATTCGGAATTACTCCCCTGGATACGTTCGGCTCTACAAATGATGCAACGGGGCATCTGGACAAAGGCTTCTAAATGGATGTGTTCCAACGAAGATGATCTGGATGATGATGTGTATTGTTTTTGTTGTTAAAAATGTTTTTTGTTTGTGTGATTGTTTTATTTGTAAGTAGTTTGTTAATAAAACTTTTCACTTGTTTTGTTTTTTTATGTGTTATATTTTTGAACTCACTGTTTATTGTTTGTGTTTGTTTTGTGTATTATGTTTGTATTTTTATTGTACACAACACTTCACTTTTAATTGTTTGTTAACACAGCAAAATTTTTAATTAATTTAAAAATAATTTTTTAATGTTCAAAATCTTTTTTTTTTTAATTGAATTAATTTATCAATTTAATTGATTTTCACTAGTCCCTGCTCGGGCGCCAAAATGTTTTTTCCTAATAGTTTTTAGGAACCGAAAATGAATTAAATTAAGTAACTTATAATTTAATTTGAAAGTGGACACTGGTGAAAATCCGATGAATAAAAAACAAGACTTATTTGCTTCGTAAATACTTTGCCAGTGGTTTTATTATGTATAAAAAAAGCCATTATTTTTATGTCAGCAAACCCGTTAGATTTTACATTGTAATCACAGGGTTTGCTATGGTTTACAATAGTGCAATGAATTTATTGGTAGTACTATTTTTATTATTAGTGTTATTATTAGTATTATTATTAGTATGGCCCAACACTCAGAATGTCCTGTGGGGTTCAGGTTTTAATTCTTCCGATGGGAAAATATGGGAGGACTTCGCTGATGATAGGGGCTTGGTGATCTTGAATGATGGATCTCCAACCTTGCACAGCACCAGATGTACGCCCACTGCCGTCGATGTCTCCATGTTTAGTGTGGACCCATGCCTGAAGTGGGAGATCACTTTCCTATTAGAATTACAAACAAAGTAGAGAATATAAAGAGACTTTTTACGGCTTGTTTTAAGGATGGCAAAGCAAATTGGAATCTCTTTCAGAAAAAAGCAGCACAGGTAACCGAGGAATTTAAGAGGACAGAAAACATCAATAAAGAAGCATCACTTATCAAAAGAATCTTCAGAAAAACAGCCAACGAAACAATTCCCCTTAGTCGTCAACCACCGTTTGGTTTAACTCCGAAATCGCAAAACTCATCCGACTAAAACAGCAGGCTTGGAAGTTGTTCAAAAGACATCGCAATCAAGTTAACTGCTTGGAGTATAAAAGGGCTTGTGCTAAAGTTAAAAGGGAAAGTAAAATTGCAAAAAGACAAACTTGGGAAAATTTCCTCAATTCCTTGAACCCATTAATGGATGTTTCCTTTTTGTGGAGGAAGGTAAATAATTTAAGAGCTGAAAGAATCAGCAACTTTCCAACAATTTGCACCAACAACAACAATATACCTCACCCTAAGCAAATCGCTGACCACTTTGCCTTTTTTTTGGAGTTCGTTTAGTTCAGATCAGGCCTTTGAAACTGAAATGATAGAAATAAAGAAAAATCTAAAGATTGATTCTTTGCCAAACATTTGGCAATGCCATACAGGCATGAATCGCAAGGTTGATAGTATTGAACTAAATGAAATTTTGGGAACTCTTAGGGGTTCAACACCTGCTAATGACAAAATTACATATTCTATGGTAAAAACGTGCCAGAAGCTCTTAAAATTCGCCTCTGCGACTTGTTCAACAGTATTTTGGGCAGTGGTATCTTCCCGCACGACTGGAAAACTGCTATTTTAACACCGATACCAAAACCTGGGAAGAATCCTAACAATTTAGAAGGCTACCGCCCAATTTCTCTGATACCTGTGCTTTCGAAAATATTTGAAAAAATTTTGGCAAAGCGTTTCTGGAAATATCCGAAGGAATATATATCTGAAAAGCAACACGCATTCTTGCCAAGGCATGGAGCACACACTATATGTCACCGTCTGGAGGAAACCTTGCGTCGTAATCTAAAAAATAGAAAACACAGTTTGGTTCTCTCAGAGGGTATAGAAAAGGCATTTGATAGAGTGGGGCATCCACAAAAAAATGTTGAAGGTTTTAATGTCTTTTCTTGGAAACCGTAAAATTATAGTGAAAGTTCATGGCTACCTCTCTTCAACTTATCATTTGGATAATGGAATTCCTCAGGGGTCTCCATTGTCGGTGGCACTTTACACCATCTATGCAAATTCTTTAGTCAAGGCCGTTGGAAATCTACCGGGGATAGACTATGTGGGCATTTATGTTGATAACATTTTCGCTTTCGCATCCGGTAAGTCTGAAGTGGTTAGAACTAACTTGAAACTTTTAGACACCAAAACTGAGCTTCTTCATGTCTGTAGAAAAAGATATTGTATCCCCACAACACTTCGCATAAAAAACGTAGACATACAGGTGGCTGAGCAGTTACGAATATTGCGCATAATTTTCACGAAAAACTTACTTTGGAACACTCACGTAAAATACTTATCAGTCAAATTGAGTAAAACAAATAATTTATTAAGACCCATTTGCTCGCGTGGTAAAGGGCCACATATTGAAACCGCTGTCAACATATGCCGATCTTTAACATCTGGTATACTTTTGCATGGCATAACAATTTATGGATAGACATCCAAAGGAAATATAGCAAAAATCAACACCTAACTCAACAAATATTATCGATCCGCATCAGGCCTTCTACGAGCAACACCCATTAAATATTTACAAACTAAAGCAAAATTTACAGATTTCCAGCAACTTTTAGAAAAAACCTCAGTTGCGATGGCCTCTAGGTCTATTACCATAACGTCAGATGGACATCATGAATTACTTTGGAAACATCTTAAGAATCCTTCGGGGAGTTCAGGATGTTCCATTGAAAATATAATTTTGCTGTTAAGGAAGAACAACATTTCTGTTGCTTCTAAGCCAATCGCCACAAGCAGTGCAGGCGCAAAAGTTTTGGTGGACGACAGCCTCAGAACCTTCAACAAAAATACCATCAACCCCATCTGTTTTAAGAAAATGTTGGCTGAAAAAATTTCGGTTCATTCACCAAACACTACACTCTATACGGACGGTTCGTACTGTAACGGCAGGATATCGTATTCGATTGTCAAACAAACATCCTCTTCTGATTTTGAAAATGTTCATCAAGCGCGAATGCCAGATCACACTGGAATTTTTATTGCCGAGATTGCTGCAATAAGGCGTGCCATAAAATACTCAGTGGATTACGGAGGAAGAACTTTAATCTGTACCGACAGCCTTAGCGCCACCAGGGCTCTAATGAAAAATACAAATGGGACTTATAATGACATGCTTCATCACAATGGAAATAGCAATGTTGTAATACTCTGGATTCCATCGCACATCGGGATTCAGGGGAACGAATCTGCAGACAAAGCTGCAAAGGGTGGACTAAACTTACATGATCTTACTGAGATACCATGTTTTCCAAAGCCATTATCAAATCCTTACAAATCAATCTTAAGACAACAGAATCCATCACCTAGCAGACCCAGATACAATATAAATTTTAGCAGAAGTCAATGTATCATGATGGCTAGGTTGAGAGTAGGTAAGGCCGTATTTAATACTAAGTTTTACTATGAACGCACAGAGCCACCAAGATGCGTCGTTTGCGATGTCAATTTAACTATCCCGCACTTACTGGTGGAGTGCCCAATTTCAAAAATTTACGAGCTGTTGGAGAAGACTCTGGATTGTGCTGTTAGCGAAAACTTATCCAGAATACAAGCATGTTTGAAGAAACAAAATATTCAGCAGATTTAGGTCAAATCTCAACAACATTTTATTTAAAAAAAACAATAAATTTGAACAGAAGTCCGAGGTCTACTACATAGAAGCAAAGAAAAAAAATACTTACAACTTACAACATTTTTAAGCTTTTTACAATAAATTTTGTGCGCATATGGTCAGGTTACCCGGCGCCTTTTAAGTATATTTCATAAATTTACTTTGTAAAGTATAGTATAAATAAATAAATAGATAAATAAATGTTTACATTTGTAAATTTTATATTAATATTTAAGTAAACTTTTTGTACATTTTTTACGCGCAAAATATGCTGCAGATTTTCACTGAAAGTATACCGTTGGATAGGATTAAATCATAGAACTGGACTACGCAAGACTTACAAAAATCCGCTGAATGTCTTGGGAGTTATAACTCTGTCGGAAAATCACTAATCGATTACAAAATATAATCAACTTATAGTTAACTTTTATTAGACTAATTAAAAGCTAACTAACATATCCCAATACACTTCACAGCACCCTCCTTCGTCGGTATTGTAGCAGAACCGCCGGCGAAGTAAATGAACTAATAAAATGGCTGCACAGCTTAAACAACTCAATGCCTCTACTTGAAACCAGAGGGGCTTGCAACACTGCTCTACAAAAAACGGGCAATAGCAGGATTGTAAATGAATTAAGCTTTCTATATCTCTCCCATTTCACCACCAGTTCTGTCTACACTATCCCTTTCTCAAAGAAGGTAACACATTAATTAATTCACTGGTAGGCATTAATTGCCTGATTGTGTTACTTCTCTTTAAAAAAAAAACTACAATGTAATCCAAAATGACATCCAGGAAATCAATTCTTAAGTTGAGTACATAATCGGATTTGGTAAGAGCCAACACTTTACTCTCAGCTATTTTGAAACTCCCCTGTCGGAAAATCACTAGTCGACTACAAAAATAATCAACTTATAGTTAACTTTTCTTAGATTAGCTAAAAGCTAACTACAATGTACCCCAGAAAATCATTTCGTAAGTTGAGTACACAATTGGATTTGGTGAGAGCCAACAACTACTCTTAGCTACTTTGAAACTCATTTCATTTATACAAATTAACTTTTTGCTATTATTATTTCAAATGGTACCTTAGCTGGGTGGTCAGCGCGTTGAGTATAAAACGTGTGATACATACTTCGAACCCCAGCAACATCTTTTTGCAAATATACTAACTACCAAGTGACTTAAATAAAGTCAACTTTAAGTTAGTTGAAAATTAGTGCAGAGTGGGACAATTGACTACCGCCTAGGACATTGCAATGTTAAAATAGTTAGTTGTTTCCATTGGAAAGTAATCCAAGTGTCAGTCAGTACTAGGTGCGAAATAGTTGAATTATACTATGTTTATACGCAGGGCTTATTTGCAAATAAAAACATAAAATGCTGCCAAATACTTTCTTGTTGTCATATGTTAAATCTCTGAATATTTATCTATTTATTAATATATTTATCTATTTATTATTTTTTATTAACAAACATGTATAAAAGTGTTATCTCAAACGTCTTATTTGCAAATAGTGCGTTAATCAGCAATTGTTTTCGTGAGTTAGTAAGTTACAATAAAAATATATATACGTTTTTATTTGTAAATAAGTCGTGCGTATAAACGTACTAATAGTTAGCTTAAAGTTAATTTAAAGTTAACTGAGTTTCTGACAGGGAAGCAAATTAAATTTCTAAAAACTCGCACACACATTTAAGCACCATATACCCAACAACCATGCGGGTTTCATATTTATATTAGAATAATTTAAGAGGATGACTTGCGAATTGTATTCAAATCAGAGTGTGCAAACAAACAAAACTTCGCAAACGTTTCATGCGAAGACACAAACTTTTAAAATATTTTTAATCGTTTCGTACATGAGCAAAACCAAAACAAATACCTTTGCAATGACAAAAAATGAAACAAAACAATTGGCTTTTCACTCATCTGCATGCTTTAATATCCCATTTTAATCGTACAATTGCAAATAAAACAAAAGCAGAAATGTATTTCGTTGAATAGTTCATTGTATTTAGCATAAATACACTAACACATTCTCTACTATGATGAGTAAATCAATTGGAAAACGTTTGCAAATGTATTTTCTTAAAACTTTTCAATTTTGTTCTTGTTCTTTTCTTTTCTAGCTGCGTACATTTATGTTAATGTACATTTTGTGTACACAAGCACAAACAATACAAAACTAAATGGGACTATCATTCTCGTTGTTTTTGTTTTACACATTGAAAAACACAAATGAAAATGAAACCAAACGTTTGGTTTAGTTTATTTTCCTACTCTGTGCCTCGTTTCTGTAACTTGTGAGAAGTTCTCACATCGAAAAAAAATTAATAATTATACTTGTCATCCGATCTTTTGTAAGACGGTTCACAGAATAGTAGTTGAACTATTATATGACTCAACCTGCAAACCTAATAAAAATTCAAAAATATTAATTTTTTTTCTCACTCATCCTGTTTTTCACAGAATGGTTATAAATTTTTTCGATGCGAGAAACTCTCACATTAGTTACACCGCGTCTTAACGAGACATTAACTTTGAGATAACACGAGAAAAAACGTCGGCAGAATACTAAAAACAAATTGTCCAATTTTCTCTTAATCTCATACTAGGGTAAGACGTAATTTTACTTTTCCGATAAGATTTCATTTTATGCAAATGCTCATCGAGTTAACATATACTACTTTTGCATAAGTAGTTATTTTATTTTTAGTTTTTCACACAAATTTAAATTTATAAATTAATTAAACACATTTATTTATTTATTTAACTCAGAAATTTTATCAGAAACATAGGTTTTCATTTATTTTAATAAACACTCACTATGCACACTATTTTATTTTAATGTATATGTTTTTTTTGACAATTCATCTGATAAGATTGTTGTTATAAGAATTCTTATAACAACGCTCTCATAAAAATTCTTATAACATTGAGATAACACTAATTTGAAGTCTACACGTAACACAATTCTCACTGCGATTGAATTTGACAATCTAATCTTACATATTATGTTACGTGTAGACCTCAAGTTACAGAAAGCAGGCACTGGTTCAAATATAGCTTTCTGAAGAAAAATAGGGAAGAAGAAATTGGGAAGGTACGTATACATATGGGTAATTCTAAAAAAGTACACTTTTGTAGCATCGGTCGCCAAGCACTAAAGGTTGTATTTTTTGTCAAAGAAAAACACAAATTTTGTTCCCTTTTCTTTTATTTAATTTAGAGCTAATTATGTTCTACGCAAAAATATAAAGAAATAAAAAACATATATTTTCTCATTAAAAAAACCAGCTTAAGTCCTTTGCGACGGACGCGACAAAAGTTTAATTTTCCTGGAAATAAATAAAATTTTTAACAATTTTCAAATGTGGAACTAAAAAAGTATAAGTACTTTTTAAAGAACTACAATTTCAATTCTTTCAAAGCACTTCAAGGACGAATTAAAACATCAGAAAAATCCATTTCGTAATATTCTAATAGTTTCAGATTCAATAAAGAAGTACATATCGTCACCTTATATCCAAACGGACGTTCATGCAAAATTTTAAATTCCTGCGATCAAAAACGCCGACTTTATTAAAGAAATTCAAACGGACGTAACTGCAAGCTCATGTATTTTGTAATGCAAAACGACGTAAAAGACATACAATCGCATGTATTGCCTGAGATTATAAACAACGAATTTAACGGTGCTTTGAATTCGCGGTTTTTCGTTTTGTTTTATTTCATTTATAAAATTCTTCTTCTTCTTTGTTCCTTAAAGTCCCTGTGGATCATAGGGCATCAACGTAACTTCGCCATTTTCCTCTATCTCGAGCGGTGATTTTTGCCCTGTTGAAATTGTATTCCACTTGTTTCATATCACTTTCGATAGTTGGGCTCCATGTATGCTCTGGCTTTCCTTGTTTTCTGCTACCCTGCGGGTTCCATTACAGAGCTTGTTTACATATTTCTGTTGATGGTTTCCGCAATGTATGACCAATCCATTTCCATCGTGACTTTTTGATTTCAGCTTGTATTGCGACCTGGTTGCATCTTTCAAGCAGCAACTTGTTGAATATGGTATTTGGCCATCGGATCATCAAAATCTTTCTTACTAACGAAAATTTGAAGCTTCTTTTCAAGTGCTTTCGTCATTAACCAAGTCTCACATCCGTATAAGAGGACCGATTTTATGTTTGAGTTAAAGATTCGTAGTTTGGTGTGGGTGTAGATTGATGATGACCTCCAGATATTCCAAAGCTGTGAGAAAGTACCTTGCGCTTTAGATATTCTGCTAAAGATATCGCTTGCAGTTCCACCATCTGTGAAATAACACTCCCAGGTAGGTGAATGTGTTGACGTTCGGTACTCTTACCAGCCATAAAGTTTGCGTGGTCGCATTTATTTTCAACGCTTTGATCTTTGCGGAGTTAATCTTTAAGCCAACACTGTTAGATTCGGTGATAAGGCCGTCTTTTTATTTTATCTTGCGTATCGACATGCCTTGATGATATCAAACATATGTCATCTAATTTCCATCCTTGTCCCGGATAGGTCGTGATTGAAGTGACTTTCTTCCACATATTTCTTTGGTTATGTAGTATAAGTTTCATGTCGCGATTTTCAGCTGCTGCTTCCGACCTCTCCGCGAGTTTGTCCAACCAATTGGCCTTATCTTTCCAGCAACAAATTTTCACTTTTTAGCAAGGAGATCGTAGTCTTTGGAAGCCTGCTTTTTCCTGGGTTTTTCTTTAGCAGAGTCTCGGATTTTTTTTTTATTTTTTGCGTTGTTCAAAGATATCCCATGTTTCGTCAGTCACCCATATTCTCATCTGCTTTAGCTGGGGTCCGAGAACTTTCTCGCTGGTATTAATGAACGTGGATTTGAAATTAGACCTCTTGGCTTCTGGTGATGAGAGTTTTTTGGGGTCATACTTTTTCCTTGATCCTTGTTGGTTTGGGCGTTGTATGGATGCAATTTTAAGACGTAGCGATGCCACGAGTAGGTGGTGATCGGATCCTATGTCAGCACTCCTTTTGACTCGAACATCTAATAGGCACTTCCTCCAGAGTCTGCTTACACAGAAGTGGTCTATCTGGTTTTCGGTGATTCCATCTGGGGATGCCCAGGTTGCTTTGTGGTATGGTTTGTGTGGGAACAACGACCCGCCGATAACGAGGTTGTCCTCATTACAAAAGTTTCTAAGCAGCCTGCCGTTATAGTTTATTGTGCCCAATCCAAGCGTTCCCATTACATGTTCTAGACTGTGGTTTTCTGAACCATTACTATGAGTATGTCCCCCTTTATTATTAAATAAGTAATTGAAATGAGCTGGTCGTAGTACGTGTTCTTAGTTTCTTCGGGCTAGTTCAATGGGTCCGTATGTTTGAATGATTGTTATATTTCTTACACGTGATTTGAGTCTGCACCAAATAATCTTTCATTAATTTTAATTTTTAACGTGTTTTCCAGTCAAGTAGTGATTGAGCAGCCTTTCTGCTCAGTAGAAATCCGACTCCTTCGCGGTGATGATCATTGATGTTTCTGCCGGAGAACAAAAATCTGTGTCCATTTTCTGCCGTAACATCAACAACCCCATTCCATATACATTCCGAGAGACCAATAACTTGTAGGTTAAGTCTATCCATTTCCTTTACAGTTTCTTTGATTTTACCTGGTTTGTTGAGGTTTCAATTGTAGGTATATTAATTTCTAAACATGGGTTTTAGACCTCCTAATCAGATGTGCATGCTACCTTTGATGAATCATAGGCAGGTGGATCACTTGGAAGACTCAATATTTTGCTGATTTGAACGCATGGTTTAGAAAGTAGTATTGAATAAGACTGCGTTCCTGCATAAGCAGAAGCAAGGTCTAACGAATTCAGACATCACGTGGCTAGACACACCATAGACAGGCCGTTCCTCTGGAAACTGACGCCTTTTGTAGCCGCACGATACGAGTACAGACGCTACGTTTGCATATTTGCTAGGTTCGATCCGCATATTTTATTTTTGCGGTATCCGATATATCTGTCGAACGTTCCCCTATCCACCACCCGGGAGGCGCCCTAATAAGATTCAAATTTTTGTTTATTGCTTATGCTGTAAAAAATATAAAAATAATAAGAGTGTAGTTACGTCCGTTTGCATTTAATTTTACGATATATAATGAGAAAAATTACCAAATGGCGAGGCTATTATAAATTAATTTTATATTATCCGAATTTATACTCAAATAAAATAAGCATTTATTTAAGAAATTTATTATTTGACATATTGTCATAATTTTATTTTAAATGAAGTTTATTTGCTGATAGCTAAGGCTATATAAACTTCATTTAAAATAAACATTTATTTAAAAAAAATATTTGTTTCAAACAATGTATTTGCTGGGTACAAAACTGGAAAAAAATAGAAATAGTTTCACAATTTGGTAGAAATCGGCTGATGTTAACCAATACGAAGTGAGCGTATTTGTATTAATATACTTTGATTTTTAAATATTAACATTTTCATTTTCATGAGTACACCATTTTAAAAGCCCCTCTTTTACTACATTTACTACAAAAAAGAAAACAAACAAAGCTAAGGCTTATATTTATTAGAAGTGTACTATATTTTTTTTAGAAATTTCTACAAAATACTGTATTTAATCGCTAGAATGTTCGGAACCCTAGTTTCCCTTAAATCGAGTTCGCCATCATTTGAACCCATGAGTATACACATGATTTGTCTTGTTATTTTTTGCTGGGATAATATAGCCGATACAGCGATACAAGTGGCTTGTGAATTGGGCAAATGTTTATTAAGTATGAATTTCAAGTGTATGCATGTATTTACAATAGTAATGGTAAAACAATAAAAATGATTTTGTAATAATGGAATTCATAAGCTGTACTATCTGTTGTATCCGTTGTATGTGCTAAGTTTTCTAAAATTTTTGTTTTATAACGGGATGCCATTTTTGGTTGACTTTAAGATAACATTAAATTAAAACTTTAAAAAACCCCCTGAAGAAAACTGATGATAACCTCAAAACGGCTGGACCAATTTTCTTCAAACATAGATAGTTTAGAACATTTTGGATCAAGTCACCTTGCAAGCAAAATTTACTAAATTAAAATCGATCTAGCCGTTTGGGAGCTACGGCGTCAAAGACACACAGATTCAAGAATATACATCTAGAAAAGATGTAATATCTCCTAAGCGGTTGTCCGATTTTCTTCAAACATAGCTCAGAGCGATCTCGACCATGTCACCTTTCAAACAGAAAAAAACTAAATCAAAATCGGTCCAGCCGTTTGGTCTGTTCTCGTACAGACACACAGATACGAAGATACACAGACACACACTACAAACTTATAACACCCCTTTCTTTGGTCGCGAGGTAAACAACTGTACGAATCGTAAATTCGAGT